>JAVJIF010004813.1:0-135160 GCA_038442645.1 Agave tequilana | reverse complement strand
TTGTATAAGAGAGCGTTTTGTATCACTTTCATATGCTTGAATATCAATAAAAGTGACACTTTTCTTTTTGCCTCTTTCTGTTGTCTTGAATGTTTTGTTTTAGAAGCAAAAGAATGATTTTGGTGGACCCGCCACTTTATAAAAGAAAGTGACAAGTAGAGTGTGTACCCCCAGAGAAGGTGAACTTTTATCAAGGATTTGGGATTAACTTGATTTAAGATCAGCTGGGGATTTTGATGGAAGCATTGTTTATCGGTGTAATGTTAACAACAATGCCTCCAAAATGAATTTGATACTCGGTTGGGGAGAATATCAAATGAAACTAGACTCGTGGGGAATCTAGTGAGATTTTTTACCGCTAGAGGTGTGATATTAACTTAACGGTTTAGAAGTAATCTTGTCAGAAGTGTAATATTAACTTGACAAGGACGTGAGTTAGAGGTGTGATATTAACCTAACTCATCAGCATCTCAGTTTTATTTGGGAAAACTGAGGGTGTCACTGTCATAGGTGTGATGTTTAACTTAACAGTGATAGTAATGCTAGAGGTGTAATGTTGAACTTGGCATGTGGTCGTCTCGGCTTAAAGAAGTCGAGGAAAGGTCATAGCCATAGGTGTATTGTTGAACTTAGCAATGACTCGGATGCTAGAAGTGTAGTGTTAACTTGCATCGTCCGTCTCGGCTTGGACAAGGAAGTCGAGGAAAGGTCATAGCCATAGGTGTATTGTTGAACTTAGCAATGACTCGGATGCTAGAAGTGTAGTGTTAACTTGGCATCGTCCATTTCAGCTTCGATATGGAAGTCTGAAGAAAGGTAACTGTCAGAGGTGTGATATTAACTTGACAGGACACTCGATGTACCGCTTAGAGGTATAAGTTTAACTTAAACAGTAGTTTGTCAGAGGTGTGATATTAACTTGACAAGAATTTGCTTGCGATAGGAGCAATTTGAGGACCTGTCATTCTATTGATGAGAATTGACAAGTAGAATTGAAGTGCCAGAGGTATAGTGTTAACTTGGCAAATTTGAGAGTTTGTTACTCTATGCAGAGTTAACAAGCCAGGTTTGTACTCGACGAGGAGTATTCATTACCAGAGGTATAGTGTTAACATAGTAATGATTGCATTTTTTAGTCCTACCATTCAATGGATGAGAATTGGTAAGGGATTTTTGGAGGGAAGAGTGGAATCAAGTCCACTTAGGATTTTTAGCAAACCCTCAGCTATCAACGGATTTGAGGTGCCTTTACCAACTACCGTTGGGTTGGGCTAGCCATGCTATTCCCCTCAGCATGATAAGTTGTCGAGGACTTATGTTGGCTTAAAAGCCAACATTTTCCTCTATCCTTAGCCGTCGGAGGCGTTGGATGTTTTTGATCAGAGGTGTATTTTTAACTTGATCGGTGGAAGAATGCCATCTAGGGATAGTATTTCTTCAGGAATTTTGCCATTGGTTGGCATCATGAGTGTATCGCCATTTGAGGTTTGAGGCGATACGATCCATTTGAGTAGACTGACTCTACTACAAACGGTCCCTTCCCATTTGGGTTGGAATTTTCCTTTCGTCTTGTGTGTCATGACCATGGGTCTTCGGACGGCTAAGACGAGGTCGCCTTTCCTGAAAGTTCGCGATTTGACTTTCTTGTTGAAGGCTCTGGTGATACGAGCTTGATAAAGCTCGTTTGTTGTTGGGCCTGCAGACGCTTGTCGTCCAAGGCTTCCAATTCTTGGAGTCGCTGTCGATGCTTCTCCTCTGTTGTCATCTCCGCTGTCAAGGCGACGCGAAGAGATGTAATTTGGATTTCCAGTGGAAGGACGGCTTCGCATCCGTACACCAAGGAAAATGGCGTGGCTTTAGTTGGGGTTCGCACAGTCGTGCGATAGGCCCATAAGCATTCGCCCAACTTATCGTCCCAGTCTCGTTGACTTTTCGAGACGAATTTCTTGAGAAGCTTGCCAATAGTCCTTATTGAAAGCTTCCGCGCGAGACCGTTAGCGGGCGGATAGTATGCCGTTGATGACACACTCTGGATTCTGAACTTGGCGCAGAATCTCTGAAAAGCCTGGCTGATGAACTGGGGTCCATTGTCATGGACAATCCGCCGAGGCACACCGAAGCGGTAAATAACGTGATGTTTCACGAACTTGATCACGTTAGATGATTTTACCTCCTTCAAAGGGATAGCTTCGGCCCACTTTTGAGAAGTAATCGGTTATCGCTAGGATGAACCCGATGTCCCTTTGATGATGGTGGGCTGATAGGACCAACCACGTCCATCCCCCACATTTCGAACGGCCAGGTAGAGGTCGTAGAGTGGAGGTATCCTGGTGCTTGATGGATGAAATCGCCATGTATTTGACAGGCGTGACATCTTTTGGCATAGGCAACAGCATCGGCAACCTCTTGGGCCAGTAGTAACCCAATCTTTGGAGTCGGTTTGCCAGCTTCGGGCCAGGTTGATGAGCTCCACACGTACCATCGTGGCTTTCTTTCAACACTTCGTGGGCTTCTTTTGATGAGAGGCACCGGAGCAGGATCCCGTCATGCGATCTACGATACAATGTTCGCGAAATCGTATTGTAGTAGAATTTGGAGGCTTTCCTTCGGATGGCAGCCGCCTCCCTGGTGTCTTCAGGCAAGATGCCGTACAAGACAAAATCAATGTAGGGGAATCGCCAGTCTTTAAGCTCTGGATCGGTCGACACTTCAAGTGTTTCCTTACCGCGACGATCTCCTGTTGACCTCTGGTAATCTCCGAGGGACTTTTTGGGCAGTATAGGTCGTGGCTATAGACGAATACCTTCTCCATTGCTCCAACTGGAAGAGCTAAGGAGGCAGCAAGGGATGCAAGCGCATCTGCATGCGCATTTTGTTTGCTTGCGCGGTACATGGTCGATGTAGAAGTTTGAAAACCTCTCGGCCATGTGGATTGTCGCGTTGTAGTAGGGTACTAGATCTTCATGCTGACCTCATACTCTCCGCGAACTTGGCTGACGATGAGTTTGGAGTCACCGTACGCCTTGAGATTTTTAACGCCAATCTCATCGGCGAATTGCATCCCAATCAAAAGAGCGTTGTATTCCGCCACATTGTTGGAGCAGGGCTCGGTTAACGAGATAGCTCGGGGAATCACATAATTTTGTGGGAGACGAGTACTACTCCTACCCCCCGCAACTGCGTGTCCCTTAGGGCTTGTTCTTGATGCACCATCGAAGAAAAGTTGCCATACTTGTCCTTCGAACAATGTCTGGGTCAGGCAGGCTTCGGCGACCTCGTCTGGGAGATCCTCGTAGAGTTTAGCTGCCCTCGGATCTGGGTGTTCGGCTAAGAAGTCCGCCACCGCTTGTCCTTTAATGGCTTTTTGGGGTAGGAAGTGCATCTCGTATTGAGAGAGCAATATAGCCCATTTCGCCAGTCGGCCGTTCAATGATGAAGGCTTTGTCATGAGTAACCTCAGGGGTTGACTTTGGATATGACATTTATGGTTTGGCCCACCAGATAGTGTCGCATTTTCTGAATAGCGAACACCAGTGCCAAACATTCCTTCTCGATCGGGTTGTACCGATGTTCGGCTCCGATCATCGTTCTACTTAGGTAGTAGATTGCTTGTTCTCGCCCTTGGTCATCATTCTGAGCTAGTAGAGCTCCCAAGAATGATCCATGATCGGACGTACACCAGGAAAGGCTTTCCGGATACCGGAGCTGCAAGGACTGGTGGTTGGGTGAGGTAGTGTTTGATCTCCTCAAACGCTTTTTGACAAGCGTCGTCCCAAATGAATGAAACACCCTTTTTCATCAGCTTGGCGAAGGGTTGGCATCTCCCGGAAAAGATTTGATATGAACCTGCGGATGTACGCCAATCGTCCTTGTAATACCCTGAGCTCCTTGAGGCTTCTGGGGGGTTGCATCTCTTGGATAGCGTGGACTTTCTCTGGATCCAAATGGATTCCTGTGGAAGTCACAACAAACCCTAGGAATTTGCCACTGGCTACCCCCAGGAAGGACTGGTGGGGTTCATCTTCAATGATGCCCGCATGATGTCGAAGACCACCTTCAGATCAGCTATGTGATCTCCTTTAATACGACTTTCACCGCGAGGTCGTCGACATAACATTCCACCGTTTTGCGTATCTGCTGATGGAAAATGGCATTCATGGCCCTTTGGTAGGTTGCCCCCGCATTCTTTAGACCGAAGGGATGACGGTGTAGCAATATACCCCTAGAGGTGTCCTGAAGGAGGTGTGCTTTTCGTCATCGGGATACATCTTGTTTGATTGTATCCTGAGAATCCGTCCATAAAGGACATTCGCTCGAATCCACAAGTATTGTCAATCATGACATCCGTGATTGGCAATGGGAATTCGTCTTTGGGGCAGGCCTCGTTTAGATCGCGGAAGTCGATGCAGATCCGGATCTTCCCGTTCTTCTTGGCAACGGGTACGATGTTGGCTACCCAATCGGGATGCTGTTCCTCCTGATAAAGCGGAGTCAATAAGCTTCCTGACTTCTGATTGGATTGCCTCCATTATTTCGGGACGGAACCGTCGCTGCTGTTGTTTGACAGGTTTTACATCCGGATTGATGTTGAGGCGGTGCATAGCCTTGAGGATCAAGTCCAGGCATGTCCTCGTAATTCCAGGCGAAGACGTCTATATACTCTTGTACAAGAGATATAAGATCCTTCTTCTCCGAAGGTGACAGGCCGTCACTTATGAAGATGAGTTTAGGATTGGCTTCATCTCCTAGGTTGACTTGAACAACCTTGTCTTCTGTGGGTGGCTCACGCTGTTCAAAGCGGATATCCCAAAGAGCATTCAAATGTTTGATCCAAGGGTCTGTATCAGATTGGATCATTTCTTCATCTTCATCCTCCATATGGCTTGTCGAAACCATGTTTACTGAAAGCCCTTTGAAGATGTTGCCGACACTGACATCTGATTCCCACGACGACGTGTCTGATGAGCAGTCATGACTTGACAGTCTCTCTGAATCAGGGCTGATGGCACTGGAGTTGATATATAGCCCAACCCCCGGCGCGTCTGATGATAGTAATCAGGGGTTTTCCCTTTCGGTACAAAGGATCGAAGCAGTGTTCTTCTTCCTTTTCCGAAGTTCAACCCAGGCCTGTTGGTTAGATCATACCCCATGCGCTTCATCATCTTGAGCGTTTTCGGTTCATAATGATCGAACTGAGGGGATTCATCCTCACCTTCCGATTCTTCGTGGGGCATTGGTTCAGACGCGATTCGCCCAAAAAGTATTGGTCTTTGGCTTTTCGTCTGGCTGGAACCATGAATACAGACTCTTGCGCGTCTCCATTATCCTGGTACGTCCGAAGGATGATTTTATTGGTACATGCAATGATGTCAAAGCATCCATTGCCGACCAACATCCTCATCTACGTCGGTACTAGTATCCGACGGTATTGAATCAGACTCACACGCAGGGAAATACGCGAAATCTAAATCTTCATTATATAAACCAACCGCCTGCATCGTCGGTGGTATCAACATCGAGCTTATTAGTGCTCTTTACAAGTGGTTCCAACTCCCACAGGCACTCTTCTTTCTCTGGCTCAATGTCAGCTTCATTACCAGAGTCTGGCTCCTCTGGTTGTGGGGTTTCATTAGTCCTCCTCCGGATCCTGATATAAGAGGGAGTCCGTGAAATAATTTTCAACCCCTTTAAACGGATGCCTTTCGGCAATCAACGTTCGAACCTGTCCACTCTCGTCAATGTATTTCATGACTTGGTGGAGGGTAGAGGGAACGATGGAATTGCGGTGAATCCATGGTCGTCCCAGCAACAGGTTGTAGGAAGTGTCCGCGTCAATGACGTAACACGTCACTTCCGACTTGAGGCTCCCCGATCTGGCATTTGAGCTTGATCTTCCCCATCGGGCGAGAGCTGTTGGCATTGAACCCGTAAATAGTTGTCTGGGTAGGGCTCAGACGATGGGTAGGAATGCCTAGAAACTGCATAACCCGGCGAGGTATGATGCTTAGCGCAGACCCTGGGTCTACCTGGATGCGGTTCACCTCGGATGACCCAATATACCCTGTGAAGTATAGGGGTCGGTCATGCTTCCCTTTAACCTGCATGTCATCTGTTGTGAAGGTGATGCAGTGAGCATTTGGGGAGGTGTGGAGGCAATCCTCTACATCTTCCTCCCTTGGCACGCGGGTCATAAAGACCTCAGCATTTGCCAAAGCTTCTGTAGAGCCTCTCTGGTTGACTTTGATAGCCTCAGGAGCTCATACAAGGTAATGCGTGCCGGGATGTTGGCTAATTGAGCCAAGACATCAAAACTGTAAGGTGTCGAGGATCCTTCCGTTACACCTTTCGCAAGAACTCGAGAAAACCGAGTTTCTTTCTGTTTCTCCCCAGGCTGTTTAGAGAGGGCTTTGCTGGCTCTGCAGCTGGTTGTGGAGGAGCTATGGCTGTCTCGCCATACTGTTTCAGGTATGCCTGCCCCGAACGGGTTCCTGCCGTTGGTGGGTTGGTTCCGCGGCCAGGACTATTGTCTCCTCTTCCGAGTCAGTCAGCGAGGGAACCTCAGTATCTGCTTCTCGGGAGAAGCGCATATCACATGGCAAGATGAAGCCTTCCCTTTGCCTTTGGACTTCCTATTGGTCACAGTCGTCCATTGTTGTTCGTCGACGAGGTCAGGGTGGACCCACATGATTTCCCCTCGAGGTGTAGGGACGGGTACCAAGCCTTTCTCCCGATGCTGATGAGGGTCTGTGTTGACCACCCTCAGTTCTCCTTTCGGGACAGAGATCACCCCCACGGGTGTCGGGGTCGTGTCCCAAACTGGAGAATCGACGTCATGTTGGCCGTCATCTTCTTCTGCTCCGGTCGGAGTTTTAATACCTCCGCGTCAATCAGAGCTTGAAGGATGTCCTTAAAGACGTAGCAGCTTTTGGTAGGATGTCCGAGCATCCTGTGTATAAGCAGTAGGTGGGATTGTCGGTCTTGCCGACTTCCTCCGGGCGCCTAATTTCAGGGAGCTCAGTCGATTGCTCTTGTTGAGTAGCTTGAAGAGCGAATCGACGTGTTCCTCTTTGAAGGAATACTGCTTGTTGGGGCGTGGCTGGCTTGAAGAGCCACTTGCCCTGCCTGTTTGAGGTTTGGTGGGAGATTTGGTCTCCGTCGCCAAATTATCCTTCCGCTTCGTCTGGAGGGAGGTGTCTGGTGCACGCCTTGTCGACCTCTCTGGCCTGGGCTTGCCTTCTTCCGCTCTGACGCGGGCGACAATCTCCTCAGCCTGTTCACCTTGCTGGACTAATTGTTTCCAGGTGCGGCTTTCAGCAACTCCTATTTGAGTAAGGAGTGAGGTTTGGAGATTATGGCGACATGTTTCCACCAGGGTGGCCTGGGTCATGCCGCTTGGACATCGGAGCGCCATGTTCCGAAATCTTTCTACGAAAGACTTGACGGACTCTCCCTTTCGCTGTTTTGTAGCTAAAAGGTAGGCATTGTGACTTCGGAGTCGTCTTCGAAGAAGCGTGTCAAGAACAGCTTCTCTAGATCCCCCCAGTTCTTGATAGAACCCTCCGGAGCTTCATAAACCACTCAAAAGCCAACCCTTTCAGGGTGCCGATGAACAGTCGCGCCAGGATGGCGTCATTATCTACCACATTCCCGGTCTGGGATTTGAAGTAGTAGATGTGGCTGGTTGGGTGACCCCTTCCCGTCGAATGCTTGGAGGGTTGGAGCCTTGAACTTAGGAGGGTATGGAACTAAGTCCCACTCAGCCGGATAGGGCCGGACCACTCCTGCTTCTTGGAGGTCCTTGCGATTGGCAAGGGCCTCGAGGCGTCGTTCCAATTGACTCACCCTCTTAGCATGAGTCTTCTCCTGGTCTTGGTCGCTTCTTGCCTGCGACGAGGGCTTGGACACATCCGAGGTAGATCGTCGTGTCTCGTCAGAAGATTCGGAGGGTGGGCTTCCTCCCTTTCTCCCTTTCCCCTTCGGTCGTCTAGGAGGATATCTCGCTTCTTTCTTCAAGCAATTTCTCAAGCATATGCTTAAGGGAGTCAATGGATCTCTGTTGAGAGGCGATTATATCCATCTGGTGCTTCTCTGCGTCTGTTCTAAACGCCCGGTCGTCTCCTCAGGAGTGTCGGCCATGTAGGCGGAAGCCTCCTTCTCGACGGAAGAGTTTGAAGCCTGCGACTCCACTATAGCGGAGTGAGAACCACCCATTCTAATGCCGCGGGCTAAGGCATTATAGTCAATTGGGGAATGGCCCCTGTCCGGGTGCGAGTGTGTTGATACACCCCCTCCGGTTCAGAGTCAGATTCCTCTGAGTTGACCATTAGTTGTTTTCCCTTGCTTCTGCTAGTCATGTTTGCAGTAAGCTCCGGGTATTCAACATCTGAGAAGGTTCTCCTCCTGTGGGAGCGTCTTCTTTTGGCTGACGGGGGAATCAGGGTCAGCTGTCGAATTAAAGATGGCTGGTGCACGCCTGACTCGCAATGGCATCCAGAGAGCATCTGGATGAGCTGTTGACAGCAGCATGGAGAAGTGGCCTGATTGGCACTCCTTTTCCTTTGTCAAATAATCCCTCAGATCCGTGGAGAGGGATTAAATAGACTAGCCTCGCGACGTGGAAGACGGGGAAGTCATGCGCTGTGCTGTCTGGACACAGGTTTCAGAAACGCGGCTGTCGCGTCGCGGCTACGTCACGCGCGTCTGGCGTCTCTGTTGATATAAGACGCGACTTTCGCGTTGCTGTCTGCTGCGTTGGAGCAGGGAGACTTGGGAGAGAGTGGGCTGCTGGGCCCCACGCCTATGGGCGCGTGCTTCCTGCGTTTGACGAGACGCAGAAGCTTCGCTTTGGCGTTTGGCAAGTTTCTTCAGAAGGCTCAACTTGGGGAGTCTCGCGTTTGGGTCGCCAAACGCGGATCTCTTGCACTGGACGAGGTGCGGGCAAGGCATCGGATCGTACGCTGCGTCCAACCCCAGTCAGAAAACCAACGGTTCCAATTGAGTGTTGACGCGCGCGTCTTCTCTGTCGACGCTCGCCATTCCGATTGCGTCGTGGAGGAAGAGAGAAGCCAACAACTTCCTGGTTTGTAGAACCAGGGGTGTTTGCCACGCGGGTCTCCTGAGAGACGCTGACGCGGGCGTTCTGTGCGACACGGTCGATCGCACCAGTAGATGTGCCGGGGACCACGCGGGCCTTCAGAGAGGCGTTGGCGCGTGTGTTCTGCGTGACGCGGTTGATCGCAGCAGAGGTGTCTGAGGTTACGCGGGCCTTCTGGGAGGCGTCGGCGCGTGAACCAAACTTGGCACAGTGGGCAGCAGGAGCACCCGACAGAGCCTCAGATTGGGCTTCAGGGGCTGTCCACTTGAGACCCTGCGGCAGACGCGGGTCTTTGGGCTCTTGGAGCCAGAAGAGAGGAACTCTTCATACTTACCGCCTGGTCGAACTCGACGACGAGTGATTCGACCATTTTCCCCTTACGGAGAACGTCATCTTGCACCACGGTGCGCTCGTCAGTAACGAGGGTAGTCCCCAGCGGAGTCGCCATCTCTTGTTTGCGCCGGAAAAAAAGAAGAGGAATTGTTGTAAAGATTTCTTTGAATCAGATGAAAAGATTACAACAAGACTTTTCCTTCCAGTTACAAGGGAGGGAGAATGTTGAAGCTTGAATCCCCCTTTGTTTAATGCTGGTTCTTCGTGTGGCGGTGGAGAGTGAATCTTGTTCTCCGTTGACCAGATGACCGTCCTGGACCGTCGGGGGTCTTCTCTTCGGTCGGTAGAAAGAGTAACTCAGCTCCGTCTACCAAAACTCTCAAAGAGGAGGTAGGCGAAGAGCGGCTAGTACTCAGTAAGCTCGCTGAAGAGTCTCCTCCCTCTGTCTGTTGCTGAAGTTGTGCTTCCCTCTTGATGATCCTCTTGCCTGAATTTGATCGATCTTGATGATGCCTTGACCTTCTTAATTCTCGACTTCTCTAAAGCTTCGATCCCCTCTTCATAGCAAACAAGGCTGTTTATAGGGGTCTCAGGGGGTGAAGGTGCCTCCTGAAAACGCTCCCGAATGAGGGCCACTACCCGCTACATGCGCGGTGACTGGCCCCGCAATCAGGGCATTGCAACTGAGACGCGGGCGTTGAGCCAAACGCGCCTTGAAGTTTGAGACGCGGCGTCGAGCCAAACGCGCCTTAATGCTGAGACGCGGGCTTCGGGCCTTCACGTCTGGACGCTGAGGCGCGGGCTTCGGGCCGACGCGTCTGGACGTTGAGACGCGGGCTTCGGGCCGACGCGTCTGGACGTTGAGACGCGGGTGTAGAGCCAACGCGTCTTAATGCTGAGACGCGGGCATCGATTTCCTCGCGTCTAGAGCTTGAGACTCTGCTTCCTTAATGGCTTGTCTGCTAGTCATTTTTATACAGCCTACAGTGATTATTATGATAATGCCATGTTCATTAGATCCTTGACATGCATGTATAGCATTTTGAGACACCCATGTTTATATGGATTCATATTTGTGTTCTCACCGTTTGTTTTAGCTATCATGTTTATTATAGATTTAATAACATGTGAATTTGCATAATAATCATGTTTTAAGTTTATCATGTTAATATTTATTGTGTTTTGATGCTTCATGTTAAGATTACTTGTTTAGATGTTAGTTTTCATTAAGACTAGGATTTATACTTGTACATATAGTGGGCCACAGATAAATCTATATATGTTTGAGTTGAATGCTTATTTGAACCCATTAGATGTGCTAGTATAGTCTAGTTTTGATGATTCATACATTTTAAACTTGTATTCTCATTTTTGAATTTGTTTTATGATTGTGTATTTCACTTCATGTATATGTTTGTATTGCCAAACTTTAAGATATACATGTATACCCCTTTGAGTCATTTGCCTTTCATGCAAATCTATATATGGACTCAATTGTGTTTAGGGATATATATGTATATTTATTGTGTTGACAATTCATACATATACCTTGAAATGAAATTTGTTTTGGTGAAAATTTAGTTTTTCTTGATTTTGTGTTTAATTGTTTGACTTCATGTATATGTCTATCTTGTCCAAACTATTAGATATACATGTTTATCCTTTTTGAGCCACGTGCCTTAATGCATATATTTTGTGGACTCGTTGTGTTTTGGATATGTATGTATACTTTAGTTTGTATAAGACATACATATGCCTTGAAGATTAAATAAGTTTTGATGATTTTCATGTTTTCATGTTTAAAGGAATATTGAGCTTATTAACATTTTCATGATACCATGTTCCACATAACACTAGTACACTCACCATTTTTAAAATATTTCTCATGAGTATGGTTTCATGAGCTTGTATGGACTTTATTGAATTTTGAGTGTTTTAAGTGTCATGTGACTTACATGTGTTTTATGAAAATTATTTTTAGTTTATTCCTTACTTGAAGGATTTCGCACTAGTTAACAAATTTTTCATTTTGACTAGTTCGTATTCTTCAATTTGGTAGTGATTTTCAAATTAAGCTTATTTTCAAATCTATTTTTGAAAAACCCCTACCTTCTATGGGAGGATGGATGGGAGATCATGTTCATGTATGCTTTACAAGTGAAAATCATTTAAAAGTTGAACCATGATTGGGTGGTAGATTATATAAGATATACACTTGTTTATTGATTCAATTGGTATCATTGAACTCTTTCAATTGGTATCATTTTGGTCCTTTTGTATACTCATATGTTTATTGTGTATGTATATTTTTCAATTGGTATCATCTATTGGTGATTGGTACTCATTCTATTTCATACACATATACTTGTTTTATTTGTGCTTAAGATATAAATTTTTCACAAAATCTTTTTTATGCTAAGTGCTTGAGCTTCAATTTTGTTTTAATTGATTACTTTTAAATTAGTATCAAGCCCATGCATCATTTTAGTTGGTATTTCATAAAGGGGGAGAAAATTTAATTTTTCTTTCAATTGGTGATCTTTCAATTGGTATTTGTTTCCCACTCCCTTACTTTATGATTGAAAATTTCATATTGGTATCATATGTTTAATATGAAAATTATTTACAATTGGTATCAAAATTTTGTTTGAACATTCAAAATTTATTATATTTAATATCAATTGGTATCAAGATTTTTCATGTGTTTTGTTTAAAATTGGTATCAATATTTTTCTTGTTTGTTTCCTTTCAATTGGTACCTTACTTGATTGTCACCCCTTATTGATCTTGTTTTGTTTTAGACAAAAGGGGGAGAACATTTTTATTGTTTTGATTGACATAATAGGGGAGAAAGATTTTTATCCCTCATTTTATTGTTTGGATTGTTTACCCCTTTGTTGATGATTGACAAAAAGGGGGAGAATTATTTGAGAGTTTAACATGCATATATAAACCACAAAATCCTTCTATGCATGATTGGTACATGTTTTTATATATGCATACTTTTGTTTTTTCATATATTAAGTTTTATTGGTATCTAGAGCATCTAGTGTTTTGTTAATATTTTATTAATTTAATTGGTATCTAGAGCTTCTAGAATATGTTTTATACATATTGATGTATACATGTCTATATGAATACTTGTGTTTAGTTTTCTCATGCTTAACAAATAAATAAAAGATATGCATATATGTTTTGTTTTGCAAATGTATGGAGATAAGAACTTGTAACGCCCGATCCTATGGATACGGAGACGTTATGGCGACGCATATACGTGAGGTAAAATACCCCTCGTACACGCGCTAAGCCCAAATTGTAACCTGAACAAGCTATAATCAGAACTATAATAATCAAGGACACTGCAATAATACATATAAGACTACACATGATAGCAATGAATAACAGGAAGAAAATGACAGCTGAACGGAAGTCAAAGGTGATATACAGGAATCAAAGAATAATAACAAGAATAAAATGTAAGTATACCAGAATCAAGGGAGAGGACCCAAGCTCCTCGCAAGGCGTACCGTCTCATCGAACACCTGCACATTAGAAACAATCGTCCAATATCTGGACGTGCAAATCCAGGGTCGTCAGAACGCGACCATAATGAGTGTGTGTGTAAAGGGGAAACAGCTCGTGCAGAAGAAACCATGTGCATATATATAATAGTAAGATCAACTGCAGATATAAAAAAGACTGAATAACATGATAAACACTGAATAACACCCAGTATGTAAAACAAGGTAACTAACATGACTGTAAACAACACTAATGTTATGGTGTGAACCTAGCATGTCACTAGTTGTAATACAATCCAGTCATGGTTATAGTTATATGTCTATTACAGTGGTATAAATGTACAGTTAGATGATTGCGGTCAGTCACAATACATTAACAGTTTATTTTCATTTATTATGTCAGCGAACACCAATTGCCACCTGTAATAGACGCATCCCATACTACGCCTACTACACGTGTCAATCAGGGTCCTAAGTTATTGAAATTAATGGAAGAGACTTTGTCCATGTTTTAGGTGGGTTCCGTACATACCCGGAACCACGGCCCAATCACCTGGCGCTGAACCAGGTCCTACCGCTAGGTAGTCAATAACAATAACAATAACAATGTGTCAATAACAATGACAATATGGACAATACGGGATGTCAGTCATCCCCCGGAACCCTGCAGTGGAACCGTATCTCGGCTGCGCAACCTGTATCCTAGGTCCACCCAAAATACAGACGCTGTCTCCTCCATCAATTTCCCCAATCCCAATGTAAGTTGTTCAATTTACATTATATTTATTCAATTTAGTTAAACCAGTCAATGCTCATATTATCTAAAATACTGGGACGATACGGTGACAGTAACAATAACAGTACAGTAACAGTCAATCAGTAATCGTATACACGGTGAACAATATCAGTACAGTGAACAGTAACAGTAACCATGTATACGATGAATAATGGGACTGTACCGTGATTACGGTCAAACAATCATTTCCCAGTAACCTTCGATAACATGAATCAATACATCAACAATAGAACTTGGTAATGCTCAATAGCCGTCTCATCTAGAGCGGTCATATCTCATATGTTTGCATAGAACAATAGCCGGTTTACATTTCTACCAATCCATATAAGCTCTGAAATACAAGATCACTGATGTCGACTAGATTACCATCATCATAACTCAATCTCTATCAATAGAAGTAATCAATAACCAATCCTGAAACATGTAGTATGTCCTCGAGATCATCAAGTCGACACATACTGAATCATATTAAATAGGAAAACATCCTCAAAGAACTGCAGTCTAGAATAAGTCCACTCATGAGTCTATACCAACAGCTCATCATACTCTATAATCCAATCAGTTGATATATCTTGGAACTCTAGCTTCTAATAATCCAAAATCAATATGATATCACATATCAAGTCAAATGTAAGATATCCACATCAACATCCGAATGAATCATCATCAAGTCATCACCAATAAACAAATATCAAGTCTGGAAAGTACTCTACTTGAATATATCATCTCATCTTAATGCAGATCGGGCTTTATCATAAGGTATGTAAATTTAATGCCACCTATAACTCAAATTCAGTCCAACCCTGAATAAGTCCATGTATCAATCCAATCGTCATAAACTTTTAGTAAAGTAAGATCACATCAACAAGTTCTCGATCAGTTACAATATAGAATAGCTACTACTAATACTTAACATCAACACATATCATCTAATGAATCTCAAACGCCAACAACGTCAATCTCATCTCAAACAAATCAGGCTCCAATATAAGGAACATAAATTCTGGATAACCTCTAACTCAAGATCAATCTAAATCACAACTCAACTAATCCAGTCATATCCGATATGTCCTCAAATACTCAACTAATAAAGTCAGGTCTAATTACTGATCATCATTCTATGTAAATATTATAAGTCCAGATCAATCCCAAGTTATGACTACCAACTTATATTCCAATAGTTACATGATCGTCAAGAATCAATATTCATCAAGAATCTGATATAATAATTGTCATTCCAACATATATCCATAATCAAGCTCAGCTCTCTCACTCTAACAATTTAATCTGATTCCCAAATCCTCAAGTGTTCACACCTTTTATTAAGATTAAACATGATATCCAATACTCGGTATCACAACATATACATGCATCTAAGTTCTATTAGATCAAGTCATTACCACCAATATCCATCTCAAATACCTCATGCTACATCCTGATATGTCTACAACGATACTCTAGATATACATAGGACAAACATGAGGGTTCTAACATGTATCAATAATCATGCATATCATATCCCTATACACCCAACATGTAGAATAACAGGAGATGACCGTTCACCCCACGCTCGATGATCTCCACACATAAACATGTAACATAAGAAATCTACTCAACAATTTACATCACATATAAAATAATATCTGCGATCATTTAATAAATAAAGAGAGAGAAAGAGAGAGAGAGAGACACTCACATTGGGGAATCTGGTCGTCGCCGGGCGAGTCACCGATACGGTTGTTGTGGTGCGGTTCCTCGCTGTCGGACTGCATGAGAGGGTGGCCAGGGTACTGGAGAAGGCCACCGTGTCAGTCTCCGACGATGACCTGGCGTGGATCAGGAGAACTCGCTGCTCGCCTGTCTGTGCGCTGGTTCTGGATTGCCGTGCTGCTGCTCTCCTCCTGGGCTGCTGGTCCGGATCTCACCAAACAAATCCAAAATGCTGTAACACGTAACCAATACATACAAATAATTATAAATACACGCTAAACGCCCACACGTGCATACGAACATATACGCGTACACGTACACATGCATATACAAGTATAAACATATACTTACATACATGCACACTTAAATAAATACCAACACATATTAATATAAATACATACACTTATATATATATACATATAATATACATACGCACATAACACGTATACATGTACACATATGCATACACACGCGTATGGACCCATGTATATACGTACGTATATACATACATATATATACTTATATACTCACACATACAAGAAATAATCCCACACATGCATCTACATACATACCCATCCATATTAATTTAATGCAAACATATCCAATTAATAAATACTTATTATTAATTATAAATACCTATACATTAATTAATTTCGATCCATGCATGCACATATACATCATGCATACACATGCATTAAAAAAATATCAACCCTTTGATTTACTTTGCTTGTTCTTTCCCATTCCAGCCATATTCTGTTGGTTTATCTAGAAAAGTGCGGAGACATTGAATTGGATTAGTTACTGTTTTCTTGATTCACCGAGTTTGGAGTAGATTCATGTAGCTTCTTTTCTCTAGTCTTATTCCCCATGCAAAACTAAGCCCAGTTTTACCCATATGAAATTTTCCACTAAGCATCACCATATAATTTAAAGGAAAGGAAAAACAAACATAACAAACATTGGCTTTCTCTTTTTTTTGTTTTAAAATATAATTTATGGCAAGCTGGATTTAAATTGTTTATATACACTAAGCACTTGTGCAGGTTCTGATACTAAGCATAAGGGCACAACCAAGTGGATATGTGTGTTTAGTTATCAACTTAGTGATTAAAGATGAATATCCATATTAGATGTCCAGATTAGTGTTCGCCCTTTTTTTTGTTTCAACTTCGGATTTGGCTATGGAAACTGAATTTATTTCAATGATAATTTGTACTTTAATTTAGCATTAAATTAACTGGCACTAGAATAATACTCTATACAACAAATTCAAAATTATAAATATGGCTAATTATTCACCATGCAATATATGAGCACAGTTGCCAAAATGACAAATGTACATAAAGTTGATAAAATTGTAATGATTCTCGCTTATAAGATTACAGGATTAAATGAGCAAACACAGAATCAATCACAATAATGATAAAATGAATCTACTGATCCACCCAAATCAGTAGAGGGAAAAAAAAGTGCTTGCCTTGCGAAGTTTCGAAAAGGGAAAGATGATGAGAAAGAGATCGCGTGCAAATTCGATAAAGAAGCGTCTTCGATGGCCGGCAAGTCTCCCCTCTTCAAACCCTCATCCCTAGGTGCTGTTAAAAGAATATGACGGCTGGAGTATCTCAGGGTGAAGAGTAAAACGAGGGTTTTAACTAGTAATCCCGTATTAAAGCCCAGTTGACCGAAATACCCTTGCCAAAAAATATTCTCAGAAAAATCTAAGAAAATTCCAGAAATTCTGAAAAATTAAGAGGATAAAAAAGTTTAACTACATGGAAAGCTAATTCAGAACATAAATTAGTGTGTCGATCCATTTCAGTCTCGAATCAACACCAAAATTAGAAAATCAAATAGGAAAAATGAAAATACAGTATTTCTAACTGGGGATCTTACAGAACTTGATGTCTTTTATGATTATTTGACATGTTGTATTTGCATACATGTCATACATTTGCATACATATTTATGAGCTTCATTGTCACATATTTTATCCATTTGTTATGCATGAGTTAAGGGGGAGCTTCTTTGAAGCTTAACTTTAATCCATGCATATATAACTTCATGAGTTTTGTCATCATCAAAAAGGGGGAGATTGTTGGCCCAAAGGCCTTCCACCCTAGTTTGATGATGATTAACTCATGTAGTTATGTTTATAATAATCTTGTGTTGTTTAAGTTTCAGATCATTAACCAAGATATTAGTTGGTGATTAGCTTCAACAAAGGAGTTTAGAAGCTTTTCATGGTGTTTCCAGGGCCAAAGCATCAAGATCACACATTGCCTAGCCCATGGATGGAGTTTTGGAGCAAGTCAACTTGAAGATGAAGATCGTCAAGAAGACTTAGGTATCCATAGTTTAGATATTGTGTTTTAGATCTATTTGTAAAGTTTAGTATAGTTGATATGCTCAAGTGCACAAACACACACGTTTTCATGTTTTGGATTTGGTTTTCAAGAATAGATTGATCAAAACAAGTTTACATGTTTTATATGTATAGTAGATGTTTTCTATTTATACATACATGGTTTAACTTGCTAAACAAACTTATTTTGACTATCCTATTCATGTATTGAAAAATCAAGTTTGATAAAAAATACAAGTTTTGTTTTTGATAAAATTGCAAGACTCGAAAATGAATTGATATGATTGATATATGTCTTGAAATTTTTATCACAAGTTTGTGTTTCAATACAAAATGTTAAAACAAGTTTTGTGGATTTTTAGAAGACTTAAAAGAATTTTCAAAATATTTTTAAACTGGTTTTCTGACCCAGATTTTTGTTCCAGGCTTCAACAAGTCGACTAGTAACCTGACTAGTCGACTAGGGCTGAGGTCGGTCGACCGACGTGCACAAATCTGTGCACGTTTGGACACTGGGACGGTCGACTGGGACGGTCGACCGGTCTGAGAGCAGAGCTCTCTGTTTGTTTGGGTCGACCAGGCGGTCGACCGTGGTTGCCCAACGGTCACAATTCTGACCGTTGGCGGTCGACCGGACCGGTCGACCGCTGCCTGTCAGAGCTGCCAGCTCAGCTCGAACGGCTAGTTTTGTATTGGGGCTATATATACCCCATCTCTTATAGTTTTTGGAGAAGTTTTTAAGAGCAAAAATTTCATCCTTCTTAAGTGTTTTTAAAGAGTTTTCAAAAGTATTTGGGGCTTTAATCTTTCAATCTTTATTGTTTTAGGTTTTTGAAAAAATCAAAGAAAAGAGGATTTTGGGAGATTTATCTTGGTTTTCATTCTATATCTTTTACAAGAATTTTCCCAAGTGTTTTTCTTTGTTGCTTATTTTCCAAACACATAGTTTTCCACACTTGAGCTATCATACTATCCTAATCTATTAGGATCCTTGTTTTGTGGAAAAGAGAGAAAAAGAGAAGTTGTTGAGGTTAAGCCTCTAAGTTGTAAACCCTCCTTGCTTTTGTTGTATCCCTCTTTGGTAGAGGTTGATCGGAGTGGTATTGTGTTTGGATCCCTCTTCGGTAGAGGCGATTGTGTTTGTATTGGCTGCGGGCCTTATCCCTCTTCGGTAGAGGTAGATTGTGGTTGTATAGCCTCGGTGGCTTTGTAAGGATTGAGAGAGGAGTTTGGTACTTTTATAGTGGATTGGAAATCCTACACGGTGGTGTAGGCGGGATGTAGAGCAAGGGTGCTCGAACCTCGAAACATATCATTGTGTTTGCGTTTGATCCACTTGTCTCTAAACTCTATCTCTTTATATTGTGCAAAGCACATATCATCTTCATATATCATATTTGCTTGTGTTGAGCATAATTCATATTGTCATATCTATTTGCTTGTGTTGTGTCTTGCATAATTCTCATTGCTATATCTTGTATATGCTTGGTTGTTTGTGTGTGCCTCACTTGTACTTAATCAACAAGAGCTTCACATAGCACCTCAACCCATTCAAGGGGAATCAAGAGGAGTTAGTCCAGAGCCCTTCACGGGGAATTCGGCTACACTTGTTGATTGTATTAAGTGTGTTGCAAAATTTGCATTAGCTTCTGCATTTAGCGCACTTAGTTTTGCATTTAGCTCTAGATTAGCACTTACACCTATTCACTCCCCCTCTAGGTGTTTCTTTCAACTTGTTGAGCTAATTCATATGTGTGCCACTGTGCCACAATGGATATAGCTCCAGCTGATGTACACTTATCTGATAAATACTAGGTACATGGATACTCACACTAGTTGAATACTTGGTTATATTATAACTTATTATGCATGCATCATTGACGTTTTATTGACAAAAAGTTAATATGTGGTCAGTTTAATTTGTAAATTACAAAAAGAGAAATTTGTGGGGAGTTGGTAAAAGCTGTGACTTGTGATTAGAAGATCACAAGTTCAGGACATGCCACTAACATTTACAGGAAGAACTTTATCCCTTTTCGTCGGAGAGGATGGGAGGCACCCACCCATTTTTTTGAAAAAAATATTTTGCAAATTGCATTTGTATAATTTTCCATTTAATAGTGAAGGATGTAAATAATAATGACTATTCGAGTGCCTATTCATTTCCATAACTTAAGACTTTGCTTCAGATATAGGTTTGGTCTTTTATTTAACCATTTTACAGTTGCTCGTTCATTACACAAACACACATACATTTGTGTATTTGTGTGCACATGAGTATCCAGATCTTAAATTTTATGAATTTTTTTGTTAGCATTCTTGTGTCACGTCAGATTCATGACCCATATTATTACTGCAACAGAGGTTGGGGTGTAAAAAGATTTCCTGTATTTTTTTGGGTGCATTACTAGGTTGCTGAAATTTCGTGACTGGTACACGGCCTAACATGTGTTCAACATGACATAACTTCAAAATAGAAATGTCCATGCTAAAAAGGTTGGAAGTTCTGAGTTTTCTTATATTCTTAGCCTTCTTCCATCTTGTCTCCTAGTATGGTGATTCTCGAAAAAGAAACATATCATAAGCCCTAGGGTATGTCAGCATTTCCGCATATGTTATTTATCATATGGCTTATTTTGTGTTTGCATTTGAATATTTTATTCTTCTTTGTATATAATAAATATATTCAACACTAAAATTGTTATAAAAATGTTAAATGAAGCACTCTTACTCACATGCCACAAACTCAGTGTTCATGATATGTAAACTTTGAAGCATGGACACAGATACAGGAATACCAATACGACACAACATGTGACATGGTAAATCCTTCAAATGTAGGATACAGAACACAGTGATATAATTATGTGTACACATCGAAACCTGTACTGATTAGGTTGTGCTCTATTAATAGTAAAATGTAAAAAAAATGTAAATGGTTTATATCCATAACTCATGTAAAGTAACAAGCAAAACAAAAGAAATTTAAAAATATACATCATTTAGTTCTGGAGATGTTTATATTCTAGTAACATAGTATTTGCTAATGTCGAGAAAAAATTCATTTCATGTTTCTTAAATGACATTCTAGTAACAAACACACATTCTTTAGATTTTTTTTTAGACTTGACATGACATTGACAAGGTGCTAACACACAATTTTAAGATTTTTTAAAATCTACCATGGCTTTGGAGTGTCAGCTATGTTAGCCCAAAGGCCTATCACTCTAGTTTTGATGATGATTAATTCATGTAGTGATAGTACAAATAATTTTGTGTTATTTAAATTTCAGATATTAATTAAAATCTTAATTAGTGCTTAGCTTAACAGATCGTATCAAGTACTTAAGGAGGAATCTAGCTCTACATGAATCAAGTTTGAATCAAGTCTATATGGAGAAGAAGACGTGAGTTTAGAGTTTATGAGTTTAGATCTTCTGTAAAGTTTAGATTAGTTTTAATTGCTTAAGTTTACACACTCAAAAGTTTGATGTTGGTTTTTCAAGTATAAAAGATTTGATTTTCGGTTTAACTCACTTTTGGTTTCATGAATAGATTTCATAAAAACAAGCTTACATCGATTTTATATGTATTTGATTTCATCCATATACATTGATGCTTCAAATGTGTTTATGAAACTTACTTTGATAAGTTGAATTCATGAGTTTAAGTTGCGTATTTATCAAATATTATTTTTATGATATATATATATATATATATATATATATATATATATATATATATATATATATATTATATATGTCAAAAACAAGTTATATCTTTTATATGTGTATCGGATTCTATCCACATACATTTGTGCTCTAAAAGAGTTTGAGGAACTTGTTTTTTAATTTATGCAACTTTTGAAAAAAATGAGATTTTCATTTAATAGTTTAGCTTTTAGAAACTATGATTTTGTTTCAAGTTTGAATTTCTAATTTCAAAAATGAGTTCACATGTTTGTAATCTATTTTGATTCTTGATCATACATATTTGTGCTCTTTTGACATGAACTTATTTTTGTGAAATTTATTGAGATTTATTGGCATTTAAATTGAATTAAAAAGATGTCGAAGTATTTTAAAATATTGTTTTTGGGCTATTGCTGGTTGACACAGACGTGTACAGCCTAAGAGAGTTAGTTCGGTCGACCGACCAGTCGACTATAGCAGAGATCGGTCGACTGATGGTTGACCGACTATATCTGCAGAGCTCGGGTTTTCTCGGTCGACCGCTTGGTCGATCGCCAAAGAGCATGGCTTTCTGAAGTTGGGTTCTGTTGATCGCCTGGTCGATTGGAAACCCCAACAGTCATATTTATGATCATTGGTGGTCAATCGGGGGTCGATCGTAAGGCCTATCTGGCCTAGGTTTGGGCTAAAAATTGTGGTTTCATTTGGGTCTTTCCCTAAGATTTTCATGTGCCAATTTTTCTACATTCAACAAAGTTTTTCAAAAAGTTTTTAAACAAATTTTTGAGCTGCAGGCATATCGTTCTTGTGTTTGTTTCAAGTGTTTCAAAGTTTTGAAAAATCAAAAAAAAAAAGTTTTTGGGAAAATACAAATTTTGTTCTTCAAGTTTATATATCTTCATAGAAGTTTTCTCAAGTGTTTTCTAAAGAACTTCATTTTCAAAATTTTTATTTTCTCATAAACTTGAGCTTTTATTACAAAATCTATCCTTTTATGAACTTGAATTGTGAGATTTTGTTTGTGATCTTTGTGGTTACCAAGGATTGTAACCTTGAATTTGCTCTCCCTCTTATGTAGAGGTGATTTGCTTTGTGCATTAGCTTTGTGCCCTCCCTCTTATGTAGAGGATTGAAGTTTGTTTCCTTTGTGGAGTTTCCTTGTGGAGATAGTGGAAATCCTTCACATCGTGAAGGCGGGGACGTAGAGCAAGTGACTCGAACATCGAAACATATCTTTGTGTTTGTGTTTGTGTTTGCTATCACTCAACACAACTCTGCATGTTTATATCTTGCATTGCTCTTTTTGCTTAATTCATATATGTTTGATATTGTGTTCACACTTGTTTTGATCCAAAAGAGCTATTGAAGCACCTCCTCTTATAAAAGAGGAATCTTGAGGAGAAGTTCTAAAGCCCTTCACCTGAAATCTGGCTTCACTCTTTGAAATTCATTTGTGTGTTAGTTTTATTAGCCATAGTTTTTATAATTCCGTATTTGATTAGCATTCCATATATTCACTCCCTCTGTGTGAACTTTCAATTGCTATCAGAGCTAGTGTTCCTCATATTCGGTTTAACCATCGAGAAATGATCCTTTATTACTAATCACATTCTTGTTTTCACACAATCATGTATTATCTAATCCACCTTTGTTTGATGTTTCTTACGTCGACATTTGAAAAATTAAAGTGAGTTCATATCTTAAAACTATTGAATTACATGTTTATCTAAACACAACAAGAAGATCATATATTGAAAATGACAAATATTTTGAGGCCAATGCACATGTCATGATTGCACTTAAGAAACTCTTAACAATGATTATTTCTCTAGAGTTGCTGATTCTGATTCCGCTTTTACTGTATAAAACAAATTGATCTCTCTTTAAGAACAAAGTTTAAATGATATGGAGAGAGAATCAAGTGAAGATGATTCCGACCAAGAATACATTATTGTTCAAGAGAATGACTCCCTTAAGGTAACTGGAAACCGGATCTTGATAATAGTGCAAGCATGTTAAATGAGGATGCTAATATGTTGAATGAAGAGTTTGTCATGTTTTGTGAGAATTTATTAGAAAAATATAAATTGTTGAAAAATAAGAGTTTAAAATTAAAGAAAGAAAATGAGCTTTTATCTTCAAAACTTGACTGTGTAATAAATGAGAAAGAAGAAATTTTTAAATGAAAATAAATCTTTAAAAAATAATATTTAGTTGATTTTTAAAGAAAGAGAATTTGCTTTAAAAGAAAAGATTCTATGAAAACTAAACTTAATTTTGTTTCAAAAGAAAATGAGGTTTTAAAAAATGAGAATGTTTTTATTTCAAAAGGAAAAGACTCTTTGAAAAATGCTTTTGTGTAAAAGAAAAGATTTCTTTTCTTATTATCAAAGTGAAAAAGAATTTTATTTCTCATTTAAATGTAGTTTTTTTCTTCTATTGAGAAAATGAGATTTGTGTTTTGAAAAGTAGAATAGATTAATTTGGCTCATCCTTAAGTCAATGTGCTTTTAATCACAAGAGATTGGAATCGTTGTTTCAAAAGAAACAAGTTTCACATATGCATGCACACCTCCACGGCATACACATGCACACCATGCTCACGCCCATATATTGTTAGAGTATACACTTGTACACATTGGTCCGCAAAGGCCATCTTGCAAAAATTTGTTTGATAAATTAAATGTTTCAAATTTTGCAAGTAAGAATGTTTGGGTTCGTAACAATACTAACCCCAAGGATCTAAAAAGATTTAGGTGCCAAAATTCACCCCAATTATTTTTAATATAGGTGTGGGCTTTCACAAACGAGAGAGTTTTGGTACCTTGATTGTGAATGCAATCGAAGTTGGATGAACAAATCAATGAATGCATCTATCAATGACCTTGTTTTTGGAGAAGTGGAGATTCATACTTTGAGTATTAGTGACTGTCTATATCCTCTATATCATATTTTATATGTTTAAATTTATGTTTTTTTGGCATATCATGATTTACATGTTTCATGTTTTAAATGCAATTTTTTTAAAAGCTTGTGATATATAGCTTTTGAGATACACTTTATTTTGTGTCAAAATTGATTCAAATCTTTTGTATACTCAACTATTGTTTAGTTATATGCGTAAATCTTAACTTTGATGATTCTTACATTTATAGTTATGACTAGATTTATTTCTCAAGCATGTTTTGATATTTTTATGCAAATCTTATTTTGTTTATTGTACATACTAGTTTTATGAATACTATGTAATATACATATATAATCTTTGAGATACACTTGATCTTCATATTATATATGTCCTATTTTATTTGTATACTCAATTCTTATTTGATTATACTCTTATGTCTTAGTTTTGATGATTCTTGCATTTGCATGTGTAATTTTTTAAAATGAATTTATTTTGATATAGTTTTTGAATAAACTTCTAGAGATATACGCTTGATTTTTTATGAGATTGTTTTTATTGGTTTTGCTTCATATATTTGTAAATCTAATTAAAACTATGTTATATATATGTTATATCCTTGAGACACTTGATTTGTATGTCATATACTATGTTGTGTACTAAATTTATGTTTGGATATATGTGTATGCTTTAGTTTTGATAATATTTACATATCTTGAAGTTTGTCTTACAATTGTCTCATGTGCTTCTTGAAATCTTGTCAGTAGAATATTTGATGATGTGAGTTTTTTGCTTTCACTAATCTTGATATATTGTTGGTAAAAAAGAATTTTCGTGATTTATGCTTTCATGTTTTCACAAATCTAGTTTAATATGTCAAAAGTTTGAAGAAAAAATTTAATATGAGCATTGATGAATTCTTTAGAGCATTACTGTTTTATCTTCATGAATGTATTATTCGCATGTCTGTTATTCACTCACTCTTTATCTTTGTTTACTTATGATTTTATAGCCATGAGCATATATATGCTATAAAGATTTTGAGTGACAATTCTTATGTGAGATACATGTTTCATGAGATTACATGATTTTTTTCATATTTGAAGAATCCTGAACTAATTTAAAAATTATTTTAAATTAGTTTTTTCCCTACTTGGTAGTATTTTCAATCTATACTCAACTATTTTCAAATCATTATTTTTAAAAATATCTATCCTTAGTGGGAGGATGGCTGAGTGATCATGCTTTTATCCTCTTAAATGAATTTTCTTTTGACATATGCATGTAGGTTGGTGATTTCAATGAAGTTATACACATGATTCTCATGTTATTTTATTTTTGTATACTCATTCATGTTTATACAATGGTATTTTAATTGACATGCATACATGTATATGATTAATGGTGCATGTTTAACAATGTCCATGCATGTTTTCAACATAAAACCAATTATATCTATGTTTACTTTGAATCTATTTAATGCTAAACTTATGTTCATTTCAAAATGGGATTATAAATTGGTATTAATTTCAATTTGTACTATCTTTTTGGCTTATGTATTAGTTTTGTAATTGTTTCAAAAAGGGGGAGAAATTCTTAATTTAAATTTAAATGGTATCTTATTCTCATTCTTTTTAAGAAAAATATATTTTTTAGCAAATGCTTATATTTCAATTGGTACAATTAGTATCTACATTTCAAGCTGCTTTGCTAATTGGTATCCATGTTATTCATTTGACTTCAGTTGATTTTTTTGTATCAGGATAAATTTTCAATTAACATTCTTTGCATGATTTTAAATTGATTCTCATTGGTATTCGTATTTTCAATTGATATATCTATATTTATTTTAAATTGATTTATCTAAACTTTCAATTGGTTTATATTGCCTATATGCAAGGGGAGTTAATATCTCTTCTATATGTAAATTAATGATAAGTCTATTGTATAAAAAAGAACTTGACCTCTCTTCTCAATATCGTGCACATGTATAGAGGGCTTAACATCTCCATCTATACGTTGTACATTATACTTATGTGGGTTAGAGTTTAGTCCTCTCTTCTTCATATAATGCATGTATACATGTGGAGTTAATTTAACGACTTTCTTCTTTATAGATTTATATCACATATACATTTATCATGTTTTCTTTACCCCTTCATTGATGAATTGATAAAAAAAGGAGATAAATTTAAAGTTTATATATGCATGTTATGTTTTTACATATATGTATTTTAATATTCATGATTTGTTTGAGTGTCTAGAGCTTTTTTATTGAGCTTTTCTCTATTCATGTATATATAACTCCATGAGTTTTGTCATCATCAAAAACGAAGAGATTGTTGGCCCAAAGGCCATCACTCTTAATGATGATTAACTCATATAGTTATAGTACTAATGATCTTGTGTTATTTAAGTTTCATATATTAATCAAGATTTTAGTTGGTGTTTAGCTTCTTCAAGCTAACACATGTTGATTCAAGAGCTTAAGCATAAAAAATCATATCAAGTACTCAAAAAGGAGTCTAGCTCTACATGGATCAAGTCTACATGAAAAAAAAATCTTCAAGAAGACTTAAGTTTAGAATTTGTAAGTTTAGATTTTGTGTATAGCTTTTGATTGCTCAAGCTTACACAAATAAAAGTTTGATGTTGGTATTTCAAGTACAAAAGATTTGATTTTTGGTTTAACCTGTTTTTAGTTTCATGAATAGATTTCATCAAAAATAAGTTTTCATTAGTTTATATATGTATTGAATTTCATCTATATAAACTTACTTTGATGAGTTGAATTCATGAGTTCAAGTTGTGTATTTATCAAAATTATTTTTATGATGTATATTGATATATTTTCAAAAACAAGTTTATATGTTTTATATCCACACATTTGTGCTTCAAAAGAGTTTGAGAAACTTGTTTTTGTATTTATGCAAGTTTTGAAAAAAAAACTAGATTTCCATTTTATAGTTTAGTTTTTCGAAAATACGATTTTATTTCAAGTTTGAATTTCTATATCTCAAAAACAAATTCATATATTTGTAATATGTGTTGATTCTTGATCACACCCATATTTAGTGTTTTTACATGAACTTTTTTTTTGGAATTTATTGAGACTTATTGGCATTTAAATTGGATTTAAAAATATGTTTAAATGTTTCAAAATATTGTTTATGGGTTATTGTCGATTGGCCACATGGTCAGCCGACCGGTCGACCGCAACAGAGATTGGTTAACCGACCGGCCGACCGACTATGTTTGCAGAGCTTTCAGATTTTCTTGGTTGACCACTTGGTCAATGTGAGAGAGCACGGCTCTTTAGAGTTGGGCTCGGTCGACCGAAAATCCCAACGGTCATATTTATAACCATAGAAGGTCGACAGGCCAGTTGACCGCAAAGCCTCTCTGGCCTGAGTTTGAGCCTAACAACTTTTGGCGCTATAAATAGTGGTTTCACTTAGGTTTTCTCGAAGATTTTCAAGTGCAAATTTTCTCACATTCAACAGAGTTTTTCAGAAAGTTTTAAGATAAGTTTTTAAGCTCCAAGACTATATCTTTCTTATGTTTGTTTTAAGTGTTTCAAAGTCTTGGAAAATAAAAAAAATAATTTTTTAGAAAATACAATTTTATTTTTCAAGTTTATATATCTTCATAGAAGTTTTCTCAATTGTCTTCTAAAGAGCTTCATTTTTAAAATCTTTGTTTTCTCACAAACTTGAGATTTCATTGTAATATCTATCTTTTAGGATCTTGCATTATGAGATTTTTGTTTGTGATCTTTGTGATCATCAAGAATTGTAACCTCCAATTTGCTTTGTGCATTTGGCTTTGTGCCCTCCCTCTTGTCTAGAGGCAATTTGCTTTACGCATTGGCTTTGTGTGCTCCCTCTTGTGCAGATGTAATTTGCTTTGTGCATCGATTTTTTGCATCCTCTTGTGTAGAGGATTGGAGTTTGTTTCCTTTATGGAGTTCCGTTGTGGAGACAGTGGAAATCCTTCATAAAGTGAAGGCGGGAATGTAGAGCAAGTGGATCGAACCTCGAAACATATCCTTGTGTTTGCATTTGATATTTCTCAACTCAACTCTACTTGTTTATATCTTGTATTGCTCGTATTGCTTAATTCATATTTACTTAATATTGTGCTTACACTTGGTTTGATCCAAGAAAGCTACTGAAGCACCTTAACTCTTATAAAAGAGGAATCTTGAGGAGAACTTCTAGAGTCCTTCACCGGAATTCGGCTTCACTTTTTGGAATTCATTTGTGTGTTAGTTTTATTAGCTATAATTCTTATAATTCTACATTTGATTAGCACTCTACCTACTCACCCCCTCTAGGTGAACTTTTAAGGTAAATGTCGGGCAAGCGTTAGTATCCGGTGCATATGTGACACGACACTCCCTTTGAAGTGTTCTTGCTTCATAGTAGATAAATAATAGTTACCCTGACTGGTCGACGATTGTAAACTGTTAGGTTTTTTAGAATATACGGCTTAAACTAGATGTGGATTAGCCTCTCTTTTATATTGATAAAATCAAGATAGAATTATACTAGTACCGTTACTTGCTAATTAGTCTAATGCCCCCTCAAGCTGGAGCACAACTTGTTACAAAGACTAGAAAAAAATATATAAATAAAGTTTTCCTTAAAAAACTGAAAAAATAAATATTGTAAACAAATATTGGATTACTAACATTCATGTTAAACTGTTGAATTGTGATGCGGTTGCTAAAATTGCTATCATATCAAACCGAATCTGAGTAATTAGGATTTTAGAGTTTCCTAAATTTAATAGAAGTCGGTTTTGAGAGAGACTCAAACTCACTAAAAATGAAGATTTTAGAGATCCTCAAACTCAATAAATGAAGAGATTTTTAGAGATCTTTGAACTTAGGGATTGTTTTGTTAGATGTGGAAGTGAGGAAGTGAGGAAGTAGTAATAGTTCCCTTTGGAACTGGGGAATTGGTTAGTGAGCTTTCCGGTGTTTGGATGCTATTGGGAAGTGTGATTTGAAAAATATTATGTCTTTTCTGGTATTTGGATGGTACTTTGAAAATGAAAGTGAAAAAGTTGACCGCAATATTAACTGTAAAATTTAATAAAAGTTAATTAAGAAAAATAAGAATTAGACTGCAATTAGAATGCAAGTGAGATTTACGTGATAAAAAAATTAACTGTTTTGAGCTATAACTTATTACGAATGACTTTTACATGCCCACAAAGTTAATTGTAGCGCCTTAGAAGTGAGGAAGTGACTGTGTAAAAGGAAAAAGAGAAAAAGGGAAAGGGATTTATCATTTTCCTTTTCTGGTGTTTGGATAGATAGGGAAATGAGCAATTATACTTTCCCATTTTCTTACTTTCGCCCACTTCTTTGCAACCAAACACGCCCTTAATAAATGTAGAGATTTTGATAAATCCTCAAATGTAACACTATATAGTAGTAGACGAAAAGTATATCAACAACAAGAGATGAATATAACCATAGTTGTAGATGAAGACAATTGATGCCAAAATCAATAGGCAACAACAAGAATCATTAGCAGCAATAGAAGTAGCCAGTAATACCATCTGATCAGTAAACAATAATAGCAGTTGATGGCGAAAGGCAGTAGAGGAAGTGACAGTTGATGACGACTAGAATTTTAGATAATGGAGTCGTCTAGGTTTTTTAGGGAGATATTTGGTTAGGGTTTTTTTTTCTTTTAAATAGAGGTGGCCGATTATGTTTTTTATGGAGATGAACAATATGGTTACCATTCATGATGAATAATATCACTCTGTACTATTCACATGAACAATAAATTTTTTCTTTTTTGCAAATCTAAAACTCAGATCAACATTAGATATGAAGAAAGAAAGAAAAAGAAAAAAGAAGATATGGTGATGTAGATAGGTGATTACTAGGGTTTTGAAGAAAAAGGTGGTGGTGGTTAATGAAGGCGTAAGTGGTGATGGAAGAGGTATCACTCTGATACCATGTTAGGTTTTAGAGAATAGACAACTTAACCTAGATGGGGATTAGCCTCTTTTTTATATAAATGAAATCAAGATAAAATTACAGTAGTGCCATTACTTGCTAGTCACTTTAATATAAACAAAAAATTAAATTCTATTGCTTCTCATCACCGATAATTTATGCTACTTCTATTCTCTCCCAGCAGCCCTGCTACCCTCTTTGTTTACCTCCGATAGTCTTGCCATGTTGTGCTCTCAAGGTCCTGCACTGGTTGCTAAGTTATTTTATGCATCTGATGTGCTGATTTGATCATAATGTTATATTTGAACATCTACAACGTGAATTGTTGTCCTTCTCTGTAACTACTATTGGCTAACTATCTTTTCTACCTGACAACCTCTCTGCTGTTATTAGGAATTATGACTGAAATATGTCATGAAGGTAGACAAAACTTTGGAGATCAAAAAACGGACATACACAAGAAGCCGTGCATAGTATTAGTAGACTAATATTGGGCATAGTTGACTAATCGCATGGATTATTCGACTTAAACATTGTATAATCGACTAAGTTAGCCAACAGTTTAGGTTCTCAAATTTTGTCAAAGTAGTAGACTAGAATTTGGTCTAGTCGACTAATACATGGACTAATACCTGGCCTAGCAACTAATGGCGGCTCTGGCAGTTTCCTTTTCTGGATCAGTTTCCAGATTCGAGTTTGATTCAGGTTTTATTTATTCTGAGGTGGTGATTGCGTGTTGATGAAGTTTTTTTTAGGACTAGGAGAGTCCTATAGTCTATAAATAACCACTGGTGGGTGGCCTTCAATGAAATCTAATGAATTTGTAATTTCTAAGGGTATAATTCATCTAGGTGAGAGATTCATGAGAGAAGCTTACCCATAAGAGTTCACTGTTCTTGGTGGCCACCAAGAGCTTGTAATCTTCTCAGCGAGAGGTGTAAGTAATTTTTATTGTACATCCACAAAGTTTTTAATAGTTTCTCTCCTTCTCTCTCGGACGTATGCACGATCTGTTTGATCGGTGGAATTACGTTATATTGTGCGTTAGCTTTCTATATACTTTGGAATATCTTCTTCTTCTCTTCTTCTCATTGTCCTACTAGATCCTGTGGTTTGTTTTCGTTGCACCGCCCCAGTCGATCTGGTAGTGGGGGCGACCTGAATTCTCAACAATTAGTATTAGAACATACAGATTATTTTACCAACAATTGGTATCAAAATAAGGTTAATGTGAAGATGTCTGCGATCAAGTTTGATATTTAGAAGTTCGATGGTGCCATTAATTTCAGCAGGTGACAAATTAGGATGAACGCCATCCTTAACCTAAGCGTATTGAAGAAAGCACTACTTGGAAGGGAGAAAAAGTCTCGAGACATGAAAGAAGAAACTTGACAGGAGTTAGATGAGAACGCCTTGATGGCTATTCAGGTTTGCTTGGCGGTTGAAGTGTTGGATGAGTTTTTCATATAGAGAAAACATCTTCATTGTGGGAGCGACTTCAAGATCACTAATTGAAGAAGTCATTGGTAAATCAGTTGATTCTATTCGTCTCTTTCTTCTCCACATGTATGAAAGTAAACCTATTAAGTCTCACATTGTAGAATTTTCTTTTATTATCAATGATCTAGATAAGATAGAGATTAAGAAAGAAAAAGAGGGCAAGTACTTTTATTACTGTGTTATTTATCTTCCTCATATAAGAGCTTTAGGGAAGCTATCTATGGAGGTAAGTCAACAATCAAAGTCAATGAGATCAAGGAGCATCTGCTCAACAAGAACAAAATTGACACCCACTTGACGAGTGTGTCTCATCATGATGATTCCGAGCAAGTTCATTATTCAAGAGATAAGAGTAATAATGGAGGTTCTACGGGTAACTCAAAATATAAAAATTTGATGTGCAGCTATTGTAACAAAAGGGACACATTAGAGCTGATTGTTGGTTTTGAAAGAAGTAACAGCCAGATGTTAATGTCATTGAACTGATTGAAAAAGATGAAGATAAGTGCGACATTCTATTCGTCACAGACAAATCAGTTGGTAACAAAGGTAGATGGATTATTGACTCTGGATGTTCACAGCACATCAGTTTAATTAGAAAGATGTTCTCATATACTTCAGTTCAAGGAGAGAAGTCTTCATGGGATATTCTGCTACAAGCAAGGTGGTTGCGAAGGAATAATTCAGTTTCATTCTCATAATTGATGTATCACCACTCTTCAATGCGTCCATCATTTCCCGATTCAAGGTATAATCTCTCATCTCTCTTGGAGCCCTACAAGGGCAAGGGTTTAGTTTCAGTTCCGAAGGTGATCTTATGGAAGTCTCTAAAGAATCCCATGTGAAGTTCCAAGCCGAACGTGTCAGTAATATGCATATGTTGAAAGTTACAGTTGGTGGATTGCAATTATCCTCAGCTTTGAAAGTGGTGATTGTGGAATAATCAGAGGTTACGATGGTTTCAATCTCGGATGTTAGAATGTACCTCAAAGAGAGATTGGGACTAGGCACGTGATAAAGAAGTCGGAATCATTAAGCCTATAGTAGAACAAATTCTCATAAATCTTGTGTAGATCAAGGAGATCGTTGGGTGATAAAGTTCAGCTTGGGCCTGAACTTATTCGACCTAATCAAGTTGTGAACCCCATGAGGGGGTTATGGAGAAGAGGGAGTGAGATGGAGAAGAGGGAGTGAGATAGAGATGAAGCCAAGATTTCTTCAATTGTGCGTGGATCGAGCACATGGAGCATGGTGGCTATTCTCGCACTTGGACTATTCAAGTCAAGGGGGAGATTGTTAGGAATTGTGACTGAAATATATTGTGAAGGTAGATGAAACTTCAGAGATCAAAGAACGGACATGCATAAGATGATGTGCACAATATTAGTCGACTAATACTGAGTATAGTCGATTAATCAAATGGATTAGTTGACTTATAAATTGTATAATCGATTAGGTTGGCCAATAGAGAGTTGGGATTCTCGAATTTTGTCAGAGTAGTCGACTAGTATTTGGGCCTAGTCCAACTAATACATAGTATTAGTCGATTAATATCCTGGCCTAGTCGACTAGGCGGGTCTGACAGTTTTCTTTTCTGGATCTGTTTCTAGATTCGAGTTTGATTCGGGTTTTCTTTATTCTGAGGTGGTGATTTTTTGTATTGATGAAATTTGTTTAGGACTAGGAGAGTTTTATGGTCTATAAATAATCCCTTGCGGGTGGCCTTTAATGAAATCTAATGAATTTGTAATTTCTAAGGGTATAATTCATCTAGCTGAGTGATTCACGAGAGAAGCTTAACCATAAGGGTCTCTTGGCGACCATCAAGAGATTGTAATCTTCTCAGCGAGAGGTGTAAGTAATTCTTATTGTACTTTCCAAAGTTTTTAATAAAGTTTCTCCCCCTTCTCCCATGGATGTACACACAATCTGTTTGATCAGTGGAGTTACGTTATATTGTGTGTTGGCTTTATATATACTTTGAATATTTTATTCTTCTCTTTTGCTCGTTGCCCTAGTAGATCATGTTGCTTGTTTCCGCTGCGCCGCCCCAGTCGATCCGGTCGTGGGGGCGTCCTGAATTCACAACAATTGGTATCAGAGTGTCCCAATTTTTTCCATCAATTTTTTTTAATTTTTCTCTGTATTTATTTTTTTGTGATTATTTATATTATTTTTTGGTATCAGATTCAGATTTCTAGAGTCGGAGTCAACCTGAGTCTAAAACCGGGTACCCGATCCTAGTATGCCACTCGATTTGTCTTCTCTGATAATCAGTTTTGATCGATTTTAGTTTCAGATACTGTTTTCCAATATTTTATATTTTCATGATTTTCTAAAATTTTTCTGAATTATTCTGCAAAATCTTCAAAATCGGTATTGATCGGTGTCGCCGATCGATTCTCAGATTTTTTTTAGTTTTCAAACAGACCTGAATTTCTGAAATCTGATTTACATTGTTCCTTAGAATCGTATTTCCTATCATAGCGCATTTTTGGAGATTTTTTTGAATTATTCAAAAAATCGGTTTTATTGCCGATCGGTATCACCGGTTGATTTTAGGATTTTTAATTTGCAAACTAAATTGAATTTCTTGCATCTGATTTCACATTATTCCTCGGGAGAATATTTTCTATCTTATAGAATTTTTTAGAACAATTCTAATTTAGTAAATTTTTATCTGATTTAAATAATAATAATATTATTTTCCCTTCTTTTCTTTTTACTTTTTCTTCTCCATTCCTATGCTTAATTTACCTATTTTACTCTACTAATTTTATTATTTAATAATATATATATTTATTTATTTATTTATTTTCCCCTTTTTTCTTTCTTTATTTTTCTTTTTCTTTTCTTTTCTTTTAGTTTCCTTCTTTTCTTTTTCTCTTCTTCCCCTTTCTCCCACCTACTCCCTGCTCTCCCACATCCTCTGCTGACAGCCCCTATCTCCACTGTACAAACCCTCTCTCCCTTCCCCTTCTTTTTTCTTTTCCATTCTCTTTCTCTCTTTCTCTCACTCTCCCAATCTCCCACTCTCCCTCTCTCATTCCACTCCTCCTCCCCCACTTTCTCTTGGCAAGCTGCCACCATCTCCGCTACCCTGAGTCGCTGTCATCCCTTCCTTTGGCCTACGCCACCCCTCAAACCCCCTCTCTCCTTCTTCAACCAAACCCCACTACCACCTTCTTCAATTTCACCTAAACCCAACACCACCACCTCCATCTCCATCTTCAAGATACACCACCTCCACCTCTACAATCACCACCAATCCACCCCTACCACCCCTACACCATCACCATCTCCTCCCCACTTTTCTCCACAACAACCACCACCCCCTCACCTACAACCACAACAACAACAATGATAATACCATCACAAATTTCTTCACCCTTCTCCTCCACACTTCCCCTTCCCTTGCCAGGCCCAAACTGCCACCTAGGCCCTTCTGATCGTGCCGCCGCCTCCCTCCCCGGCCACCAGTGGCGGCCAGCCGTCTGGCCACCTCCCTCCCCTCTGTTGGCCCAAAGACCCATCACTCTAGTTTGATGATGATTAGCTCATGTAGTTATAGTACTAATGATCTTGTGTGTAATTAGTCTCAGATTTGTGATCAAGATCTTAGTAGGTGTTTAGCCTCAACAAAGGATTTATAGTTAAGTTTTGGAGTTAGCACGTGTTGATTCAAAAGCTTGTGCATCAAGACCACATCAAGTACTCAAGAGGGTCTAGCTCTTTGGATCAAAGTTTGGACCAAGTCAAGAAGAGAGTGAAGACTTCAAGAGAAGACTTGTGTCTAAGTTTGTTTTTGTTAAGATTTTATTTTTAGATAAAATGTAAAGGTTAGAATAGTTGGTAGATTACTCAAGTATATCATATACACTCACACACAAGATTAAGATGAGTTTTTACAAAAGAATTTTAATTTTGAAAAAATACAAAAGAGTTTTCATTTTGAGAAAATACCGGTTTGGTTTTTGGAGTTTCATATATGCATATGTTTAACCAAAACCATTTTAGAACTTAATGTCAAAAACATAGATATTTCATCATTTATGTGTAGTGGATCATATCCATATACACTAAGCTTTAAAAGAGTTTAAAATATCTTGTTTTTGTATTTAGAGAAGTTTTGGAAAAATCTATTTGGAAAAATACAGATTTTGTTTTTAGCTAAAATTAATTTTCTAAGTTACAAAAATAGTTCAAAATTTTTGTAATATGTTTTGATTTTTACTAAAACATGTTTGTATATCAAAATATTATACTGAACTTATTTTTGTAGATTTTTAGAGATTTTATGGGATTTTATTGAAGGAAAAATACCAAGTTTTTAATCCCTTAAAAATGTTCTGTTTTGGCTTCTGTCGGTCGACCGAGCCAGGAGTCGGTCGACCGACGTGCACAAACGTGCACATCTTGTTTGGCTGGGGGCCGGTCGACCGACCCGGTCGACCGCCAGAGAATGCTGCTATCTAGAAATGGCCCCGGTCGACCGGGCGGACGATCGGAAGAGAACTCTACTCTCTGTATCCAGGCCACGGTCGACCGGACTGTTCGACCGCTGGCCCAACGGTCAGAAGCCGGTCGACCGACAGTAGACCAGACTGCTGATCTGGCCTGCAACGACTAGGTTTTGAGAAGCCTATAAAAGGGGGCTCTTATGGACTTTTAAGTAAGATTTTAAGTGGGTTTTTGCACCAGTTTTTTCAACTCTATTAAGTATTTATCTCCACTTGTTTAAGAGCCAAAATTTCCATATCAAAAGGAGAGATTTTCAAGTGTGTTTTGTAAAAGAGTTTCTTGAGTTTTTCACCATCACTTTCATCCTTATTTTTCTCACACATACTTGAACTTTCCATTGATATATCCATCCTATAGGAGAGTTGTTGTGAGATTGTTTTTAGGTGATCAAAGTGTTGTGATCACCAAAGTTCTTATTCTTATTTTGAGGAGGCAGACTTGCGGGTTCGCGGTGTTTCGAGTTCTAGTGAGAACTATTTGTAGAGGTGTGGCCTCGGCAAGCTTGCGTGCTTGCGTGTGTTTGTTCTTGCGGGAACGAGTGAAGGGACTAGAGAGTCCAAGAGTTCTAGTGGGAACTCCTTGTAGGTGTTGCAGCACCGAGTGATCCGATGGGATCGATTTTAGTAAAAATCCTTCATAGTGTTGAAGGCGGGGACGTAGAGCAAGGTGCTCGAACCTCGAAACAAATCTCCCGTGTTTGCGATTGCTCTCTCTATCTCTCACTTGTCTTTATATCTTGCATGCTCATATTGCCTTTATATTTATATGCTTGATATATCTTGTGCTTAAATTGATATATGCTTGGGGATTATTTGCTCACACTTGTATTCAACCAAGAGAGCCAAAGCGGCACCTCAACTCTTATGTAGAGGAATCTTGAGGAGTTAGTCCAGAGCCCTTCACGGGGAATTCAGCTACACTCTTAGGTTATACTTAGCGTGTTGTGCATAATATTTTTAGTTTACATAAATAGTTTTAATTCCGCATTAATTCACCATTAGATTAGCTAGTCACCTATTCACCCCCTCTAGGTGATTTCAATTGGTATCAGAGCCACGTGCTCTTGATTTGGGTCTAACAACCTAGAGTTAATGATCCTCATTTGTAGCTAATCACAATATTAGTTTACACACACATGGATTTCATGTCACCTCCCACTTTCGACATTCTTAACATCCAAACTTGGAAGGTTAAGATGTCTATGTACCTCAAAGGTCTAGGTATTCATGTTTATCTTGCTACCATTAAAGATTCATATGTTAATAATAGCAAGTATATTGAGGCTAACTCAAAAGCCATCCATGCATTGAAGAGTACCTTAAATAATGATTATTTATGTAGGGTTGCTAATCTTGACTCGGCTTTTGTAGTTTGGAACACCATCATCTCCCTTGGTGAAAAAGAACAATATTATGCAGGGAGCGACTCAGATGTTGGAAGTGAAGCTTCCAACGTATGCTACATGGTCCAAGGGGATAACCCCCTTGAGGTAACTACCAAATCCGAGCTAGAAGAGGATGTTGATATGTCTTATAATGAACTTGCTTCATTTTGTCAACAACTTCTAGAAAAATATGACATGCTTAAAAAGGATAATAAGAAAATGAAAAATAAATTTGATTGCTTGATAAAAGAAAAAGATTCTTTTCAAAATAAATTAAAATGCATTTCTAAAGAAAATGAATGTTTGAAAAATGAAAACATTTCTTTTGGTGGAAAAACAAAAGGAAATTGCTTTGAATGAAAATAACTCTTTAAAAAGAAAAATTGTTGAAAAAGAAAAAGTTAATGTTTCTAAAAAGAAAAAGATTGTTGATCATGCTTTTCATGCCACAACCATTGATAAAAATGAAGTTAAATTTTTGAAAAATAAAATAGATTGTTTGAGCTCAACTTTGAGCAAATGTGCATTTAACCATTCTAGATTGGAAACCTTGTTTCAAAGGAAACAAGCTCCACATGTTCATGCACATCACCCTCAACATGCATATGCACACTTTGTACGTCATGATCATACTCATTTACATGTGCATGGTGGAGTGTACAAGTGTACACATTGCGGCCGCAAAGGCCATTTAGCAAGATTTTGTTATGATGGAATTAACTCTTTAAATTTTGCTAATAAAGATGTTTGGGTTCCTTACAATGCTAACCCCCGAGGACCCAAAAGAAAATGGGTACCAAAGTCCCCACCTTTTGTATTTGATGTAAGTGCGGGCTCTCACAAAACGTGAGAGATTTTGTGCCTTGGTGGTGGATGTATGGACTTGATGGACATACATTTAATGCACCGCTATCAAGGAGGTTTGGTGGGACAACCACCATGTTTTGGAGATTTGGAGTATAGTTCTTATGTTTTGGTAACCATCTCTAAACTCTTTTTGTTTACATGCCTTAATATATGCATATATGATTTTTTAGCATGTTTTAGTATTTGTTGAAATAAGCATGTTTTATGTTTTATGCTTCATGTGGTAAATACTTGTTTAGATGTAGTTTTTGTCAAAAATTGTGTAAATATGTGTACAAGTAGTGAGCAATATTTGATTCATATACGTTTGCACTTCATTACTCATTTGTACTCACTACATGTACATGTATAGCCTAGTTTTGATGATTTTCTCATTTACACTTATTTTGCCTATTTACATATTTTACTTCATGTATATGCTATTTTTGTTCAAAACTAATGAATATACATGTATGCCCCTTGAGTCATTTGCCTTCATGCAATTTATATTTTGGACTCTTTTTATGTTTGGGATATGTATGCATATTATTAGTTTTGGATAAAAACATATATATACACCTAGAAGTTTGTTTTTAGATGAAAAATGAATTTTCATGTTTTTCACATGATTGTTGTTTCTGAGCCTTATTGCTTAGTTTCATGAATATGCTATTCACATGATTCTTGTACACTCACATTTTATTTGTTTTCTCATGATTATGTTTTCATGAGCATTTTTGAGCTTTACCGATCTTGAGTGACAATATTTGTGTATTTAGTATAATTCATGAGATATATATGATTTGATTTCATGTTTGAAGGATCTTTAACCAGTTTTTCAAAAATTACTCTTAACTAGTTATGTATTTTTCATTTGGTAGTGTTTTCAATGCTAAAAGATTTTCAAACTCTTATTTTCGAAAACCCCTACCAACCCTTCTATAGGTGGATGGATGGGCGACCATGCCTTATAAGCTTTATTAGAACATCTTTTATCTTGTGCATAAAAAGGGTGGATTTTTATAAGTTATACACTAATCTCACATCATAGTTTCAATTGGTATCACAATTGACATTTTTTGTATACTCATAATTTGTTGTCTATATATGTATGCGTTAAATTTCAAATAATATCAATTTCTATTGGTATTTTCATTTTCATGCATATATATGATTTATTTGTACTTGATTTACAAGATATTTACATATTTAAAGAACAAAGTATGTTTATGCTAAGCTTAATTCAAATCTTGATTTCAATTGGTATCTCAATTGGTATTTTAACAAGCTTATGCATTATTTTCATTAGTGTTCTTATTGATATCAAAATTTACAATATATTTTAATATACTTCAATTGGTATCAATATGTTTCAATTTCCAATTGGGTTTAAATTTCATTTGGTATCTATATGTTTTACCTAAATGGTATAAAAAATTTACCATATATTTCTATTGATATCAAAATATAAAATGTTTTCTTTCATTTGCATCAAAAATGTACAAGTATTTCGATTTCAATATCTATTGGTATCAAAAATTTATCATGTATTTCAATTGGTAAAATGTTTCGATTTCAATAGGCAATACATAAAAATGCTTCAATTTCATGTATTTCAAAATCTTGTGATATCTCAATTTGATTTGTTGAAAAATTTAAAATTTGTATTGTTTAGTTACAATTGGAATCTCAAAAATGTTTTGATATGTTTTAGTTCAAATTGGTATCTTAAAATTTTGCTTTCTTACAAAGGTATCTTAAAATGTGTTTTATTACCTTGAGTAAATTGCAAAATGTGTTTTAAGTAATTATTAAAAAAAAATTTTTGTTTTGATATATATTACCTATATGCAAGGGGAGCTTAACATCTCCTCTACATATAGATTCATGTTGAATGTATCTTTTATTGAGGAGCTTGACAACTCTTCTTTATGCGATACACGTGTGTAGAGGGAGCTTCACATCTCCTCTTATGCATTGCATATTATGCGTTATGTGAGTTAGGGCTCGTCATCCCTTCTTCATGTAATGCATATATGTAGGGAAGTTAACTTAGCGTCTTCCTCTTCATAAATGTATATCGCATATATCTCTTTAATGGTTGATTTGATTTCACCCCTTTGTTGATTTTTATTTCTGATAAAAGGGGGAGAACATTATTTTGTGTTTACTTTGACCTCTTTGTTGATGATTGACAAAAAGGGAGAGAAGTATTTTAGTATATATGCATGTTTTCCTTGCTTTATACATAAAGGGGGAGAAGAATTTTTATTTATTTGTATATGTATAAGAATTTTGTTTATTTGTTTATGCATATTGTTTTGTTTTTGTTTTGCAAAAAAGGAGAGAAGAATTTGATGCGTTTTGGCATGTTTATCTCCTTATGTTTGCATACATGTTTGTTTTTATGCATGTTTATGCATATCTATATTGAGCATTCATTAAATATCTTATTGTTTATTACTATGCCTGAGTTAAGAGGGAGCTTCTTTGAAGCTTTACTTTAATCCATGCATATATAACTCCATGAGTTTTGTCATCATCAAAAAGGGGGAGATTGTTGGCCCAAAGGTCCATCACTCTAGTTTTGATGATGATTAACTCATGTAGTTATAGTACTAATGATCTTGTGTTTAATTAGTCTCAGATTTGTGATCAAGATCTTAGTACGTGTTTAGCCTCAACAAAGGATTTATAGTCAAGTTTTGGAGTTAGCACGTGTTAATTCAAGAGCTTGTGCATCAAGACCACATCAAGTACTCAAGAGGGTCTAGCTCTTTGGATCAAAGTTTGGACCAAGTCAAGAAGAGAGTGAAGAGTTCAAAAGAAGACTTGTGTCTAGGTTTGTTTTTGTTAAGATTTTATTTTTAGATAAAATGTAAAGGATAGAATAGTTAGTGGATTGCTCAAGTATATCATATATACTCACACACAAGATTTAGATGAGTTTTTACAAAAGAATTTTCATTTGAAAAATACAAAAGAGTTTTCATTTTAAAAAAATACCAGTTTGGTTTTGGAGTTTCATATATGCATATGTTTAACCAAAACAATTTAGAACTTATTGTTAAAAATATAGATATTTCATCATTTATGTGTAGTGGATCATTTCCACACACACTAAGCTATAAAAGGGTTTAAAATATCTTGTTTTTGTATTTAGAGAAGTTTTGGAAAAATCTATTTAGAAAAACACAGATTTTGTTTTTAGCCAAAATTAAATTTCTAAGTTACAAAAATAGTTCAAAATGTTTGTAACATGTTTTGATTTTTACTCAAACATGTTTGTATATCAAAATATTAGACTGAACTTATTTTTAAAGATTTTTAGAGATTTTATGGGATTTTATTGAAGGAAAAATACCAAGTTTTTAATCCCTTAAAAATGTTCTGTTTTGGCTTCTACCGGTCGACCGACGGGTCGGTCGACCGAGCCAGGAGTTGGTCGACTGAGTCGGTCGACTGACATGCACAAACGTGCACGCCTTGTTTGGCTGGAGGGCCGGTCGACCGACCCGGTCGACCGCCAGAGAGTGCTGCTCTCTGGAAATGGCCCCGGTCGACCGGGCGGTCGACCGGCAGAGAGCTCTGCTCTCTGTATCCAGGCCACGGTCGACCGGACCGATCGACCGCTGGCTCAACAGTCAAAAATCTGACCATCGGTCGGTCGACCGAGCGGTCGACCGACAGCAGACTAGACTGCTGATCTGGCCTGCAACGGCTAGTTTTAAGAAGCCTATAAAAGGGTGCTCTTATGGAATGTTTTAAGTAAGATTTTAAGTAGGTTTTTGCACCAGTTTTTTCAACTCTATTAAGTGTTTATCTCCACTTGTTTAAGAGCCAAAATTGCCATATCAAAAGGAGAGATTTTCAAGAGTCTTTTGTAAAAGAGTTTCTTGAGTTTTTCACCATCACTTCCATCATTGTTTTTCTCACACATACTTGAGCTTTCCATTGATATATCCATCCTATAGGAGAGTTATTGTGAGATTGTTTTTAGCTGATCAAAGTGTTGTGATCACCAAGTTCTTATTTTTGTTTTGAGGAGGCGGACTTGCGGGTTCTCGGTATTTCGAGTTCTAGTGAGAACTCTTTGTAGAGGTGTGGCCTCGGTAAGATTGCGTGTGTTTGTTCTTACGGGAACGAGTGAAGGGACTAGAGAGTCCAAGAGTTCTAGTGGGAACTCCTTGTAGGTATTGCGGCACTGAATGATCCAGTGTGATCGATTTTAGTGAAAATCCTTCATAGTGTTGAAGGCGGGGACGTAGAGAAAGTGTGCTCGAACCTTGAAACAAATCTCCCGTGTTTGCGATTGCTCTCTCTATCTCTCACTTATCTTTATATCTTGCATGCTCATATTGCCTTTATCTTTATATGCTTGATATATCTTGTGCTTAAATTGATATATGCTTGGGGATTGTTTGCTCACACTTGTATTCAACCAAGCGAGCCAAAGCGGCACCTCAACTCTTATCTAGAGGAATCTTGAGGAGTTAGTACAGGGCCCTTCACGGGGAATTCGGCTACACTCTTAGGTTATACTTAGTGTGTTGTGCATAATATTTTTAGTTTGCATAAATAGTTTTAATTCCGCATTAATTCACCATTAGATTAGCTAGTCACCTATTCACCCCCCTCTAGGTGATTTCACCCTCTACTTCTTTTTTCTTCCATTTCTCTTTTCTCTTTCTCTCTCTTCCTGCAACACTCTCTTTCTCTCTTTCTTCCTCTCTTTTGCTCTCCTCTTCTTACTCCCCGAACTAGGTTCTCTCGCTCTCTTTTCTCTCTTTCCCTGACCCTTGATCTGTCTCTCATTCTCTCTTGTCTCTCTTTCTTTTTCTATCGTTATCTCTCTCCCCTTCTCCCCCTCTCTTGCCGCACCCTCTATCTCCTCTCTTTTTCTCTCTAGACTCCCTCTCCTTATTCTTTCCTTTTGCGGTGTGCACGTGTGTAATCAGGGCTTTCCCGGAGTTTCCATCATGTTCTGACTTTAGGCGAGTACTTCACTTTATGTTGGGCGAGTACCGTTCTTTGGTTTTGTGAGTACTCTTGGACTTTCGGTTTGTAAACCATATTTTGTTCGTTGTTGACCATGTATCATATTTTATGTCTAGGATTGTATGTGCTATATTAGACTATATGCTTGAATGTGGCCATGTGCCTAGGACTGAATTTGTACTGTATTTTATGGACAAATGCCAATAATAATATTGACAATATTGTATTTATGGGAAACAGTGGTGCAGATTGCAGGAGAAAACATTGGGGCAAATGTCCCCTCTAGGGTGCGTTGTCCCAAGAGACCACTTCTCGGGCTACTCAATAGGTACCATTCGCGGCGCCCTTATGGGTTCAGTGGTAGCTTTGGCAGAGTGATACTCAGCGCTTGGGCTGGACTTTCCAATAGCTTCGGCCTTATACCTTCGGGTTTCGTGGTAGCCCAGGTTGACCAATCTATAGTTCTCCTATTATTATTTCTCCGTTACCATCGGGTTCATGGTAGCCCAGGTTGACCAATCTATAGTTCTCCCATTATTATTTCTCCATTTATATGTGTGTTTGTGTGGTACTAACATTTTCTGCAGGTACCCATTTGGTCCTTGGCCCTATAGCCTTCAGGGCACATAGAACTTATGGTCTCTCTTATGCCCACTCCCTGAAAAGGGGGTGCACTTAGATCCTCTGGGTTTCTCTTATGCTCTGCCTGGTAGACAAGTGTTTAGTCTCTAAAATTACATATTTCATACCACATCTTCACATTTATATAATATTCGCGCTGTCCCCTATCAGTAAAATATCCCGATTTCTGATTTTGGGCCCCTGTTTCTGACGAATCAGCTTTCCAAAGTTAGTGGCTATATTATAGGCCTTTAATCACCGATTAAATGGTGATTTAGGGTCTTCTTCTTCATTGCACACTATGGATCTAGAAACATACAAGGGAGGTATTATTAGCAGAATTTAATATTCAATAAATGTTAAGATGTGGTGTGAAATATGCAGTTTTAGAGACTAATTATGGAGCCATTAGTAGTTAGTAACCATGGATTTTCTTTCTCTTTTTACTTTATTTTAGAAATATACCAAAAACCACAAATACATTCTTTTTTATGTTTCCCCCTTCTTCATATTTCGTAGTACTCTTCTCTTTTCATTCTTTATTTTCTTTTCTTTTAATTCTTTAAAACATTGAAGAAACTTTAACACACACATGAACATTCCAGTAAAGCTTCTATCGCTTCCCGTCCCTGTGGATTCGACCCCTTTAGCCTCTATGCTATAACGGAAGTATCGAGGAAGCCAAAGCACGCACTTTTAACTCTTGATTTCAAAACATACACTTTCCGTGCACGATTTTTCCCCGATCAGCAAGCTAGCGCCCAAAACTTTATCACTAGACTCATCTGACCATAGCTCTATTGTGTATGATAGACGTAGTGGTTGGACATTCGTCTCGTCACATGGATATAGCTCCATCGTGTGCGTCAGTGACTATCGCTGCTTGCTAGCTTGTTCGGGATTTCTTTTGCTCCGCCTGATAGGTGAGCTTAGCGCTCAGTTTTTTACCATGAAACTCCCCTAGCGTAGCTACGTCATCGTGTTTGTAGAGTATTCATACACCTTCATCACGTCCGTTGACTCCACCACGTGCATGTTAGCGTCTATCACTGCTCGCTAGCTTGACCCCATCTTCAAACTCAGTCTTCAGACTTTACCTACGGGTTCTCAACTAGCTCTGCCGATAAGCGAGCTTAGCGCTCTGCGCTTTATTAGTTAACTACGTTGCGAGCGTGGCTATGCCATGTGCGATAGCATAGAGGTCATTTGTTGGCTTCGATACGTGCGTTTAGTTTCACCGCGAGCGTGGCTTCGTCATACGCGAAGACCCAGTATTTGTTGCGCTGGCTATGCCATAGGCGTTTAGCTTCGCCATGAGTATGGCTTTGCCATGAGCGTGAGCGTTAACTGGATATTTATACATCGCCTCACTGTGTGTGCTAGCCCGGCCATGTGAGTTTAACCTAAAGCTGAACGCTAGCTTTGTCAGGAGCCTAGCTCCGCCATGTGTCTAGCATTATATACTGCTAACACGGCCTAACTATGCTCCCGCCTTGCTTAGCTCCATTTGCTTGTAACTGTATCCAACTCTACTTGTATTCTTATCGACTTGTTTATCCAGCCTTGCTTGTCTATACACTTCAATCTAACCTTATTTGTACGCTTGCTAGCTCGTTCGCCCACTAACTTGCTTAACGACTTGTTTGTCCAGCCTTATTCGTCTGATTGTCAGCCTAATCTTGTCCAGCCTTCTTGCATGCCTGCCTGCCTACTTGATTGCTTATATGATCAATTCTATCTAACTCAGATCGTCAGTTGTTTAGTTCTGCTTGTCAGTTTGTCCAGTTCTACTGGGCCTCATTTGTCTCCTTGCCTGTTCTCCTACTTGTCTGCCCAATCCAATCCCACCATGTCAGTTTGTTTGATTAATTGTTTAATATCTTATTATTATGATTATGGTTTTGAAGAGTTTGAAATATTCTTCTACACTATTTTCATATTCTAACTTGTATGATTGGTTGCCCGATTTATATTGTAACTCTGTGCTTACTTATAGTGCTTTTATTGTGGTATATTGCCTGATACCTAATATCTGATACCTGATACTTGACATGTTATCACCTGACGCCTGACACTCATATGTTGTTACCTGACTCATGATTATCACCTTTACGGGGATCTGACACTGATAACGTGTATACTCCTGAGATTACAATCCTATATCATACTCCCTCTGTTATTATATTCATGTTAGTCCTCGTAAATCGATCATCATGAATATAATCTGTAATAAATGGACAACTTACACTGGGATGGGGGGAACTGATAACATCAATATGTACGTCTTCATAATGGTTCGATATTGCAACGACTATTCTGGATTTACCTGAGGCCATAGGGGACCGGTTTGGGTGAACTGGAACCCCTTTCCAAATTTTATCCTTCCAGGGCATACAAATAAGACCCTTACGGTTTAGCGGCCGGTTTCAGAGTCCAACATTGGATGTCCTTAGGACATTGGTCCCGGGTATGCACAAGGCCTATTATGAACATGATACATTGATCTTCCATTAGTTTTCAATAACAAATCTCTTCTTACTCATATGTGGATGTATGTGTGCAGGAACGCCGGGACACATACCTAGACATAAGATCAGACGAGTCTTAATAAAATAATAATATAACATGTGTAACTAACATCTGTCTGGTGATATGCTTGATCTATGCTTATAAGACCTGTGACACAATAAATTACCTTACTCTAGACATAACTTAATTACTGAACAATAATAATCTCAGGAGCGGGTGTTATTGGATCATTTCCCCATTCAGATAATGTTATCCATGTATTAAAGTGTGTGCTCTACTGGATTGAAGACTCCAGTGTGAATGGCTAGTGGTATGGGACACTGGAATGAAGTGGCTAGAATAACAGGCGATGCTGATTGTTATTATTGTATAATTAAGTTTATCCCAATCACTACTTGTGTATGATATCTGTGCAACTATGTTGAATCACCTGACTTGCTTATCTTCAGGTTTTCATATGCTTTCTTATTTCTGTTATTATAAAACAAACTCGGGTTGTATGAACTCAGCCTATGGTGACAGAGGTTTAAGGTATATCTATGAGGGTTTTCTTATTTGGATCATCCCCTCGACGTACCAATCTCATGAATCTATAATCTGAGCTTGTATAACTAGTTTTCTCCACATCTATCTTTCTTGATGCTTTATTGTCTGTCGTTGTGTGCCTGTACTGACGAAACAGTTTTCTATATATGCTTATCTGATTCAGATTTATCATACATGCGTGTTTGCCTATGCATGCCACTTGGCATCATCTTGCGTACTCGTTTAGTTGATTTCTGACAACTCTAGGCTTGTATATCCAGATCTCGGAGCTTGGACCATAGCAGGCTTCCCAATTAACGACCAGCCCATTAGAGTGCGCAGCAGAAGTATGGCGGATCAGCATCAGATTATCAGTATCCCTTTCCTTTCAGACCTCTCTTGATCAGCTCTTGATATTCTTCTTGCTGCTCGAGAACCATGTTATATTATTTACTCTTGTAACTCTTTTGTAATTCATGTATTTGTATCTCCTGATAATGTATTATTCATATAATATTGGATCAAGCTCCGTGATAACAGTGTGTTTGTACTATTTTATTGGAATGTATATCATTACTATGCTTTCGCACTATGATTCTTGCCTGTACTGATGTTTAGCATATATTGAAAAGTCACCTAGAGGGGGGGTGAATAGGTGACAATGCTAATCTATGAACTAAATGCGGAATTTAAAAACTTAATGCAAATTACACTCAAGTGCTATCAACAAGTGATGCACACAACCAAACCAAGCAATATGAATGCACAATATGAATAGTTGCAAGACACAAAGTAAAGAGAGAGTCAATGGATCAAGCGCAAACAAAGAGATATGTTTCGAGGTTCGAGCACCCAGCTCTACATCCCCGCCTTCGACACACGAAGGATTTCTAATCCACTAGCTTGTCCACTAAGGACTCCCACTAAGGGAACCTCCACCGAGGATTTGGGGCAATCACAATTACAAGGAGTACCCAACTCCTCTCCTTACAAATACAACCTCTTCCTTGAGGCACAACTCCAATCAATCACAACCTCCTCCTTGAGGCAAATACCAAACCAATACAACAAACTCCCAATCACCAACCAATACAAGGATCACCTCTCAACTAGAGGGATACAACCCAAAGCACAAAGCTAAGAAAAGATTGGGTTACAACTTGGTGGTCACAACAACAACCACAAACAACTTCTTCTTCTCACACAATTATCCTATAGATATAGATAGTAGATTATAGCTCAAGTGTGGAGAAAACCAAGGGATTTGAAACCAGCAACTCAAAGAAAATCTTTGGGAATTAAATGAAACCAAGATAGAGAAGTTCAATTCAAAAGCTTTTCCCAAAACCCTTTTCTTTGATTTTTCAAACCCTAATGAAAATACCAAAAAGATTGTTCAATTTGAATCCAAAAACCTATTTTGATTGCTGTAAAAACACCAGAGAGATAGAAAATTTTAGCCCAAAAATTCTTAGAGAAAAACTCTCTCAAATGGGGTATTTATAGGCAATTTAGAAAAATAGCCGTTTACAGAATATATGCCAGAAATAGCCTTCCGGTCGACCGGCCAGGTCGACCGTCCAACGGTCAATTTTTGACCGTTGGCAACTAACGGTCGACCGGCCCGGTCGACCGAAAAATCCCGAGAGCAGATTATTCTGCTCCGGTCGACCGTCCCGGTCGACCGCTGACTGTGCCAGAACGTGCACAGGTTTGTGCACGTCGTCGGTCGACCGTGACGGTCGACCGGCTACATGCGGTCGACCGATACGGTCGACCGAACTAGCCTGGCAGGCAGCAAATGGGTCAGAAAACTGAGGTAAAAAATATTCCAATAAATCTCACAAAATCTCTAAAATTCCACAAAAATAGTTTTATCATTTTATATTGAAATACAAACTTGTGTTAAAAATCCTAACACAAATTTCAAACATATTAGACTATTTTTGTGTCATAGAAATTTTGCCAAAAACCAAAAACCGTATTTTCTAAAACCTTGTATTTTGAATAGAAAATACACATTGTCTAAAACTCATCCATGATACAAAAACATGATATTTAAACACTTTGAAGCATATTGTATATGAATAGAAATTTAATATACAAGAAACATATATATATCATTATTTTTGTCATTAAGTCCAAAAATATGTTTTGTTGTAAATACCAAAACATAAAACACATGGAATAGATTATCAAACAAAGTTTGTCTAAACAATTGAAGCATGCATGTATATAGAACAAATCTAATATACATAAACCATGTAAACTTGTTTTGATAAAAATCTATTCATGAAAACCAAGATCGGTTAAACCTAAAACCGAAAATCAAAACATGAAAGGTGTGTGTTGTGAACTTGAGCTTATCATACTATTCTAATCTTTACAATTAGGATCTAAACTCAAAACTAAAACTATGGATACCTAAGTCTTCTTGTAGAGCGCAATCTCCAAGCTAGAGCGCAATCTCCAAGTCGGCTTGATCCAAACACTCTTGATTCACCGAGCAAGTGCAATGTATGATCTTTGATGCGCGGGCTCTTGAATCAACATGTGAAAGATGTGTGGAAGCTTTCACCAACTAATATCTTGTTAAATATCTGAAATTTAAACATTGCAAGATTATTAGTACACATAACTACATGAGTTAATCATCATCAAAACTAGAGTGGAAGGCCTTTGGGCCAACAATCTCCCCCTTTTTGATGATGACAAAACTCATGGAGTTATATATATGCATGGATTAAAGTAAAGCTTCAAAGAAGCTCCCCCTTAACTCATGCATAGGAATAAACAAACAATAAGATGCATATAAATAGGGTTCTTGACATAAAATGAATATGCATATGAAACATGCTATTGATTCCAATTAAAACAAAACAACTAAATTATCAAAACATACTCTTGATATCAATAAAAATGAAACATGCACATAAAACATGCATAGACATGCATATAAACAAGGCTTCTTTTCATCAAATGTAAATTATATGCAAACACAAATATGCATATAAAACTCAAATTCTTCTCCCCCTTTTTGTCAATCGTCAAAAAGGGTTAAAAAAGCAAAAACAATAAATTTTTCTCCCCCTTTTTGTTCAAAGCAAAGAACTAATAAAGGGTTAAATCAAATATGATACCAAAAAAATGTGGCAATGAAGTGTATATTGATACCAATTGAAAGAATTCAATGATACCAATTGAAACAACAATAAATACAAGTGTATATCTCATATAATCTACCACCCAATCATGTGCAAGTTTAAAAATGATTTTCATTATAAAGCATACATGAACATGATCTCCCATCCAACCACCCTTAGATGGTAGGGGTTTTCAAAAAATGATTGAACAATATAGTATGTTTGAAAGTCTCTACCAATTTGAAGAATACCAACTAGTTTATGAAAAATTTGAGAACTAGTAGAAATCCTTCAAGTAAGGAATAACACAGAAATATTTTTCATGAAACATGAAAATCACATGATCACTAAACACTCGAATTCCATAAAGTCCATATCATACTCATGAAAACACAATCATGAGAAACATAATAAATTGAGTGAACAAGTGTAATGTGAAATACATTGTCATGAAAATTTTGCATTCAAACTCAAATGAAATTCCTTTGAAAACACGAACACATGAAAACTTAGATTTTCATTATTGATTGAAATTACTTAAAAAAAATATGAAAATCATCAAAACGAATTGAACTTCAAGGCATATGTATGTCATGTACAAACTAAAGTATACATACATATCCCAAACATAGTGAGTCCACAAGTGTATATGCATGAAGGCACGTGGCTCAAGGATGTATATGTAAAAATGATAGTTGGACAAGATGGACATATACATAAAGTTAAACCAAAACATGTAAGATAGTGAATACAAGTCAAATATAATAATCATCAAAACTAAACTATACTAGTACATCAAGTGAATACAAATGAGCGTTCAAGCACAAACATATATAAAGGTTTATTTGTAGCTCACTAGTTGTACAAGTATAAATCCTAGTCTTAATGAAAATTATGATTTAAGCAAGTAATCAAATCATGAGGCATAAAACGGGTCAAAAATCAATATGATCATATTAATCAAAAATATGAAGTATTAATGACCTTTTAAAACTAAGATGGATGTATGATGCAACGATCTCTCAAAACAAGACTAAGAGCCGTATACCCCGTGAAGGGTTCTGAACTCCTTCCTCCTGATTCCCCTTGAATGGGTTAGAGGTGCGCAATGCAACCTTGTTGTATGAGAATAGATCGAACAAATAATGAATAAAGTGCAATGATGAAATGCACACAAGATATATCACAAAAATCATGGAATCATGAACATCATATGATCAATATGCATATGCATGTGCATTAGATCTAGGGCATACATGTTAGCTTAAACAAGAAGTGAACACTAAATATAGATCCATATGAAACATGGGTGCTCAAGTAACTAAACATGTATATCTCAAGTCTAATGAACAAGGCATAATCATAATGAACATCAAAATACAACATGCTATAAATGAATGATCTAAGAAGCATGTAAATTGTCAATGGGAGTTAGAGAATGATACCAAAACCAATGACGGTGCATCTCTAATTCTCCAAAACATGGTGGTCATCTCCACCTAATCTCCTTGAGAGTGAAGCATCCAAATAGTTTTCATTCAAGCTCGGAACGCATCCACCTCAAGGTACCTCCACTCTCACGTGATGCGAGAGCTCCCACCTACATCAAAAGCCAAAGAGGTGGTTTTTGGTACCCATTTTCTAGTGGGTCCACGGGGGTTAGTTTCTTTTCTAACCCAAACATAATTAGTTGCTAAATTTTCATGATAAATGCGATCATAACAAAATCTAGCAAGGTGGCCTTTTCGACCACAATGTGTACATGTGTACACGTGAGCATACATATGATGGTGGTGATCATGAAAAGCATGTGTATGCCTAGATGGGTGTGCATGCAAGGTTGGAACTTGTTTCTTGCGAACCAAGGTTTCCAATCGTGTGTGATTCATGGCACAATGGCTCAAAGTGGAGCCCAAACAATCAACACTTTTCTTCAAATTATTTATATCATATTCTATGCTAGAAGACAAAGTGGAACAAGCTATAGGAGTGCAAGAAGTAGAAGCTACATTAGCATGACAAACATGCAAATCAATATCATTTTGCAAAGATTCATTTTTAGACAAAACCAAATTCAATTCTTTAGTAATAGAATCAATTTTATTTTTCAAGGTAAGGTTTTCTTTGAAAACACAATCCAATCTTGAGGATAAAATCTCATTGTGCTCCAAAATATCATCACAATCATTTTTGCCTTTTAAAACTTCAATTTCTTTAAGTGCAAGTTCAAGTTGAGATTGTAGTGAGTCACGTTCACTAGTGATCTCTTCTTTCTCTTGCAAAACCGATTCAAAAGTTGAACATAAATCCTTTAATTCTTCTTTTAAGTCAAAATGTTTCTTTTTCAAAATCTCATGTTTTTCCATAAAATTTTCAAGTTTAGAAGCAAGGTCAACATTCAAATTTTGAACTTCAAAACAACCATGGCAATATGAACTAGAGCTATCATCTATTTGAGAGTCCGATTGTACCTCATGGGAGTCTTTCCATATGCCATAAAACAAGGCTCTTCGGATACATCTCTCATAGATCTCCTCATATTGTTAATGATCCTTGGAAGCTCCAGAGATGTCAAGACGCTCCAAACTGCAAAAGCCGAGTTAAAACTATCAAAAACAAGTAAGAGATTATTATCAAAAGATGCTCTAAGTGTTTGAAGTGCAAGTGCATTGGCCTTCTTATGCTTACTAGTATTTGGGAGGGCTTCTATGGTGATGGCTTGATAAACTAGATGACCTAGTGTTTTTAAATATCTAGTCATGTTAACTTTCCAAGAGTCAAGTCTAGTATGGTCAAACATAGGAGGGCTAGCCATGAGAGCAAACTAGTATGAGTGCAAATGAGATGCAAATGAAGATTAGCAAACCAAGATCACACTCCTAGGTGGTTAAACCTAAATATCAGGAGCGCTAGCTCTGATACCAATTGAAAAGTCACCTAGAGGGGGGGTGAATAGGTGACAATGCTAATCTATGAACTAAATGCGGAATTTAAAAACTTAATGCAAATTACACTCAAGTGCTATCAACAAGTGATGCACACAACCAAACCAAGCAATATGAATGCACAATATGAATAGTTGCAAGACACAAAGTAAAGAGAGAGATAGAGAGAGAGTCAATGGATCAAGCGCAAACAAAGAGATATGTTTCGAGGTTCGAGCACCCAGCTCTACATCCCCGCCTTCGACACACGAAGGATTTCCAATCCACTAGCTTGTCCACTAAGGACTCCCACTAAGGGAACCTCCACCGAGGATTTGGGGCAATCACAATTACAAGGAGTACCCAACTCCTCTCCTTACAAATACAACCTCTTCCTTGAGGCACAACTCCAATCAATCATAACCTCCTCCTTGAGGCAAATACCAAACCAATACAACAAACTCCCAATCACCAACCAATACAAGGATCACCTCTCAACTAGAGAGATACAACCCAAAGCACAAAGCTAAGAAAAGATTGGGTTACAACTTGGTGGTCACAACAACAACCACAAACAACTTCTTCTTCCCACACAATTATCCTATAGATATAGATAGTAGATTATAGCTCAAGTGTGGAGAAAACCAAGGGATTTGAAACCAGCAACTCAAAGAAAATCTTTGGGAATTAAATGAAACCAAGATAGAGAAGTTCAATTCAAAAGCTTTTCCCAAAACCCTTTTCTTTGATTTTTCAAACCCTAATGAAAATACCAAAAAGATTGTTCAATTTGAATCCAAAAACCTATTTTGATTGCTGTAAAAACACCAGAGAGATAGAAAATTTTAGCCCAAAAATTCTTAGAGAAAAACTCTCTCAAATGGGGTATTTATAGGCAATTTAGAAAAATAGCCGTTTACAGAATATATGCCAGAAATAGCCTTCCGGTCGACCGGCCCGGTCGACCGTCCAACGGTCAATTTTTGACCGTTGGCAACTAACGGTCGACCGGCCCGGTCGACCGAAAAATCCCGAGAGCAGATTATTCTGCTCCGGTCGACCGTCCCGGTCGACCGCTGACTGTGCCAGAACGTGCACAGGTTTGTGCACGTCGTCGGTCAACCGTGACGGTCGACCGGCTACATGCGGTCGACCGATACGGTCGACCGAACTAGCCTGGCAGGCAGCAAATGGGTCAGAAAACTGAGGTAAAAAATATTCCAATAAATCCCACAAAATCTCTAAAATTCCACAAAAATAGTTTTATCATTTTATATTGAAATACAAACTTGTGTTAAAAATCCTAACACAAATTTCAAACATATTAGACTATTTTTGTGTCATAGAAATTTTGCCAAAAACCAAAAATCGTATTTTCTAAAACCTTGTATTTTGAATAGAAAATACACATTGTCTAAAACTCATCCATGATACAAAAACATGATATTTAAACACTTTGAAGCATATTGTATATGAGTAGAAATTCAATATACAAGAAACATATATATATCATTATTTTTGTCATTAAGTCCAAAAATATGTTTTGTTGTAAATACCAAAACATAAAACACATGGAATAGATTATCAAACAAAGTTTGTCTAAACAATTGAAGCATGCATGTACATAGAACAAATCTAATATACATAAACCATGTAAACTTGTTTTGATAAAAATCTATTCATGAAAACCAAGATCGGTTAAACCTAAAACCGAAAATCAAAACATGAAAGGTGTGTGTTGTGAACTTGAGCTTATCATACTATTCTAATCTTTACAATTAGGATCTAAACTCAAAACTAAAACTATGGATACCTAAGTCTTCTTGTAGAGCGCAATCTCCAAGCTAGGCGCAATCTCCAAGTCGGCTTGATCCAAACACTCTTGATTCACCGAGCAAGTGCAATGTATGATCTTTGATGCGCGGGCTCTTGAATCAACATGTGAAAGATGTGTGGAAGCTTTCACCAACTAATATCTTGTTAAATATCTGAAATTTAAACATTGCAAGATTATTAGTACACATAACTACATGAGTTAATCATCATCAAAACTAGAGTGGAAGGCCTTTGGGCCAACATATATATATGAGGGTTTTACTGCCCTGCGTATATACATCGAGTAACGTCTTCGTACCCACGAGATCGGGGCATTACAGGATGGTATCAGAGCTTAGGCTCTCACATCTTTAATACAATTAGTCGATAGATTTTTGTGATATTAGTCTGCAACTGGAGCGCATGAGTCTTGGCTATATATTTCAATTACAAATACGATGTTATCCTTTCTTCCTTAATATCTAATTCTTGAATCCCTTCTATCTCTTTAGTTGCCAGTTCCTCTTTCTTGTGACCCTTTCTTTGAATCTTGAAATCTTCTATCTTTTCACTTCTCAGTTCCTTCTTTTCGCATCTTTTTTATTTTCATTTCCTCGTTTTCGTTGTCTTTTCGACCAACTCATGTATGGAAAGATAAGGAAAGCATAACGATTCTGGCACAACTCATGATGACTCTTGTAGGGTGAACAATGATCAGATAGGAGGACTCTAGAACACGACAGTGTGTCAATGACAATAGTCAAAAATAAGTTCGCAAGTCCTTGCCATAGCTCGTGACATGGAACGAAGACTGAAGAAGAAGAATGAGAACCAGGCATCAAATTAAGCAGCGAATGATCATTCCATCTTCCCTCAGCAGGCTTAGTACGGGTACTTTTGGAGGTGCGAATATCTCCAACGTGATTACCAGAAAGCGAGCGGGTTATGGTTCGTGCGGGGGTCCAGAGACCGTTTGAAGAGAAGCTGTTCATTCAAGGAGACAGAGGATACTGCATCGCTTCCACCAGCATGAGCGGGAGTCTTGAGAGTGTCACCATGACAGCTACCCGACTTTTGTAACCTGAGTTGGTGATTGTTCCCTATCACTTCCCTTTTATCATACTGTTACCATCATTCTTGTCTCTTCCGTGTTCGTCTCCTCCCTTATCGAAATTTTGATAACGAAATATTTGTGAGGTGGATAGATTCAACACCCCCTCCCGCAATACGTACCCGATTACGTGTCCCAATTTTTCAATCATATTTTTCTAGTTTTTCTCTATATTTATTTGTTTTGTGATTATTTATATTATTATTTTGTATCATATCCGATTTTCAGATTCGGAGTCAGCCCGAGTCTGAACCGGAGACCTGATCCCAGTATGCCACTCGATTTGACTTTTTTGATAATCAGATTTAATCAATTTTAGTTTTAGATATTGTTTTCCAATAGTTTGGATTTTTCGTGATTTTTGAAAATTTTTCTGAAATTTTCTGCAAAATCTTTAAAATCAGTACTGATCATTACCGTCGATCGATTTTTAGTTTTCAAACAGAGTTGAATTTCTAAAATTTGTTTTTACATTGTTCCTTAGAATTATAATTTCTATCATAGCGCATTTTTGAAGATTTTTCTGAATCATTCAATATTAGCTCGGTTTTGGTGTCGACCTATATCACATGTTGATTTCAGGATTTTTAATTTGCAAACCAAATTCAATTTCTTGAATCCGATTTCTTGAATCCGATTTCACATTCCTCATGAAAATATTTTCTATTTTACAGAATTTTTGGAAACATTTCTAATTTAGTCAACTTTTATTCGAGTTAAATAATAATATTATTTTCTCCTAATTTTCTTTTTTGCTTTTTTCCTTCTCCACTCCTCTACTTAATTTACCTATTTTACTCAACAAATTTTATTATTTAATAATATATTTATTTATTTATTTTCCCATTTTCTTTTTTTCTTTCCTTCTTTTTCTTTTCTTTTCTTTTCTCTTCCTCTTCTCTTTCTTCCCCTTTCTCCCACCTGCTCCTCACCCTCCCACATCCTCTGCCGACAACCCCATCTCTAACATACAAATTCCCTCTCCCTTCCCCTTCTCTTTTCTTTTCCTCTTCCTTTCTCTTTTTCTCTCCACCTCTCATTCTCTCAATCTATCACCTCCCTCTCTCATTCCACTCCCTCCTCCTCTTCCCCTTGGCCAGTTTCCACCATCTCTGCCGCCCTGAGCCACTGTCATCCCTCCTTTGGCGAGCGCCACCCCCCAAATCCACTCTCTCCTCCTTCAACCCAAAACTACCACCCCCTTCTTCAATTTTACCCAAAACCTAACACCACCACATTCATCTCCATCTTCAAGATATGCCACCACCACCTCCACAATCACCACCAATCCACCTCTCTACCACCCCTACACCATCACCACTACCTCACCTATAGCCACAACAACCACCACTACCTCACCTAGAACCACAACAATAATAATACCACCACCAATTTCTTCACTCCCTTCTCCTCCACACTCCCTCCCTTACCGGTGCCAGACGCCATGCAGGCCCCTCCCGGCCGGGCCGCCTCCCGACCTGTGACGGCCATCCTGCCGGCCACCTCCCTTCCCTATTTCCCTCTCTTCTTTTTCTCTCTTCCTTCCCTTTCTCTTTTTCTCTCTTTTTTTTCTCTTTTCTTGTAGCACTCTCTTCTCTCTCTTCCTTTCTCTTGCTCTCCTCTTCTCTCTCCCTGAACCAGGTTCCTATCTTCTCTCTTTCCCCCTATCCTTAGCCCTGGATCTAGATCTCATTCTATCTATTTCTCTTTCTCTCTATCTTTATCTCTTTCTCCTTCTCCTCCCCTTCTCTCTTGTCGCACCCTCCCTCTCTTTCTCTCATTTCTCTCTCTAGACTCTCAATCCTCATTATCTCTTTTCGCGTGCATGCTCGTGTGTAGTCAGAGCTCTCTCGAAGTTTCCATTATATTCTGGCTTTAGGCAAGTACTTTACTTTATGTTGGGCGAGTATCATTCTTTGGCATGGTCAGTACTCTTGGACTTTGGGTTTGTAAACCATATTATGTATTTGAGCGTGTGATGTTGGTTGTTGACCATGTATCATATTTTGTATCTGGGTTTGTATGCGCTATATTGGACTGTATGTATGTATGTAGCCAAGTGCTTAGGACTGTATTTGTACTATATTTTTTGGATAAATGCCAGTAATAATATAACGATATTGTATTTGTTGGACTAACAGTGGTGTAGATTGAAAGAGAAGACCTCGGGACAAACAACCCCTCCGGGGTGCGTTGTTCTGAGAGACCACTTCCTGGGCTACCCAACGAGTATCATTCCCTGCACCCTTATGGGTTTAGTGGTAACTTTGGTGGAGTGGTTTCGCCTACTCAGATCTCGGGCTGGACTATCCAATATACTTTAGTCCTATACCTTCGGTTTTCATGCTAGCCCCGCTACGAGGTTGACCAATCTATAGTTCTCCTATTATTATTTCTCTTGTTTATATGTGTGCTTGTGTGGTACTAACATTTTCTGCTTGTACTCATTTGGCCCTTAGCCCTATAGCCCTCAGGGCGCATAGATCTTATAGTTTTTCTTATGCCCACTCCCCGAAAGGGGTGCACTTAAACCCTCTCAGTCTATCTTATGCTCCGCGTGGTAGGCGGGCTGGCGCCCAGTGCTTTATCACTAGACTCGCCCGAGCGTAGCTTTATCATGTAGACGTAGTGGTTGGACACTCGTCTAGTCACATGGATATAGATTTGTCGTGCGCATTAGTGACTATCGCTACTTGCTAGGTTTATTCTAGTTTCGAGTTTAGCCTTCGGTTTTTCTTTTGTTCCGCATGGTAGGCAAGCTTAACGCTTAGCGTTTTCTCATAAAACTCGCCTGAGTGTAACGACGTCGTGGTGTTAGAAGAGTGTTCATAAACCACTTCATCACGTGTGTTGGCTCTATCGCGTTCGTGTTAGCGTCATCATTGCTCGCTAGCTTGACCCCAGCTTCGGACTTTGTCTTTAGACTTAACCTTCAGGCTCTCAACTAGCTTTACCGGCAGGCAAGGTTAGCGCTCTACGCTTTATAGCTAGCTCCATCGCGAGCATGACTATGCCATGTCCGATAACATAGCGGTCATCTGCGGGCTTTCTTACATGCGTCTAGTTGCGCCGTGAGCGTGGCTTCGTCATACGCAAAGACCAACATTTAATGCGCTGGCTTTGTCATAAGCGTTTAGCTTTGTTATGAGTGTGACATCACCGTGAGCGTTAGCTGGATATTCATACGTCGCTATGCTGCATACGTTAGCCTCGTCGTGTGGGTTTAGCCTAAAGTTGCACGCTAGCTTCTCTAGGAGTCTAGCTTCGTCATGTGTCTATTGTTATATACTGCTAACATGATCTAGCTATGCTATCGCCCTGCTTAGCTCCATTTGTTTTTATCCATATCCAACTCTACTTGTCTTCTTGTCGGTTTGTCTATCTAGCCATGCTTGTCTATACCCTTCAGTCTAACCTTATTCCGCTTGCTCGCCCGCTTGCTTGCTTAATCGACTTATTTGTCCAGTCCTACTCGTCTGATTGTCTACCCAATCTTGTCCAGCTTTTTGTTACATGCTTGCTGCTTGACTGCTTATCAGATCAACTTTGTCTAACCCAGGTCGTCAGTTGTCTAGTTCTGCTTGTCGGTTTGTCCCGTTCTATCAGGCATCATTTATCTGCTTGCCTGTTCTTCTACTTGCATGTCCAGTCAAATCTCACCATGTCTGTTTGTTTGGACGCTAGGTAGCGTACATGCGGGGGGCGAATATACGCTCACATATGTACTCTAAGCCTCAGTACATGGAATAAACACAGTATACACAATAATTTCAGCATAAATAAGTACATGAATACCTACAAAAGGAATCAGTGATCATAATAGATATGGAAACAAGAATAAATAAGGAAAAGAAACAAATATAAAGATATCTATGAATCAGAAAGGGTGACGGTCTCAAAATAATCTTAGAAAATATCAGGTAATCTCTGAGCTCCAACCTGGGCATGCAAACTCAGGGTCACAGAAAGCGACCTAATGAGTGGTAAAATGAAGGAGGGAGTAATGTATACTATAATAATACAATCATGATAATCATATATAATACATGTTTAAATACCAGTGATACAATATAATGATAATAACAATCAAGAGAATTATACAAGTATCATATTTTAACATTATCAATACCTAGGATGTTATAACAGTGTCATTACTACAATAGTATCCAATTTTATACCATTACTATCTGTTTATATGTTCGGGTTGTGCTACCAAAAATAACAGATAATTGGGGATACGTTACTACAGCCAATAGAGTATACCAGTTATATATTATTCTCAATATGTGTAATATGATACAGTATTTTGTGCTCCTAATTAAATCAGTGTCTATAAATAACTTGTAGCAAGTTTTAATTATTTTATATTTCTTGTTTAATGTAATAATAACAGTAGCATAATGATGTCGTGATGAATATGAACATGTAGATATGAAGTATGCTGAATAACCATACTATAGTATTGTGATTATACAGTAACAGTATTTACAAGGTATACATGAAACAAAATATATGGATTGTAGAGTATATGTGTACATGAATAGTGTGTCACCGCATGAAATGTAACAAGTATCAGGAAGTGTACACGATATACAGGTGACATGATTGTGATAAAATATCAGAAATAGTAAAAAGTACAACTGAATAGTAATATACATGTATCGGGAAAGTCATGTGATTTATACAATAATAACAATCTGTACCACTTGATATTTTAATCAATCTCTTTCAGTGTCCATACCACAGCAGTTTATACTGGAACCAGTACTCCAGTCAAACCCATCCGGACATGACATATGGGTACCATTATCTGAACGAGAGAGTGACCAAATAACAAGTATTCCTGACATTACTATTGTTTATACTATTTTATTATGTTAATTGGAAACTCAATGTCAAAGAGCTCTAATTGGGTGGGTGCATCCATGCATACCCAGGATCATGGCCATAAACGGATCCCTGGCTGCTGAGACCAGGGCCCTCCGCTAAGAGGGGAGCATGAAATAGAAAATGGGAGCTCATGGAGCTATATACAATCAGTCACTAGCACTACCGTCCCCTGCAGTAGGATAAACATAGATTCAGTACATCCACCCGATAAGATCTACTCAGCTGTCAAGTCTCTCCCGTTCCCAAGTTATATTTATTATATTTGAACGACACAATGTATCATAAACAAGAATAGTACAGGGACATGTAACACGATAACAGGACATGAGTTCTGATGATAGCATGAAACAAGATAATAGAAATCAAGAGATGTGGGATTCTAGAGGCGACCCTTATGGTTTAGATCCAAATGACACTTATTCCTCACATCGCATATCAACAGCATTCAAGTCCAATAGCAGAAATATCAACATCAGTAACGGGAAACAACTATGTAACGGGAATACAGGAATATACATGCAGCAATTATCCATGTAATATGAACAGTGATCCATGCGACGGGAATACAGAAATAATCAATACATGCATACTGAATTTATGTAACAGTTATGTATGAATATGATATAACTGTATACAGAGTACCCATGTTGCGATGATAAAAATATATGAAATGATGGTATCTAGTGAAATAGTGTATCCATGTATCAGTGGAACATGAATAAGAAATATTAATGTGATGTGTAACAGTATCTATGTAACGGTGATACATGTACATGAAATAGCAGTATTCCTATAACAGGTATTTACATGAGATAAAATATCCAGTGTACCAGAATGTTCATGTAATGATGATATGGGTACATGTAGTAATGATATCCACAATCATGACAACATATACTCATACAATGTCCAATGTATCAGTGGTTTTATAACGGTGGTGATGTGTGATATATGCAGGGTGATATATGTAACATGAGCAGGTATCTAAATATTAAGATATCAGAAGTTGTTCATTAATTTTAGTCTTATCGAAAAAGAAATTATCTACAAGTTTATATTTTCAAACTCTTCACGACTTTATAATTATTAATTTATTATAATGTAATAGGGATCAATGGTTTTATCAATAATCTAATAATCACTTATTATCAATATATATAACTAATCCATCTGTATTTTATATTAACTCAATAATCATAATTAAAAATTATCGTATTAAATGTGTTAAAAAAGTAATCACACATATTTTAATTTTGGTTATTTACTATTTATATGATGTACAAATCAATAATCTAATTTTATCGATAATCACGATTTACAACCAATTCATGTAATGAAACATGATAAAATACAATTTATAAAAGAAAAGCACTCACATAACTATTATAGAGATGTAGTTCATCTTTCTATGATTGCAACGGCTCTAAAATCATCTAATTCGGAGTCCGGATGCCGCAGATGTCGCTCGAATATTAAAAGCATAACAAATGGGTTAAATATGTAATAATAAAGTCTAAATTCCTAATACTCCAATTTACTAAGGGTTTTATGAAAAATTACCTTTATAATGGATAAGGCTTGGGTTACCAACGGGTCGGGTTTAGATCCAAAACAAATACCTATTAACTTAAGTGAATGTGGACTATTGGGTTTTGGTTTTATTGGTTTGGACCCATTAAGAGAGAGAGAGAAAGAGATAGAAAGAAAGTTAGAGGAAGAGGGGAGCAGGGGCAACAGTGGCCTACCACGGCCAGTGGCGTGGTGCAGTGATACACTAACGGTGATGGCGACAGCTTGGGTGCCGTGGCGATCAGCTGTAAGAGGGGGGAAGAGAGAGTAAGAAAGCAAAAAAGCAGAGAGAGAAAAGAAGTAGAAGAAGAGGAGTGTTGCTGTAGCAGACCTGGGCGCCTGGCTGGCGGCAGCTCCGCCAGGCCAATGGCGGTCTGGTTGGGTAGAGCGGCGGGTGAGGAATATGAGTAGAAGAATAAGAAGAAGAAGAAGAAAGAGAGAAAAAGAGGGAAATAAGAGAGAAAGCTTGAAAAGAGAGGAGAGGAGGGGAGGCTTTGTGGTCAGGGCTAAATGTAGACTAGCCTATCACCGGCGGCCAGGTGGACAAGAGGTGGTGTGGGGTTTGGTTTGGGCTGAGAGAGAATGAGAGTTAGAAGGGTGAGTGTAGAGAGAGTGTGTATTGAAGAGAAAGGCAGAAATAAAGAGAGGGAGAGGAGAAATAGAGAGAGATCCAGAGAGAGAAGAGATGGCGGGTAGGGTGGTGGGAGAAAAATCTATAGATGAGAAAGAAAAAGAAAGAATAGTTAACATATTATTTAATTGCTATTATTTAAGTCGGTCAAAATTTGACTAGTTCCAAACGGTTCCCAAAATTTTTTATAAAATAGCAAATATTATGCTGAGAGTAATGCTAAGTCAGATTTAAGAAATTCAACCTGGTTTGCAAGTTAAAAATCTTGATATATATCACCGATACCGGCGACACCAGTTCAGCTGAATTTTTGATTAATTCAAAAAATCTCCAAAAATAAGCTAAAGTAGAAAATATGATTTTTGAAAATAATTTGGAAGTAGATTTCAGAAAATCAACTCCATTTGCGAATTAAAAATCTTAGAGCCGATTATCTGTATCGGTCGACACCGCCTTCGGATATTTTCTAAAATAATTCAAAAAAATTCTAGAAAATTCTAAAAAATTCAAAATATTAAAAAATGATATTTGAAACTAAAATATTCAATCTGACTACCATGAAGGTAAAATCAACTTTGTATGCTATATTGAGTATTGATACGGAGACGCATATATATAAAACCGGGAGGTAACACTTCTCCCCACCTTACAAAAAAATTTTCATCCTCAAAATTTCAATTCAGTTGAGCAAAATTTACAGTCATGAATCCTGAATGTTATTGGCCTACAAAGCTTCCACTGCGCCACTCTGATATCAATAGAGAACTCGGGTGGAGAACTAGTGTCGTGAGTCAAAGATAGAGGATTTAAATCAACAAGATGAAGAGAAAGCGAGAAAGAAATCAGAATATTCTGGTTGACATTTGATATTAGGGAATAAAAAGAGCGAAGGAATGAATTTTAACAAAATGGTATTCTTGTACTCGTAGCTGGAATCTTAAAATTCAGGCTCAGATTAGTTCTAATTTGGATCTGATTTTACTGTTAATAAGAGCCCCAATATTGATATAGGTGGTCACTCACATTAGGTGTGAACCTAGGCTCTGATACCAATCTATAACGTCCCGATCCTACTGATATGGTGACGCTACGGTGACGTACATATGTAAGGCGAATATACCTTCGCATATGTACGTTAACCATTAGTACATTGAATAAACACAGTATACACAATAATTACAGCATAAATAAATACATGAATACCTGCAGAAGGAATCAGTGATTATAATAAATATGAAACAGGGATAAATAAGAAAATGAAACAAATAATAAACATACGCATGAATCAGAAAGGTTGATGGTCTCAAAATAATCGCGGGAATATCATGTGCTACGAAATCTATGAGCTCCAACCTGGGCACGCAAACCCAAAATCATCAGAAAGCGACCTAGTGAGTGGTAAAATGAAGGAGAGAGTAATATATATTATAGTATACAATCACAATAATAATATATAATACATGTTTAAATACTAGTGATACAATATAATGATAATAATAATTTAGAGAAATATACAAGTATCATATTTTAACATCATCAATACCTAGCATGTTATAACAATGTCATTACCATAATAATACCTAATTTTATATCATTAAGATCTGTTCATATGTTCAGACTGTGCTACTAAAAATAATAAGTCATTTTGGGGGATTAGGTTACTATAGTCAATAGAGTTATACCAGTTATATATTATTCTCAATATACGTAATATGATACAGTATTTAGTGTTCCTAATTACATTAGTGTATATAAATAACATGTCGCAAGTTGTAATTACTTCATATTTCTTGTTTAATCTAATAATAACGTAGCATAATGGTATCGTAATGAATATGAACATATAGATATGAAGTATGCAAAATAACCATACTCCATTATTGTGATTATACAGTAACAGTGTCTATAGGATATAAATAAAATAGAATACATGAAATGCAGAATTTACATGTACATGAATAATGTATCACCTATAGTTTAACAAGTGTTGGCCCAAAGGCCCATCACTCTAGTTTTGATGATGATTAACTCATGTAGTATAGTACTAATGATCTTGTGTTTATTAAGTTTTAGATATTCAATCAAGATCTTAGTCAGTGTTTATCTTCAATAAAAGATTCAAAATCAAGTTTTAAAGCTAACACATGTTGTGTAACGTCCCTCCATAACGGATACGGAGACGCTACTGCGACGTTTATATATAGGACAAAAACATCCCCATGTATTTATGTTAAGAATCAGTACAGACCAGAATCAAAGTACGGAAGTATGTAGTGTATATACATTCCAACATAAGGAGTACAATTTACAAAGTTATCATAGAGTGTGATATAATATTACATGTACATATACCACGGCCAGGTACTAAAGTAAAATTTACAGTATGTATCCAATAAGATAATTGTGCAGATGTGGTAAAAATTATACAATATTAGATACTAATCACACCCTCCACACTTATCTTTTTGCTCGTCCTGAATAAAACAAAAATAAGAGAATTATTACTCAACTTTCGCAGGTAACACGATTGCACTAAGCATGTCAACAAGCCTTTAAACCTCTAGGTTTTTCCTAGAGGAGGAGTATTGTCTCCTTAGGGTTTTCAGCAGATTGCACCTACAAAATTCAATAAATGAAGAAAAATGTTAGTTGTCGGTAAATCTCTTTCAAGAAAAAGAACTTTCAATCATCTAAGTAAAAATGACCGAATGATATAAGAATTAGGTTTAACGCTCATAAGTCCTCTTATACTTTAGCCTTCATAAAAGAGGAAATTATGGTTTTTCTTTGAATTTAGAAAGGATCTTGTATTCTAACTCATTCTGTTTATTTTGCTTTAGATATATATGCATAATGTGTAAGTGTGATATGCTTGAGATTTCTCAACTCAACATTGAATGTTATTTAATTTTATTGATGTTTATCTAGATGTTTATTCTTGATTTCTTTAGGCTTTCTACTTTACTCATATAACACATATCAAATCGAAGACTCCCAAACCAGATGGTGTTAGGGCACTAGGTAAAAAATACCCCTCATGTCAAATATGCAAGTAAAGTATGTCACAAAATCAAGTTTACTTATATATATCTATTTTTTTGGCGTGAGTAATCATGCTTCTTGAGGCACAATTATCTAGCTTTTTTTTTAAAGTTCAAAGTTGTATCTCTAAATCCCAAGCGCGTGTATGTGATTTCTGCATATTCTACTACTAGGGCTAAATAAAAGATATGAGTTATTTTTTTCCTCCCAACTTTTAGTCAAACCAATGTTTTTTATTTAGGCTAAAATAAAGATTCTTTAATAAGGTTCCCTTAATTCTTACAACCTTTGGGCATTTTTATAAAGAGTATAAAAATTCTTTTTTGTTCAAGAGGTTTTTTTAAGTAAAAAGAAAAGGAAGAATGTTAGCACCCCCCCACACCTATCTAATGCATTGTCCTCAATGCTAGTTACGTAAATGCAAATGCAATAAATAGGGGAAAGAAAATATATCACCGTCTCTATCGACTCGGGCCGACCAAGTCCGAATAGGCTAAGGGAGAGGAGAAGAAGAAATTTCCAAAATGGGTATTTACAAGTATATAAGGGGTGAGCATATAAACAATGAGTGTAAAGAACCCCTAAAATTTTTTTGGTGTTATGTGGATGGCTATGGTCAGGTGTATGCCGGAGCAAAAAGACTCAGTACAATTTCAACCTGGAATGTAGGCTCAGTGGTCAAAAATGGCTTCAGTCATTGCCCATTCACTTTGAATTCTGCATCACTCTTACGATGAACAATAACCACAGCACTGTGTGGGAAGACAGTGCGCACAATGAAAGATCCAGACCAACGAATTTTCAGCTTCCCCGCAAAAATATGATGCCTCGGGTTGTATAGCAGAACTTGTCTCCAAGGGCAAAGTTTTTTCGGTTTATGATCTGGTAATGAAAAAGTTTAGTTCTGCTTTTGGTGATTCATGCGTTCTCGTAGGCCTTATTCCGTATCTCCTCTAATTCTGAGATCTGCAACCTCCTTACCCCACCGCTTTAGTCAGATCAAAATTAAGTTACTTAATAGCCCACAGGGCTCAGTGTTCTAACTCGACAGGCAGATGACAGGCTTTTTCAAAAATAATTCTATAAGGAGATATCCCCAGGACTGTTTTAAAAGCAGTACGGTAAGCCCACAATGCATCGTTGAGCTTAACCGACCAATCCTTTCTATTTTGTCTAACAGTCTTTTTCAAAATGAGTTTGATCTGTCGATCAGTCACTTCTACTTGCCTATTTGTTTGGGGATGATATGGAGTGGATAACTTGTGATTGCTGGAATATTTTCGCATTAGAGCTTTAAAACTCTATTATAGAAATGCGACCCATTATCACTAATTATCACTCCGAGGGTGCTAAATTGGGAGAAGATAATTTCCTTAAGAAATTTGACAACTATTTTGTTGTCATTGGTCTTTATATGCACAGCTTCTACCCATTTAGAGATATAATCTACAGCAACCAAGATGAACTAGTTGCCGAAGAAATTTGGGAAAGGTCCCATGAAGTCAATACCCCAAACATCAAAAATTTCAGCTTCGAGAATCGGGTTCAGGGGCATCATGTCTCTTCTCAAAATTTTCCTAATCTTCTGACAATTTGCACATGACTTGCAAAAGTGGAATGAGCCTTTGAACAAAGTGGGCTAGTAAAACCCACTTTGTAAAATCTTCTCTGCGGTTTTGCGGGGACCAAAATGTCCACCGCATGCAAGTTCATGACAAAAGCTAAGCACACTCCTCTGTTCTTCCTCTGGTATGCATCGTCAAATAATCTGGTTGAGATAATACTTAAAATGTTACGGCTTTTTCCCAGAAGAAGTGTCAAACTTGGGCAAAGAAACGACACTGGTTTTGCTTTGTCCAGTCGCGGGTAATTGTCCAGTGGCCAGGTAATTGACTATGTCTGCATACCACGGTTCCTTAAAAAAGCCCGGATGTGCTCATCTGGGAAATCGTCGTTGATCGGAGTTTGTATTCTCGGTGCATTTTGAATTCTTGACAAATGATCAGCTACCACATTTTCTATACCTCTTTTATCACAGATTTTCTGGTCAAATTCTTGAAGTAGAAGGATCCACCGAATCAATCGGGATTTTGCTTCCTTCTTAGTCATGAGGTATTTTAATGCCGAATGATCCGTGAAAATTACCGTCTTTGATCCTAACAAGTAGGGCCAAAACTTCTCTAACGTAAAGACAACGGCCAAGAATTTCTTCTCGGTCGTTGTATAGTTCTGTTGAGAATCATTCAGGGTCCTACTTGAGTAGTAAATCACGTGCTGCTATTATCGATGCGCTGTCCTAGAACAGTGCCGATAGCAAAACGGAGGGATCGTACATGATTTCAAATAGTTGTGTCCAATCTGGACAGAAATAATAGGTGTAGATACAAGGTCTTGCTTAAGCTTCTCCCATGATTTGAAACATACTTCTTTAAAATCAAAGGGCACGTCCTTAGCGAGCTGGTTGGTTAAGGGCCTAGCGATTTTGCTAAAGTCATTAATAAACTATCGGTAGAACCCAGCATGCCCTAGAAAGGATCTGATGTCCTTGATGCTTTTAGGTGGTGGAAGCTTAGCAATCACTTCTACTTTTGCCTTGTCCACTTCAATTCCTCTCCTAGAAATCTCATGGCCTAAGATAATCCCCTGTCTCACTGTGAAATGACATTTCTCCCAGTTTTGAGTTAGATTCTTTTCCTTATATCTTTACAGAACTAACTCTAGATAATGAAGACATTGATCAAATGAATCTCCGTAGATGGAGAAGTTATCCATGAAAATCTCAAGAAAATGTTCCACCATGTTTGAGAACAAACTAAGCATGCACCGTTAGAATGTTGTGGGAACGTTGCACAATCTAAAGGGCATGCATCGGTAGGCGAAGGTTCCGAATGGGTAGGTGAACGTAGTCTTCTCCTGGTCTTTCGCAGTAATAGGGATCTGATTGTATCCCGAGTACAGATTTAGGAAACAATAATACTCATGTCCAGCCAATCGTTCAAGCATTTAGTCAATGAAAGGGTAGCGGGAAGTGGTCTTTACGAGTGACCGCATTCAACTTTCTATAGTCAATACAAATACGAACCTTGGTAGGCAGTCTTGTTTGTATCAACTTTCTACTCATTCTCAACCACCATAAAACCAGCTTTCTTGGAGGTCACATGAACCGAGCTAACGCATTGACTATCAGAAATGGGATAAATGATCCCATTGTCTAATAGTTTCAAAATTTCTATTTTTATAGCCTCTTGCATGAGTGGGTTAAACCTGCGCTGGGGGTCCCTCCTAGGAATCGCTTCATCGGTTAAGTGAATTCGATGTTGAACTATTGCTGGACTAATCCCCTTGATATCTTTCATTGTCCATCCAATTGCTTCCCTATGTCTCTTCAGATTAGAGATCAACCTGTCCTCTTATTGCTCAGTCAGATGCGATGTTATGATGAGTGGTAGGGTTTCTCTTCTGCCCAAATAGGCGTACTTGAGGTGTTCATGTAAGATTTTTAGCTCTAGGGAAGGTATTAATTCATTAGAGGTGATATCTAGAGTTCCGGTCCTGGATGAGGTATGCTTGTGCTTGATGCCCAGTCCACTGCTGAGTCTATGATTTGATCCATATTGAAATCCTCAGACTCCAGATCATACTCACTCTCTGTTTCCATCTCTATGCTTTCTTAGTGCTCACTAGTCAAATTTTCAATGGAATTGACCTCAAAAGTCTGATCATTTATATCCCTTGGTTGTCTTCCAAGATTGAAGACATTGAGTTCTTCGTCATGTCTCCAAAGGTCAATCGCATGGACCTGTTTCTACAGTTGATTATGGCATTGGCTATAGCAAGGAATGGGCGCCCTAAGATGACCGGAGTTTGAGACTGCGGATTTGACACCGGTTGGGTCTCAAGCATAATGAAGTTAACGGGTAGATGAAATCCCCGACCCGAATAAGGACATCTGTAATTTTTTCCTTCGGCATTTTCATAGATCGGTCTGCTAACTGAATGGTGACTCGAGTTGGACTCTGCTCGCCCAATCCAAGTTGCTGGCATACTGAGAGAGGTAGCAAGTTGATACTTGCTCCCAGGTCAAGGAGTGCTCTGCTAATTTTTATTTGTCCTATGGTGCAAGAAACTATAGGATATCTGGATCTTTGTATTTCACCGAAATAGGACCCGACAGAATTTCGCTTATGTTTGTTGCCAAGAACACTTTCTTGGGCACATTCGTCTTTCTCTTCTTCGTACACATATCCTTAAAAAATTTGGCATAGGCTGGGACTTGTTGGATAGCGTCAAGAAGAGACACATTCAGTTGGACCTGATTAAACATCTCAAGTATTTTCTCCGTGTGCATGTTCTTATTATTGTTCCTAAGCCTATTAGGAAAGGGTGTTACATGCTTATGAACTTGTTCAGCAGCTGTCTTTGTCAGATATTTGTGAAGCAGATTGGGGGGAGCTGGCAGCTGTGGAAGCAGGAGCAGGATCAATGTGAGTGGAATTTTTTTGCTGGTAGACTTGGTTGTCCACCTTCTTTCCTGATCGAAGAGTATGAACAAAATTGCACTGGTTGATCGAAGGATCCTGAATTCATACGCTTGATTAGACTTCTTAGGTTAACTAGTAGTTGACTAGATAAAGTTACCTTAGGTCTTTCACTTAGAGAGTTAGCCAATTGACTCATTTTTATTTTCAATCTCGATATAGCCTGTGAATGATTGCTTAATGTTTGTCCCTGATTTTGCATGAAAGTCGTTTGGGACTTCATAAAAGACTCCATGCTCTTCTCTAATTTACTGAATTTCTTTTCTATTGGTGAACTTTGGAAGGAGGAAGATGGAGCTTGACTGGGAAAATTTGTTGGATGAGTGGGATGGTGAAAATTATTGGGAAAGTTTGGCCTAGGAGAATTGTTCTAGGCCCCAAGAGAAATTTGGGTGATTTCTCCAACTGGGGTTGTACGTCTGCGAGTACAGATTGTGTGGCCGTCATGAGTAGGCCGCAATCATGTGTTCCGGTGGCACTTGGTGAGTCTAGAAAATAGGGCACTCTTCAAAAACATGGTTCAGTGCCTGACAGAATAAATAACCCGGATTGTGAATTTGTGGTAGGTTGATTTGGTTGACATTGGTTGGCTCTTTTATCTCTAGAGCCTCTATTCTCCCCATCAGGGTTGCGATCTTAGTTTCAGCAGCTATGGATGATTTAAGGATAGGAGCCCTCCTTTTGAAGCTATAAACTATGAATTCGTTGGTTTTTCAGAGGTTGCTCCCATTGCAGGGTTTTCTCAGGCAGATCCTCAAATAAATTCCAACCCTGATTCTCATCCTTTTATAAGAACCCTCCCTGACACATGGTTTCTAATAGGGTTTTTATTTAATAATCCAAACCATCGTAGAGAATTTGGCACTGACGATATTTCTCTACACCGTGATGAGTGCACTAAGCTAGGAGATCTTTGAATCGTTCAAAGTTTCTCCAGAATGGTTTGCTCTGTTCTTACCTAAACTGCATGATATTCTTTCTGATGAGGGCAATTTTATGAATTAGGTAGAATTTCTTCAATAAGGTCTTGACAAATTTATCCCATGTTTTAACTGAATCTACAGCCAAACTGTACAACCATTTTTGAGCTAGGTCCTTTAGGGAAAAGGGAATGAAACGTAACCTAACGACATCGTCTCCTAGCTAGGAAATGCGCATCATGAGACATACTTCATCAAATTCCCTAACAAAGAAGTATGCATCATTCGATTCTAAACCATGAAATTTTGAAAGGGTGTTGATGAATTGAGGCTTTAACTCAAAGTAATTTCCATTCACCTCAGGAAGTTTTATACAAGAAGGTAGTGAGGTTCTGATCGGGTAAAACATGTCCTGTAGTGACGCCATCATCGGTTCTGGATGCAAGGGTAGAGAAGTGCTTCTACTTAATCTGGAAGTTACAGGATCTCTCACCCACTCTTGCATACAATACACCACGAACAACACATAGACAACAAACATTCGAAAAGAATAAAAATAAATAAAAAGAAAGAGAAACAACCACCAAGTCTTGGTCTAAAGTACTTAGACCTAGACGACTCCTAACTGGTCGATTCTCCGGGGAGGTTGCTGCAGGAAATTGACTACAAGCTAATCGGTCAGAAAAGGGTATAACTCAGTGGGAGGTATCCGGACGTTAGCCACGGGCCTTAATTACGCCAAACCATGAAACTTTCGAGGCTTTATCTCTCAATCCTCTTTCCTTAGACACCGATTTTGCGGGAGTATAGTTCTTTTAATTTCCACCTTCGGTTAATCTCTTAGTGAGTCCGAGATGTCCCTAGGGCCAACGTCTATCAATTTTATTTAAGGCTTGGGATAGTGTGAGTGCACTTGGAGATGATTTTTGGGCTAAGGAAGGATGATGAAATCCCCACCTTATCTTGTTTATTTGGGTTTTTGCCCTTAATGTCAATTATGCAAGTATTCACAACACGATAACACTCAAAGCGATAAATCACTCTAAAATGTTGGTCCTATTCAATATGAATGCACAGGTACCTTTCTCCAGCACTATTCAATAGAAATTGAAATGAATTGAAATAGACACGTGCCCTAAATGCAAGAGTCTAATTCGATTTTCAATTTAACAACAAATGAATTTCTGTTGAGTTTATTATAAATGTATAAGGTGAAGCGTACAAGGGAGCTAAAAAGTTTGAGAAAGAAATTTGAGCGATTTTCAGCAACCTTGCAGAAGAGCTTTTGTTAGTACTTTAATCGGAAAAATTCGCTTTCACACAAATTTTCTGAGGGCAAAGAATTCCTCGTGCAATGTCTCTGGCCACCACTCTTCCTTCTTGTAGTAGTTGGCTCCTTGGTACTTTTCCTACACACAAAAATAAAGAAAAATCTTTAATATTGAATAATAAAGTCGTTCCCTCCCCGGCCACGGCGCCAAAATTTGATCGGGAAAAAGCAAGCACAAAAATAAGTAAAGGAATGTGGGTCGATGTTACTACTTTTGCGATTCTTTCGTACTAGCAAAGTGGTTATACGGGTCTTATCCACAAGGAGGGAGAGCGATGAAACCTTGATGCAGCTTCTTTGTTCAAGAAAAGAGAAAGTTCTTTGTTTCAAATAAAAAATTTGAAAATGAAAATAAGTTGATTTCAAGAATTGTTTAGAATGGTTTGATGGTTTGTAAAAGTGATTTTTCTTAATTGTAAAAACACATGGCTAATTTTCTACTAAGTGCACCAACTAATCACTAACTTCTTAAAAATGTAGCCTCACGATGAATCATAGGCAATCATAACCTTTATGCATAGGAACTATTCACGTTGGAGACCGAATGAAAATCCTTCCTTTAACTTAGCTTTACACGGCAAAACTTGAACATTCCCTTATCAAGATCCAATCGAAGGCGAGAATAAGGGAAGAAACAAGTGCGCAAATGGTATAGCAAAGATTAATAGGAGTAAGCTTACAAAGAAAAGAAAAGTTTACAATCTATAGATCATCAAAAACCCGTTAAGCATGAAATATAAGAAAGGGGATACTTGTAAGTAAGTTAGAGTTAGAACCCTCGTCTTAAGATATCATAGCTCTCATTTGTACAAGGCTTATTTGACACTATTGACTAATTTGGGTTTATCAAACAAGTTCTAGAGATTAGTGGGTTAGTAGTTAGTTAGCCATGCAATAAGAGAGTTAGTTAGACATGGTAGTGTTGGCCCAGACGCATTCCACTCTGGTTTTGATGATGATTAACTCATATAGTTATAGTTTACTAATAATCTTGTGATGTTTAGCTTTAGATATTTTACCAAGATATTAGTGTGTGAAAGCTCCAACTAATGCTTTTTCACATGGTGATTCAAGAGCCCGGGCGTCAAAGTTCATCTCTAGCACTCGTTGGACTCAAGCTCGGTGGATCACGTTCGGATCGATTCGACTTGGAGACGGAGCTCTACAAGAAGATTTCGGTACAGTGTTTAGTTTATAGTTTAGATCCATTGTAAAGATTAGATAGTGTGATATGCTCAAGTTCACAACACACACACTTATTTAAGTTTCATGTTTTGATTTTCGATTTTTGGTTTAACCGATCTTGGTTTTCATGAATAGATAGAATCAACAAGTTTACATGGTTTAATGTATATTATATTTGTTCTATATACATCTATACTTCAACTATTTAAACAAACTTAGTTTGATAGTCTATTTCATGAGTTTGGAGTTTTGGTATTTTTAAAAAACCTATTTTCGGATTTAATGTCAAAATTTTTTATATATATCTTTATATGTATATTGGATTATATCCATATACTATATGCCTCAATGTTGTTTAAGTATCATGTTTTTGTATTTGGATGAGTTTTGGATAAAACGATTTTCCATTTCTAAAATCCTAGTTTTGGAAAATACAGAATTTGGTTTTCGGTAAATTTTCATAACACAAAATGAGTTCAAAATGTTTGTAACTTGGTTTGATTTTTACTCAAACAAGTTTGTATTTCAAAGAGAATATTAGAACCTATTTTTGTGGATTTTTAGAGAATTTATGGGATTTATTTGATAATTAAAAACCAAGTTTTAAATCCCTTTGTCATGCCCTGCCAGGCTCTGGCGGTCGACCGGGCCGGTTGACCGGACCGGTCGACCGGACCCAGAGTCGGTCGACCGGACTGGTCGACCGACGTGCACAAGAACGTGCACGCTGACCAGCCACTTGGGCCGGTTGACCGAGCGGTCGTTCGACTGCAAGTACCACACTCTCGGGTGGGGGCGGTCGACCGGACGGTCGACCATGAGGCTTGGCACGGTCGACCGAGTGGTCGACCGGCCAGAGAGCAATTACTCTCTAGATTGGCACGGTCGATCGGGCAGTCGACCGGCAGGCTCAACGGTCAATTTTTTGACCATTGGCCGGTCGACCGGAAGGTCAATTTTGACCTTTCTGCTGCCAACGGGCAGATTCCAAGTGGGGGCTATTTATACCCCATTTGAAGTTGGTTTTTGAGAAGATTTCCAAGAGCAAAATTCTCCCATTCTCTAGTGTTTGATTTCAAGTTTCAAAAAGAGTTTTAGAGCTTTAAAGATTTGATCTTTATCTTGTTTTTAAAAGGGTTGGAAATCATTTGAAAAGAAATTCTTTGAGAATTAGTTTGATCTTCATTTTCAATTCTATCTAGAGTTTTTCCCTAGAGTTTTTCTTTGAGTTTTTGATTTCCAAACTCTTTATTTTCCACACTTGAGCTATTTTGCTATCCTATCTATAGGATCTTTATTTTGTGTGAAAATTAGTTTGCGGTAGTGGAAACCACCAAGTTGTAAACCCTCCTACTTTGTGTTATCCCTCTTGTGTAAAGGTTGATTTTTGGAGTGGTGGCTTTGTGCCCTATCCCTCTAGTGAGAGGTTGATTGTGTTTGTATTAACTTTGTGCCTATCCCTCATTTGTTAGGTTAATTTTGTGGTGGCTTTGTGCCTAACCTCCAAGTGTGGAGGTTGTGTTTGTAATTGAGAGAGGAGTTGTGTACTCCCGGTTGTATTGCCCCAAATCCTCAGTGGAGGTTCCCTGTGTGGGAGTCCTTGTGGACAAGTTAGTGGAAATCCTTCTGTGTGAAGGCGGGAACGTAGAGCTGTGTACTCGAACCTCGAAACAAATCTCGGTGTTTGCGTTTGATCTATTGACTCTAACTCTCTCTCTCTTTTACATTGTGTCTTGCATCATTTCATATTGCTCATTCGTATATTATATGCTTGACTTGTTTGTGTGTGCCTCACTTGTGTTTAACCACGAGAGTTTCATATAGCACCTCAACTCTTATTCAGAGAAATCAAGAGGAGTTAGTCCAGAGCCCTTCACCGGGAATTCAGCTACATTCGTTAGTTACATTAAGTGTGTTGCAATATAGTTTTAATTTCCGCATTTTGTTCTTTAGATTAGCCGTACACCTATTCACCCCCCTCTAGGTGTACTTAACAATTGGTATCAGAGCCTACGCTCTTGATATTAGGTTTAACCACCTAGGAGTTTGATTTTGATTTTGCTAATCTATCATTTGCATTTGCACACTTATATTGTTTACACACACTCATGGATTACTTGTCACCTCCCATGTTTGATGTCTCCAATATTGACATTTAAAAATTTAGGATGTCCATGTATCTAAAAACCCTAGGCTTGCATGTTTTCCTTGCCACTACCAAGAAATCCTATCTTGGTAATAGCAAGCATATAGAGGCCAATGCACAAGCCCTTGAGGCACTTAGAAGCACGCTAAATAAAGAATATCTCATGATTGTTTCTAACTGTGATTCCGCTTTTGTAGTGTGGAACACGTTGACCTCCTCCGAGTTACAAATGCCTAACATTATGGAGGATAAATCTAGTGGAGAATCCGAGCAACAATGCTACATGGTCCAAGGGAATGACTCCCTTGAGGTATATTGGGAATCTCAATTAGATGATGATGATGCTAGTTCTTCTAGTAATGAGTATATTGATGCAAATGCTTTGAATGAAGAACTTTCAATTGTTTGTGAAAAATTATTGAAAAAATATAATCTTTTGAAAAAGAAGAGTTTTGAACTAAAAGAAGATAACAAGGATTTGTGTTCAAAACTAGATTTGGTTTTGCAAGAGAAAGTGAAAATTTCTAATGAAAGGGATTCATTGAAATCTAAACTTGAACTTGCCCTAAATGAAAACAAAATTTTGAAAACCAAAAATGATTGTGAAAATGTTTTAAAGAAAAATGAGGCTTTATCTTCAAAAGTTGATTTTGTTATAAAAGAAAATGAGTCTTTGAAAATCAAAATTATTTCTATTTCAAAGGATTTAGACTTGGTTTCTAAGAAAAATATTTCTTTGCAAAATGATATTGATTCACATGTTTATAGCGTCACATTCTAGCTCACCTATAGCATGCTCCACTTTATCTTCAAGTATTAAAAATGATGTAAATATTTTGAAGAAAAGTGTTGATTGTTTGGGCTCCACTTTGAGCCATTGTGCCTTGAATCATATACGTTTGGAATCTATGTTTCGAAAGAAACAAGTTCCATCTTTGCATGCACACAAACCACGGCATACACATGCTCCTCACATACACACTCATAACACGATGTATGCTCATGTGTATACTTGTACACATTGTGAACGTAAGGGCCACCTTACTAAGTTTTGTTATGATAGGATATATGATTCAAATTTAGCAACTAAATTTATTTGGGTTAGAAAAGGAACTAACCCCCATAGACCCAAAAGAGTGTGGGTACCAAAGACCACTCCTATTGTATTTGATGTAGGTGTGGGATCTCGCATGACGTGAGAGTAATGGTGCCTTGAAGTGGATGCATTTCAAGCTTAAAAGAGGATTATTTAGATGCATCACTTTCAAGAGGAGTTTGGTGGGAGAACCACCTTATTTTAGAGACATAGGGATGTACCTTCATCAGTTTTGGTAACGATCTCTTACTCCTCATTTATATTTGCATGCTTTTAGATCATTCATTTATAGCATGTATTGTTTTAATTATGTCATATACCATGATATTTAGGTTAGTGATATACATGTTTAGTTATTTGAGACACCCATGTTTAATATGAATTTATATCTTTGTATTCTCACATTTGTTACAACTAAAGTGTATGTCCTAGATCTATGCATGTGCATATACATAATGTTCATATGAATTTTTGTCTTGATTTCTATGCTTCATGTTTTGATTACATGTCTAGATGTTAGTTTTCATCAAAACTTAGGTATATACTTGTACAACTAGTGAGCAATAGACTATTATATGTTTGTACTAGAACGCTCATTTGTACCCATTAGATGTACTAGTATAGCCTAGTTTTGATGATTCATGCATTTGACTTGTATTCTCATATTGTACATGTTTTTCATGTTTATATGTTTAGCTTCATGTATATGCCTATTTTGTCAAAACTTAAGATATACATGTATACCTCTTTGAGTCTTCTTGCCTTCATGCATATACCTTTGTGGACTCATTTATTTTTGGATATGTATGTATATTTTAGTTTATACATGACATACATATACCTTGAAGGATTCTAGTTTTGATGATTTTCATGTTTTAAGAAATTTCTTATTAAGCTTAAGTGCATATTTTCATGATAACATGTTTCACATAACACTTGTACACTCACTTTATTTATTGTTTTCTCATGATTTTGTTTTCATGAGTATGATATGGGCTTTATAGATTTCGAGTGTTTGGTGATCATGTGATTTACTTATTTTTCATGGAATATATTTTTGTTTTATTCCTTACTTGAAGGATTTCATACTAGTTTACAAAATTTTCTTATAACTAGTTTGTATTCTTCATTTTGGAAGAGTTTTCAATTAGGTAAACTATTTTCAAACCTATTTTTGAAAACCCTTTCCATTCAAGGGCAGTTGGTTGGGCGACCATGCCTTGTATGCTTATTATTGAAAATCCATTTTGAACATGTGCATGAAATGGGTGGTAAGTAATATGAGTTATACACTTGATCTTATTATGTCTTCAATTGGTATCATTGGATCTTTTCAATTAGTAGCATTATTGACATTCTTTTTATATACTCATATATGTTTTTATATATGTATGCTTTCACTTCAAATAGTATCAATTTCGATTGGTATTTAATTTTTCATACATATATATGCTTTATTTGTGCTTACTATATCTCTATATCTTTGAGCACAAAATTTAGTTATGCTAAATTTGATTTCTTAAATGACTATTATATTTCAATTTATTATATTTCAATTGGTATCATATACAAGCTTATGCATCATTTTATTTAGTTTTTCATAAAGGGGGAGAAAATTCATATTTCACCTTTCAATTGCTTTTGTTATTTTACTTCCACACTTTATGTTGAAAAATAATTGAAAAAGGATATTGATTATTTTTGGTATCATATGCTTTTAATGAAAAATTACTTTCAATTGGTACTAATCTTTACAAATTGGTATCAAGATTACCTATAAGTTTACTTACAATAAAGAAAACAATAAAACAATATTAACAATTGGTATGTTTTATTGATATCAAATTTGTTTTTGGTTGAATTGTGCAAAATGATTTATTTACTTACAATTGGTATTTAATTGGTATTTACTTATAATTAGTATCAATTAGTATTTGAATTTATGTTAAAACATTTGTTTTACGTACCTTCAATTGGTATGTTTTGTTTTATTGTAAATTGATATCAGATGCACTCAATTGATATATTTTTTTTTTCAAATTGATATCATAATGTTTTGTTTTGATTTCACCCCTTATTGATATTCTTTTTGTTTAAGAGAAAAAGGGGAAGAACATTATTTTCTTTTACCCCTTTGTTGATGATTGACAAAAAGGGAGAGAAGTTTTTGAGTTTATAAGCATGTTTATTGTTTTATTTGTAAGTTTCATATTGATATTTTTTTATTATTGATATCTAGAGCTTTTAGTGATTATCTTCAAATTTGTATCAAGAATTTCTATTGATTGAATTTTTTATTGGTATCAAGAGCTTTTATGTTGCTTTTGTTGATTAAGTTTTCACAATTGAACTTTTTATTGGTATCAAGAGCAATTAATTAAGAACATGTTTATTTTAAAAAGGAAAAGGAACTTATTTTAAAAGCTTGGTATTAAAAGCATGTTCATTTCATTATTTTATGCATGTTGATGCATATCCATGTTAGTATTCATTGCATATATTTGTTGTTTATTGCTATGCATGAGTTAAGGGGGAGCTTCTTTGAAGCTTAACTTTAATCCATGCATATATAACTCCATGAGTCTTGTCATCATCAAAAAGGGAGAGATTGTTGGCCCAGAGGCCTTCCACTCTAGTTTTGATGATGATTAACTCATGTAGTTATAGTTTACTAATAATCTTGTGATGTTTAATTTCAGATATTTTTCCAAGATATTAGTGTGTGAAAGCTCCAACTAATGCTTTTTCACATGGTGATTCAAGAGCCCGAGCGTCAAAGTTCATCTCTAGCACTCGTTGGAGTCAAGCTTGGTGGATCACGTTTGGGTCGAGTCAACTTCGAGACGGAGCTCTACAAGAAGATTTCGGTACAGTAATTAGTTTATAGTTTAGATTCATTGTAAAGATTAGATACTGTGATATGCTCAAGTTCACAACATACTCACTTGTTTAAGTTTCATGTTTTGGTTTTCGGTTTTCGGTTTAACCGATCTTGGTTTTCATGAATAGATAGAATCAACAAGTGGTTTAATGTATATTAGGTTTGTTCTATATACATCTATGCTTCAACTATTTAAACAGACTTAGTTTGATTGTCTATTTCATGAGTTTGGAGTTTTGGTATTTTTAACAAAACCTTTTTTTGGATTTAATGTCAAAAACATTAATATATATCTTTATATGTATATTGGATTATATCCATATACTATATGCCTCAATGTTGTTTAAGTATCATGTTTTTGTATTTGGATGAGTTTTAGACAAAACTATTTTCCATTTCTAAAATCCTAGTTTTGGAAAATACGGAATTTTGTTTTCGGTAAAATTTCCATAACACAAAATGAGTTCAAAATGTTTGTAACTCGGTTTGATTTTTACTCAAACAAGTTTTTATTTAAAAGAGAATATTAGAACCTATTTTTGTGGATTTTTAGAGAATTTATGGGATTTATGTGATAATTAAAAACCAAGTTTTAAATCCCTTTATCATGCCCTGCTAGGCTCTGGCGGTCGACCGGACCCAGAGTCGGTCGACCGGACTGGTCGACCGACGTGCACAAGAACGTGCACACTGACTAGCCACTTGGGCCAGTCGACTGAGCGGTCGACCGACTGCAAGTACCCCACTCTCGGGTAGGGGCGGTCGACCGGACGGTCGACCGTGAGGCTTGGCACGGTCGATCGAGTGGTCGACCGGCCAGAGAGCAATTGCTCTCTGGATTGGCCCGGTCGACCGGCAGGCTCAACGGTCAATTTTTTGACCGTTGGCCGGTCGATCGGAAGGTCAATTTTGACCTTACTGCTGCCAACGGGCAGATTCCAAGTGGGGGCTGTTTATACCCCATTTGAAGTTGGTTTTTGAGAAGATTTCCAAGAGCAAAATTCTCCCATTCTCTAGTGTTTGATTTCAAGTTTCAAAAAGAGTTTTAGAGCTTTAAAGATTTGATCTTTATCTTGTTTTTAAAAGGGTTGGAAAATTATTTGGAAAGAAAATTCTTTGGGAATTGGTTTGATCTTCATTTTCAATTGTATCTAGAGTTTTTCTTTAGAGTTTTTCTTTGAGTTTTTGATTTCCAAACTCTTTGTTTTTCACACTTGAGCTATCTTGCTATCCTATCTATAGGATCTTTATTTTGTGGGAAATTAGTTTGTGGTTGTGGAAACCACCAAGTTGTAAACCCTCCTACTTTGTGTTAACCCTCTTGTGTAGAGGTTGATTTTTGGAGTAGTGGCTTTGTGCCCTATCGCTCTAGTGAGAGGTTGATTGTGTTTGTATTGGTTTTGTGCCTATCCCTCATTTGTGAGGTTGATTTTGTGGTGGCTTTGTGCTGAGCCTCTAAGTGTAGAGGTTGTGTTTGTAATTGAGAGAGGAGTTGTGTACTCCTGGTTGTATTGCCCCAAATCCTCAGTGGAGGTTCCCTGTGTGGGAGTCATGTATTGACAAGTTAGTGAAAATCCTTCTATGTGAAGGCGGGAACGTAGAGTTGTGTGCTCGAACCTCGAAACAAATCTCGGTGTTTGCGTTTGATTCATTGACTATAACTCTCTCTCTTACATTATGCCTTACATCATTTCATATTGCTCATTCATATATTATATGCTTGGCTTGTTTGTGTGTGCCTCACTTGTGTTTAACCACGAGAGCTTCATATAGCACCTCAACTCTTATTCAGAGGAATCAGGAGGAGTTAGTCCAGAGCCATTCACCGGGAATTCGGCTACGCTCGTTGGTTACATTAAGTGTGTTGCAATTTAGTTTTAATTTTCACATTTTGTTCTTTAGATTAGCCGTACACCTATTTACCCCCCCTCTAGGTGTACTTAACAGGTAATAAAAGAACAACAAGAAAGAAGAGGCAAGGAGAAAGGGTGTTACACTAAAACAAAGAGGTAGAAGCAAATGAACCAAGTAAATGGAAAGAAGAAAGAGAAGTGTTACTTGTATAAGCTTATCACCTTCAAATACAACTTTAACACACACTCTCTCTTTCACTATAATGGCTAAACTGACTAGAAGAAGAAGCAAACATAAAAACAACTACAATTCTAAAAACAAAATAATAACAACTTACTGAACTCTGGATATCCCCGTGAAGAACCCCAAGGGGCCAAGGGAAAGGGGGCCAAGGGGACAACCCCTGGCCCGAGGCACTGGCGCGGCCGTGCCAGTACGGCCACAGAGACACGGCTAGAGCCGCGTTTCCTCAGCACACGCTGCCTACTGCGTGCAGTCGCTTCAGTTCCCTGTCAGTTGGATCTTCTAAATTTTTGATTTGATCTCCCAGGACTGACAGAATCTCCTCCTAAGGTCAATGGCTACTTTATAAGCTTTTAATCACCAATTAAATGGTGATTTAGGGTTTTCTTCTTCATTGCACACCATGAACCTAGGATCACACATGCAAACTATTTTTAGCAGTATTTTATATAAGATAATTGTGCAGATGTGGTAAAAATTATGCAATATTAGAGACTAATCATGGTTCTCATGCATACTCGGGACCACAGCCTAGGACGTACCGTTGCTAGTATATGGAACCTATCGCGAGGTGTATAGGAGGGTCTTATAGGATGCCCTTTTCAAGATGGTACCAAGAAGGAGGGAGCCAACGCTCCCCTCAGTTGCCTAGAGGCCCTCAGGTCGAACTAGAAGTTTTAGTCGCACAACATACCTAATACCACTGTAAAAAAGAACATACATTGATATCCGCAAGTTTTCCCCGACCCGGTGTAAGTTGTTCTTTTTATGATTTATTAGATAATTATCAGATTTCAGGAATGTACAAGAGTATATCAAGAATGTCCAGTGTACATAAGTACTATCAGGAGATTAGGTTAACATTCCCATGAGTGATAATTACAAGTCAGGTATGACATGTTAAATGGCAGGCGATAGTATGTAGGATCAAGTGGTAAACATGCTAGAGGTCAGGTGTTAGGTGATAATATGTCTGAGGTCGGGTGATAGCATGGCAAGCAAATGCAGATATTAACCATTAATGTAGCTAACTAGCAAGCAAATGAACATCCAAGCGGAGCTAAGCAGTGGTGAAGGCACGGACAGTGAACAATGTTTATTACTAAAGTGCCTGACGGAGCTATTAGAATGACTTGGCTTAGAAGGCAAGTCTAAAATCCGGCAGAGTTCCATCTAGATGAATCTAGTGGTAAAGCGCTGAGCGCTAAGTATGCCTACCTGGCGGAGCTGAATGACCTGACAGTCTAAGCACACTTCTTTCTTGAGGAAGTGGGCGAGAGCTTGAAAACTATAGTACGCTCGGGATGTAAGCACACTCTCGGTAGGTACCATGAAACCCATAAGGTTACAGGCCTAAAACCAATTGGGTAGCCATCTCGGGAGTGGGCAGAAACCCGGGTTGGTACAAAGGTACCTGCTCGAGTTGTTGACTATTAGAAGAATTACAGGATATCAGTCTCATACAAGTCAAGGCATGTCTACAGAATACAACGCACCTACCCGTACGAGCACACTGAACTGATACTAAATACAATACAACACCACTTCTAAGACAAATCCAATTTTGCGAGGAAAGTCACTCACCTAAAACACCAATTTTTAAAGCTTTGCGCGTCCGAATTACCGAGCAAGGAAAAACATTAAGTGAGCGAAGGAGAGGGAACCTGTCTCTAGGGTGGTCGCCGGCTTTAGGGGTGGTGCGCTAGCCCTAGGTAGTGGTCGGCCATGATAAGAGAGACGAGATGGTGAAGTTGAAGGTGTTGGAGTAAGTGGTGGTAGTAATTTGGTAGAGTTTGATTTTTTGGAGGAAAATGAAAAGGAAATTGAAGGAGGTGAAGATTATGGTGATGTTGAAGATTGAAATAGGGTGATGAAGGTGGCATTGTGGTGAGAGTGGTGATAGTGGTGATGGAGAAGAATAAAAGAGATGGTGGAGAAGATGGAAGGTTTGTAGCGGTGATGATGATGTTTGTTGAAGGTGGTGAAGTTGTCGCCAGAATAGTCACCGGAATGTTCACCGGAGTGGTTGCCAGAGGTGTTATTAGAAAAGAGGGTCTCGGCCCCTAGCCAAGGGTGATGGCCGGTCTAGGGGAGGATGATGAGATGGTGATTTTGTGGAAGGGTTTGTGGTGGTGGTAGTTTTGGAGAAGGTAAAGGAGAAGGTGGAAGTTTTGATGGAGTTTTGGAGTTTGTGGTGGTTTAAATGGAGATAGAGGTGGAAGAAAATGATGGTAAGGAGTTGGAGAAGTTGTAATTGTTATGGTTGTGGTGGAGATGAAGGAAGAGTTGATGGTGATTAGGGTTTTTGATGGAGAAATGAAAAGGGAAGAAGAAGAAAAGGGTTTTGTATTTGGAATTGGAGTTAAAGGAGAAGAAAAAGAATTTGGGAGAGATTTTTTTGTAAAATGGAGAGAAGAGAGGTGGCCTTGGCCGGCCATGGTCATGGGAGAGGGGAGTTAAGTGGTTTGGGATATTTTGGAGGAGATATTTTTGTGGAAAGGTGTAGAATGCAATGGGAGAATGGAGAATGTTTGAGAATAGGGTAAAAGGAAAAGGAAGGAAAGAAAAAGAAAAAAGAAAAGAAAAGGAAAAAATAAAATATTTGATTGGGAGACAAAGTGAAAATAGTTAGAGTGGCGGATTCCCCAGATTCAGTTGCGGATAAGGAAAACTTTGAAAAAATACCGAAATTGTCCGAAAATCAAGTATCTCGGAACGACAAAAATTCTCAAAAATCAAGCATATTATTCTAAAAATCATTGTGAAATCTTTTCAAGAAATTCCTTATGGTTTACAACATAAAAATCCTAGAATCACCGCCGATATCGGTCGACAGCAAATATGGCTGAAATCTATTAAATTCTAAAAATCCCCAAAAAAAGTATTAAGGTAGTAAAAATTATTCTAAGAAAATATGTGAAAGCAATTTCTCAAAATTTGACTCTATTTGTAAATTAAAAATCCAGGAATAAGCCAACGGTACCTGATTAATCCCAATTTTAGGGTTTTTCTAAAATATTTTAGAAAAATTCTGAAAAATCATGAAGATTCTAATAATTGAAAAACAGTGTTTGAAATTGAAATCGGTCAAATCAGATTACCAGAGAGGTTAAATCATATAGTACTGCTATATGAGCAGGAATAAATAAGAGAAATAAGAAAATACGTCCAAAAATTGGGATACATATCTGAGTACGTATTCCGAGGATGAGGTGTTGCAATCCATCTGCCTTATAAAAATTTCATCCTCAAAATTTCGATAAAGGGGATATGAAGGTAGAGAAGAATAGGAAGAAGGAATTTTACTAACTAAGATGTAAATAGTTCAGGGTAACGCTCACGAATAATATCCTCTCGTTCCCACGTAGCTTCTCCGGAGCATGCCTTTCCCAAGAAACCAATAATAACGGTATTGCCCAATTCTCCAGGGTCTTGACACTTTTGTCCAAAATGGCCATCGGCTGCTCTTTGTAGGATAAATCTGGTTGTAGTTTCAGTTCTGAGTGTCTAAAATATGACTCTCATCTTTGACATACTTTCTTAGTTGTGATATGTGAAAAACATTATGAACTCCTTTTAATGATGGCAATAATGCTATTCGGTGAGCTATATCTCCCACACAATCCAAAATCTCGAATGGGCCGATGTATCTCGGACTAAGTTTCCCGCGAGTACCGAATCAGATTATCCCTTTGGTTGGTGATATCCTTAAAAATACATGATCACCTGCTCTAATTTCTAATGGTCTTCTGTTAGTGCCAGCCCAACTTTTCTGTCAGCTTTGTGCTGCCCAGAGGTGATCTCTGATAATTCTGACTTTAATTGTTGTCTGAACTAGTATATCTGGCCCCTAAAGTCTTCTTTCACCAACTTTGTCTCAACATAAGGGCGACCTGCTTTTTCTATCATACAAAGCTTCAAATGGAGCCATCTTGATACTGGCCTGATAGCTGTTATAATAAGAAAATTTAGCCAAATGAAGATAGTCTTCCCATGACGCTTTGAATTCTATCATGCAGGCTCGCAACATATCTTCAAGAATTTAGATAGTTCATTCAGGCTGCCCATCTGTTTGAGGATGATATGAAGTACTTAACTTCAGACGAGTTCCTAGATTTTCTTGAAGACTTTCCCAGAAATGTGATCAGAATCTCGTGTCTCTATCTGACATGATGCTAAGCAGAACTCCATGCAAGTGAACTATTTTCTTAATATATTTATCTGTAAGAACTTCTGTTGTCTAACCTACTCTGAATGGTATGAAGTGAACTGATTTTGTGAGGCAGTCGATACTGCATTGTTACCCTTAGGACTACGGGGTAGAGCTGTGACAAAATTCATGGTGATATGTTTCCACTTCCATTCGGGTATTAGTAATGGTTGTAGAAGTCTAAGTGTTCTTTGGTATTCTATCTTTATCTGATGGCAAACCAAGCATTTTGCCACATATTGAGCTATCTCTCTCTTCATAGCATTCCACCAGAACTCCTGCTTCAGTCTTGATATATTTTAGTTCCTCTTGGGTGTATGAAATAAGCCGAATTGTGTGCCTCTGCCAGAATTTTTTGTCGAACTTCTCCTGTGGTACGCAAATTCTGTTACCAAAATAAAGTGCACCATCCGAGTGAATACGAACATCAGTTCTTAGTCCTACTTCTACTTGAGCTCTGAATTTCTGTAATCTGGGGTCTTCCTTTTGAGCTTCTTTAATTTCATCATCAGGGTTGTTTGAATCAGAAAAGTCATTAACTGACCTGACTTTTCAGTTCCTTGTACTAGTATTAAGTCCAATTTTTGATTTACCAAAGTAATTCCTTCCATTGAGTGAGTTGTACTAGTACTTTGTTTTCTTGTTTTCTGCTCAAGGCAGCTGGTACTCTATTGATCTTGACATGATGGTACTGTAAGTCTATGTCATAGTCTGCCATAAATTCAAGCCACCGCCTTTGTCTCTTGTTTAGTTCTTTCTGCGTGAAAATATACTTAAGACTCTTGTGATCAGTATAGATTAATACTCTATGTCCTAGAAGATAATGCCTCTAGAGCTTCAATGCGAATATTACCCCTGCCAACTCTAAGTCATGGGTTGGGTAATTTCTCTCATGTGGTTTCAATTGCCTGGATGCATAAGCTGTGACATGATCATGCTGCATCAATACACATCCTAGGACTTTTCCAGATGTATCTCTGTATATAACAATCCCTCCTGTTCTTGAGGGAGTCTTCAAGGTTGGAGCTGTAATTTGTCTTTCCTTTAATTATTTGAATGTTGTAGTACATTCCTCCTCCACATATACTTTTCTCCTTTTCTGGTGAGCTTCGTTAACGGGGCTGCAATCTTAGAGAAGTCCTGGACAAATCTCCTGTAATATCCAGCTAATCCAACAAAACTTATAATTTCTGTTACTGTCCTTGGAATTGGGCAGTCATTTACTGCCTGGATTTTGCTGGGATAAACTGAAATTCCTCCTTCTGAAATCATATGACCCAGGAAAGCTATGCAGTCTAACCAGAATTAACATTTGCTCCACTTAGCATGAAGTTGTCCGGCTGGAGAGTCTGCAATACTATCCTCAAGTGTTCTGCATGCTCTCTGTCGCTATTAGAATATATCAAGATATCATCAATGAATACAACTATAAACTGATCCAAATATGGTGAGAAAACTTTGTTCATCAAATCCATAAAGACTGCTCAGGCATTGGTAACTCCAAAGGGCATGATTAGAAACTCGTAATGACCATAGCGAGTTCTGAATGCTGTCTTCGGAATATCTTATTTCTTCACCTTTAGCTGATAATAACCCGATTATAAATCCAATTTAGAAAATACTCGGGCTCCATTAAGTTGATCAAAAAGATCATCAATTCTTGGTAAGGGATACTTATTCTTGATGATAACTTTGTTTAATTGCCTGTAGTCTATACACAATCGCTTACAACCATCTTTCTTGTTGGCTAATCGCATTGGAGCTCCCCATGGTGAAGTACTCGGTCTAATCAATCCTTTGTCAGAATATTCTTGTAGCTGTTTCTTTAGAATCTCTATCACAGTGGGTGCGATTCTGTATGGAGCTTTAAGTATTGAAACTGTGCCCGGAATGGTATCAATAGAGAACTCAACCACTATGTCGGGTAGGAGTCCTGAGATCTCTTCAAACATTTCTGAAAACTCATTCCAAACTGGTACCCCCTTCTTCTGAATCTCAACAGTAATCATCTGTGTTTTTCTCTTGACGAACTTATGTTCTCTATCAAATTGAATTCAGGATAAAGCGGTATTCTGAAAATAACTTTTTTGTTACGACAATCAGTAACCGCATGGTATTTGCTGAGCCAAGTCATGCCTAAGATCACGTCATACCCTTTAGTATCTAGTACGAGCATATCTATGGCTAATGTCTTGTTACATAGCTCTACTGGGCAGTCTATACAAATTCTATTGGAGATGACTACCCCATCCCCGGTACTAATCTCCTATTGGTGGTCTAAATATTTAATAGGTATAGAATGCAAAGTAGAGAAACTATTTGATATGTAACAATGAGAAACGCCAGAATCAAAGAGGGTTAGAACAGGTTTAGAGTGTACCGTGATCATACTTGTTACCATTTCTTTAGAAGTTTCAGCCTCTTTCACTGTCAAGTTGTAGGCTCGTCTCCTTCAGCGACCTGCTACAATCCTTATTCCTCTTTAGACTAGGCGGATTACCTACTGTCAAGGAGGGGGAGGGGACCTCCTAACCATTGGTCTTGGGTTCCTCTATCCATTTGGTACTGGAGGTGCTGGCAAAGCCCGATTTATTACTGCCGTTCTTCTATGGGGACAGCCTTCAATTGCATGGTTACTGGAACCACATGCCAGGCATAATCCATTTGCCCTATAGCAATTCTGTTGAGGGTGAGCAATTTTCGGGCAATAATTACAAACCAGAAATGGTTGGGTTATCTTAGAAGGGGCTGATCAAAAATGTCGTCTAATTATCGGGACTTTGTAGCTTTGGCTGGACCTCCTCTGCCCAATTGTTGAAATAGCCTTTTCATGTCCTGGTTCCTTATCTGGTTAAGTTGATTTTTCTCCAGTCCTCGCTTTACCTCCTAAGCTATATTGAGGACTTGGGAATATGTTTTCAGCTATTGGGGAATCAAGAAGAGTTGAATATCCATTTGTAAGCTCTGCTAAAATCTGCTTGCCCGCTTCTGTTCATCGATCACCATATACGGAACAAAACGACTCAGCCTTAAGAACTCAGCGGCATATTCATCAACAGATCGGTTTCATTGCTGAAGTCAGATGAACTGTTCTTCCATCTCCTTTTAAGTTGTGATAGGGAAGAATCTATCATAAAAGCTCTTAGAGAACTGGTCCCAAGTGATGGGTTTATCCAGTCTCTTCAGCTAGCCACCATGTTCTGGCTACATCCTTCTGTTGAATCTTGACAACCTCTACCTGATTTTTCTCTGGGACCTGAGCTGTGTTCAAAAGATCAGTGGTTCAATCAACCATTGCTCGGCATCTAGATGTCTCTCTTTCCCTGTGAATATTACCAGTTGTAAATGCCTGAAGTCTGATACATTGCCCGGCCTTTGTTCCTTAGGAGCTGCCATTAATCCTTGCCAAAGGAGTTCTATCTGCTTCTGTTGATTCTTTATCATATTATTGATAACCCTCAGAATATCTGCATTTTCTTCCATGGGTCCGTTTTGTGATTGTCCGGAGCTGTTAGAACTCGTCCTTCTATCCATATCTATGTTGTTAAAAGATGACTGGAACTGAAAAGAAAAAAGATAAATGGATCTTAAGAATCAAGGGAAAGAGTATTAGAAAGGAATAGATAACTTTGTACATTGTAGTTGGATTGTATATCCAAAACTCATGCATTCTAATTGCAAATTAATATTCCATTAATTTGTTGTTTGGTTATGCTGTAGATGTGAAAGACTAGGCTCTGATACCAACCTATAACACTCGGCCATAACATATACGGAGACGCTACTGTGACGTATATATGCAGGACAGAAACATCCTCACGTATATACATTAAGCATCAGTACAGACCAGAATCAGAGTACAAAAGTATGTAGTGTATAGACATTCTAACATAAGGAGTACAACTTACAAAATTATCACAGAGCGTGATATAATATTACATGTACATTATACCACAGTCAGGGACAAAAGTAAAATTTACAATATGTACAATACAAAAGATGCTCACGAGCTAAGAGGAAATCCCGCAAGGTAGAGGGAAGAGTCAGGTATGGAAGGAGCTGGGACTAGTCAGCTTGCTCCGAGAGGTAAGCTTGATCTTCAGTGGAGGGCTCCACTTCAATCCAAGCTTCATACCTGAACATACAAGTCCAGGGGAGTCAGAAACTCCCCAACAAATATTCAGGTGTGTGCCAAGTGGCGTGTAGAGATAAGCATACGTATATAGTTATATCCAAATCAGATAACAAGCATTAAAAGCAGTGTCGCGTGTACATGAATAATAAGCATGTGATGGAGGCACAACATGATGTAAGCGATAAATCATGAATAAATCTTTTATTACTATTTTTAATATTTATTCTTATTACTCATCCTACCCATATGTCTAGGTATGTGTAATATCATCCTAGCACACATACATCCACATATGAGTAAGTCGAGGCTGTTACTAGAAATCAGCGGAGGTATCAACGAACAATGTTTACAGTGGGTCCCGTGCATACCTTGGACCACGGCCCAGGATGTTCCGTTGCTAGTGTACAGAACCTATGGCTAGGCGTATAGGAGGGTCTTATAGGATGCCCTTTTACAAGATGATACCAAGAAGGAGGGAGCCAGCGCTCCCCTCAGTCGTCTGGAGGCCCTCAGGTCAAACCGAAAGTTTTAGTTGCACAACATACCTAATACCACTGTAAACACGAACATATATTGATATTCGTAATTTTCCCAACCAGGTGTAAGTTGTTCTTTTTATAATTTATTAGATAATTATAAGATTTTAGGAATGTAAATGATTATATCAAGAATGTCCGGTGTATATAAGTACTATCAGGAGATTAGGTTAACATTCCTATGAGTGATAATTACGAGTCAGGCATGACATGTTAAATGGCAGGCGATAGTATATAGGTGTCAAGTGGTAACATGCTAGAGATCAGGTTTCAGGCGATAACATGCCTGAGGTCGGGTGATAACATGGCAAGCAAATATAGATATTAACAGTTAATGTAGCTAACTAGAAAGCAAATGAACATCCAAGCGAAGCTAAGCAGTACTGGAGGCACGGACAGTGAACAGAGTTTATTTCTAAAGCGCCGAACGGAACTACTGGAATGATTCGGCTTAGAAGGTGAGTCTAAAATCTGGCAGAGTTTCGCCTAGACGAATCTAGTGATAAAGCGCTGAAGGCTAAGCATGCCTACCAGGCGGAGCTGAGAGACCTGATGGTCTAAGCGTACTTCTTTCTCGAGGAAGTGGACGAGAGCCTGAAGGCTACAATACGCTCGGGGCCTAAATGCACTCTCAGTAGCTATCATGAAACCTATAAAGGTACAAGCCTGAAACCAATTGGGTAGCCATTCCGAGAGTGGGCAGAAACCCAGAGTCAGTACAAAGGTACCTGCACGAGCTGTTCTACACTATTACAAGTATTACAGGATATCAGTCTGGTACAAGTTAAGACATGTCCGCAGAATACAACGCACCCACTCGTACAAGCACATCGGACTGATACTAAATACAATACAACACCAATTCTAAGACAAATCTAATTTTGCAAGAAAAGTCACTTGCCTAAAACACCAATTTTTAAAGCTTTGCGCGTCAGAATTCCCGAGCGAGAAAAACACGAAGCGAGCAAAGGAGAGGGGGCTTGGCTCTAGGATGGCCACTAGCCCTAGGGGTGGTGCACCACCCCATGGTGGCCTAGGTAGTGGCGGCCATGATAAAAGAGAGGAGATGGTGAAGATGAATGATTGCACACATTTATTGCATTATTCTTTATTATATTTTCACATTTATCATATAATAAATCTGCTAAATTTCTTATCTTAAATGTCTATTTTGCAGAAGATAATCATGGGGAGAAAGAGGATAAAATCAAATAAATATAAGTTAAATTCAGATTTAATTAGATCTATTTGATTAAAGGAGGATGATCCCAAATCCAATTAGTTAAATTCAGTTTTTGGTGAATTAAGTAGTTAATTCTAAAGATCAACTGAGGATAAAGTCAAATATAGAGTCCAAATCTAAAGAGATAAATAGATAGAGAGAAGATCAATGGATGAGATGCAAATTTGACTCAGATTCTAACTGGATACATTTTAGTATTTGAATCATAACTTTCACTACCGAAATTCAAATCTAATGATTCAAGATGATCCAGAAAGAACACGTAAAGGGATACAACTCTTAAGTTGATCACTATTTCTAATTCTTTCATTTGATAAGTTATATTCAGCAATCAACACGCCAACAAGCTGCAGATCAGAACTGAATATCCACATCAAATCAAGTTTGGAGAAAAGAGGAGGATTCAAATTCAGAAATATCCAGCTTTCCCTATCTTCATACTCCTCTAACCTCTACATTCTCCTATAAATACATGCAATCTCAAAGGCAAAGAGGACGACCAAGCAGATAGTAGAATTTAGTCTAATTTGTAGTTTGTAACTTAGGTTTTTAGTTTTCTTGTATGTATTTTTTATTCTCTTTATGTAACTAAGAGGAGAGGGGACTTTCATGGAGGAATGAGAACAAGCTTGTACTGAGGATGATACCGGCTCTCAAAGTTGCCTTGCCCTTACAACTGTTTGATGGCTTATGGTGATGGATATCCATTCATATGGTAGTATAGCTTGTCCCTTTCATAGATCATATTTGTCATACTTCGCTTGCCTTCAAGCAAAGGTACTTCGTTGAATGGGTAAAAGGTAAGCAGGCGCTGAAGAGGTAAGTAAGTTTTTTACGTTTTAATTTTCTTTTCTTTTAATTTTAGTTTAGATCACCAACACCACTATCTCCCAATTCTTTTATCACTCTTTTTCAATTTCTTTGTAGATATCTATTTCTATTTTCTCCATCTTCTCATTCTACCACTTTCTTCCTCACTCACTTTAACCTAATTTCCTTTTCTTATTCAAAGAACAAAAGAACTTTAACTATTCTTTATAGCATAAAAGAGAACTTACTAAAAAGCTTTCATCACTAGTCGCTCCTTGTGGATCACGACCGCATAGCCACTTGCTATTGCGATAGTATTGAACACCTTGCACTATTATTTTAAAAGTTCTAAAATTCTATATTCTTATATACAGGTAGAATCTCAATCAAATTTTGGCGCCGTTGCCGGGGTGAGACGATAAGTTATTCTCTTTTTAGATTTGCATTTTTGGTTAACTTTCTTTGTTCTTTGTGTACAGGTTTAACAACAAGAAAATTTTTGGCTGCAGTGGACATATTAGTGGCCCTGAACTCTGCTTAAGAAAGCAGAGCCCAGTAGCCCTTAGATTTGCTACATTCCAGTAGCAAACTGAGTGAACTACTAACCTATATTTTAGCAGGTTGGCTGAATTGCAAAGCTAATTTCTGTAGCTATTTATTTTCTTATTTGTCTCACTGTACATACTTTCTAACCCCAACAGTAAAATAATGTTTGTTAAATGCTAAAAATGGGTTAGACTTTACATTTAGGCACGTATCTAATTCGTTTACATTTTACATTACTGTTGAAGAGTGCTAGAGGAAAAGGTACGTATGCATAGCATATAGTTTAGGAAACATTCTTGAGTGATTATTTGCTTGTTGAATGCCACTTTTCTATATCCTGCACACTTTGCACAATTAATCTTAAGGGTTTGTCCTATAAACAAGATAAGCTGGGAAAGTCATTACCCTTTCTTAGCCCACAAACAATCTCCTCACTCACTAACCCAAGCCTAACTAAAACTGAGTAGACGTTGGCCCTAGGAATATCTCGGTCTTAAATAGGAGACTGACCTAAGGGGGATGTTCATTTGAATTTGACTCATGCCAAATCGGTGTCTAAGGTTGGGGATTGAGGGGCGAAACACCAAGGTTAGTGGTTTGGCTTAATTAGGCCTGCTTTTGTGCGATACCTGCCACCAATATTATCCCTACCTGGCCGACTAACTTGTGATCAGATTCAGCAATATACTCCCGTGGATAGTCTAACCAGTTAGGAGTTGTTTAGGTCTAAGGTTTATCCTAACTTAGGTTAGATTTTTTTATTTGTTTGCTTATTTCTTTATTTTTCTTTGTTTGTGTTTGACATTTCCTGTGTGATATGGCTTATAACAATAATTATTCCAATATTAATTGTAAACCATATATACCCCGACCTCTTTTTTAGATATTACCAACCAGGCATATCATAATTTTAACCAACCTAGTGTGCCAGATTGGTCTTATCCGAATCAATATAACCCATGCCCCCAATCTTATGACCATAATTTTTAAAATAATTTCAACTCTTAACAGAGTTAATGGGGATTCACCTCCCCAAGTTAAATTTCAACTAACTTGTCCTCCTTATCCACCTTGTCCATAATATTTTCAAGATTCATATTCAGTTTCACCAATTCAAAATAGAAAACTATCAATCTTGAAAATGAGTATGCGTGAGTCCAAGCAACAATCACAAAATCTAACGGACTCACAATTGTAGGATCTACATTCAAGCAACACAAACACTAGAGGGGGTGAATAGTGTTTATAAATTTTTAAATAAAACTACTTGCAGGAAATAAAAATTCACAAGATAAAACTCAGAAAAATACAAACACAAAGACAAGAGATTTATCCTGGTTCGATCCTTGTAACTTACGTCCAGTCACTAAGCAATCCACTTGAGATTTTCCTTTGTCAAATGCCTTGTACACCACTTGACAAAACGCCCTTTGTCAAATGTGTACAACTCTTCTTACACCAAGAAGACAAACACCTTGTACAACTTCTCTTCTAAACCAAGAAGATGCCCTTGTACAATGCTCCTCTTTGAATGATTACAATTGATCCTATAAGTCTTGAATCTGTATGTGATTGTGGACAAGGTCTCTTTATAGGTGGACTTTCAGAAATCTTCACAATAGAGTAGAAATTGGTGAAGAAACAGTAAGTGAAAATAAGCTTTCAGAAAAATAGAATTTTGAATAGAGTTTTTAGGCTGAAAACTTGAGTTTTGAATTATTGAATTGATCCTAGGACAACATCTCTATTTATAGCTAAAATCTATAGTCAGTAAGGGAAGTTATCAATTCAAATTTGAAATGTAAAACGTTGGATAAAAAACCAGAAATCACTAACTGTACAACAGTCAGAAATTGCTACTAGTCGACTAGGGTATGGGGTTAGTCGACTATAAGAAAAAAAATTTTCAAAGTTAGTTGACTAATTTAGGAGGCAAGTTGACTACACTTAGACTGATACGGATAACAAGTTTCTGAAAACTATTTTTAGTCGACTAGTAGAACAAGAGTAGTCGACTATATAAGGGGTTAGTTGACTATACTTTAGGGGAAGTCGACTAATTCTGATGACAGACAATAAACAGAGAGTTGGGATATTTTTGTGGAAGGACTTAGTCGATTGGGGAAATTGTAAAGTCGACTAGGGAATAGTGTGTGTATTCAAGGCTTTTAACAATAATTCTAAAATACATATAAATGCTCAAAGTCTTCATCTGAGGTTGAGCAATCAGAACTCTATATAAATACTTGAGATAGAGCTCCAAATGCATCTGTATCACTTTGTTATTCATTATCAAAAACTTTCAATCTTGTAGGCTTCAACATTCTCCCCCCTTTTGATGATGACAACCTGTATTTATGAAAACTCCCCCTGCAGAGAAACTCCCCATGCAGTAAACAGGTTATAACAAATAGATCTGTAACAAGTCAAGTGTTCTTGTTTTCCCCTGCATAAATATAAAATATATTTCCATATAACAAGTGTTCCCTGCATTGCATATCACAACATTGCCAAATATGTATCATATATCCATTATCACAACACACATATATCAACACAGAATTTTTCTTAGTCTTAGTAACACAGAATTTTCTCCCCCTTTGTCATTAACAAAAGAGAAATAGCATAGATCATAAAAAGATACATTAACAATCATTGTTTTTAGGAAAAAAACAGAAAATGTCAATTACAATAAAAACTAAAAGAGTCTTAACAAAAAAAAATACAAAAAGAGGCAAGAAAAATCAAATACAAAACACATAGCAAAGCCAGCTCCATAAGCATCAAATGTCAGATTGGGAGGCAGAGGTGGTGGAAAATGGGTCTTGAGGATATCCACAATTTCCTTTTGAGTTGATTCAAATGAGTCCATCTTCAGTTGCATACTCATAAAATGCTCCATCAGTAAAGATTGATTTGCGAGCAATGCATTCTGAGAGTCCTGAATGAATTATTGTTTGGTGTGAAGAGACTCTATTTCAATAGAAAGAGAGTTGTGAAGGCATCAGGATATGAAGGAGGTGGTTGAGATGAAGAAGGTTCAGTGAAAAGAGGCTGTGTAGAGGAAGAAGGAGCTTGAGTTGAACTTTGTGAAGGAGGAGAGGGAGGTTGTGGTGGAGGTTGAGGAAAATCGTGAAGTTTCATACGATAAAGTACGATACGATCAAAAGGCTTGAAAACCTTAACAACACTCATTTCGAAAGCAAGATCTATGTGAAATTTCTGAAACACATGTGATAAAAAGGCTCCGTATGGTAGGAAGGAGGTATGGTCCTTAACAAGAGTATCAAAGATTATCTTTACCCAATTGACTTCTAGTCCAGCCATGATGGCATAGTCACAAGTGGCTAAATCACGGGAATAATAGTTATAACTCCCGGTTTTACGGCAAATATTATAGGCAAGGATATGACTAACAAGACGGGGAATGGGTTTTAATTTATTGTTAGACATAGGTAATCCTTGACCTGGAAGAAATGTATTTGATAAGGCCTCTGCATCATCCATATTAATGTCATTAATAGAGAGGGCGTGATAAGGAATTTAATAAATACGAACTAAGGATTTAGGGGATAACTTGATATTGATACCTTTAACCATAGAACATATATGAACATCATCCTCATTGTCTTCATAGGTTAAGTTGTTATAAAACAAGTGAATCAAGAAAGAATAATAGCCTTGTCTAGAATCAGTAGAGAACATATGATAAAGTCTACAATTTTATAAATATAGACAATATCATGGTCATTAAAGTCCTCATATTTAACAAACCTACCAGGTAAAATTTCTAATGAAGAAATTCTAAGGAAATCATCTTCTAGGGCAAGATTTTTCAGAAAAGCCCTCAAATCAGCTTGAGATGAGGAAGAAGATGGTGTAAATTTGGTTTTCTTAGACCTAGACATGATTAGAACTCAAATTCAAGGAAGATAAAGCAAGAATTGACAGGATAAGACAGAGATTGGAACAAAGTTACCAAGAAATTGAAGGAAGAAGGAAGTGGGTCGCTGCTGTGCTGAAGAGAGGATTTCTGCTACTGATGAATCCTGTAGTCGACTGGATCTATCGGCTGGAGAGAGGAACCGGGTGAAAACTAGGGTTTTTATTATGGTAAAAGGTAGAAAATAGAGGTAAATACCAAATCAATGGTTAGGATTAAAAATAGAGAAAGATCAGATCCAGATTTAATGATATAGGTCGGGCTTCGAAAGTTAAAAGCCAATAACAGAACACAGTTTTTCACAAGGTTAGTCGACTTGGGGTTTGTGACTAGTCGACTAATTCATATACTAGTCGACTAGCTTTTCGATATAGTCGACTATCTCTTAATAGCTCAAAAAACCCATGTTTCTGTTCGATGCAATTAGTCGACTGAGACACTGTTAAGTCGACTAGTTATTTAATTAGTCAACTAATAGGCCTTGATAAGTCAACTAATGGTTGAAAAAATGCCTTTAAACAATTCTAAAAAAATATTCAAAGATCAAAAATATTGCAAATGCCCAAATCTCTTCGAAATCTCATGAAAATATCTTCTTTAAGAGGTTTTGTAAAAATATCTGCAATTTGATTATCATTTGATATACAATTTAGAGAAATATCACCTTTTAAAGCATGATCACGTAAAAAATGATTTCTAATATCAATATGCTTAGTACGTGAATGATGAACTGGATTTTTAGATAAGTTAATAGCACTGGTATTATCAAACATAATAGGTGAGTTTGTGATAGACATGCCCTAATCAAATAAGGTTTGTTTCATCCATAAAATTTGAGCACATGCAATACTAGCAGTGATATATTCTGCTTCGGTTGTTGATAATGATATAGAATTTTGCTTTTTAATTAACCATGATACTAGTGAATGTCCCAAAAAGTGACAAGTACCACTAGTACTCTTCCGATTAGATTTATATCCAGCAAAATTAGCATCACTATATAATAGTAAATCAAATGTGCTTGATTTTGGATAAAATAAACCATAATTGATTGTGTTATTAATATATCGAAGAATCCTTTTCACTGCTTTAAGATGTGACTCCTTAGGATTTGATTGATATCTAGCACATAAGTAAACACTGAACATAATACCAGGTCTACTTGAAGTAATATATAGTAAAGAACCAATCATACCTCGATATAGTTTCTGATCAACTTTCTTACCATTTTCATTTTTGTCTAGGAATGTAGTAGTACTCATGGGAGTACTCTTATGACCAGAATTTTTCATACCAATTCTTTTCATAAGTTCCTTTGCATACTTGCACTGGGAAATGAAGATTCCATCATTCATTTGCTTTATTTGCAAACCAAGAAAATAAGTAAGTTCGCCCATGTGGCTCATCTCAAATTCACTCTGTATAGTCTTAGAAAATTCTTGACAAAGATTATCGTTAGTAAATCCAAATAAAATATCATCAACATATATTTGAATAATTAAGATATCTTTATTAATATATTTAATAAAGAGAGTTGTATCTGCTCTTCCCATCTTAAAATCAGAATTTAAAAGAAATTTTTTTAATCTATCATACTAAGCACGGGGCGCTTGTTTTAAACCATATAAAGCTTGCTTAATTTAAAAACATGGTTTGAAAATTTTTCATGTTCAAGACCTAGAGATTGTTCAACATAAACAGTTTCCTTAATAAAATCATTTAAAAGGCACTTTTAACATCCATTTGATAAAGTTTGAAATTCATAAAGTAAGAAAAAGTAAGTAAAATATGAATTGATTCAAGCCTAGCTACTGGTGTATAAGTTTCATCAAAATCAATACCTTCTTCTTGATTGTATCCTTGTGCTACTAACCTTGCTTTGTTCTTAATAACTTGACTTGTTTCATCAAGTTTGTTCTTAAAGACCTATCTGGTACCGATGACTGAATGATCAGTAGGACGTTGTACAAGATCCCAAACATCATTTCTGACAAATTGATTCAACTCTTCTTACATTACAATTGTCCAAAAATCATCTGCACATGCTTCTTTGATATTCTTCGGTTCAATGAGTGATATGAAAGCAATTTGTGTCATGTAGTTCAACTTGGATCTCGTCTGAACGCCTTGATTTATATCTCCAATAACCAAATCAAGTGGATGATTTCTTACTTTAACATATGCTTTAGGTAACTCGGTAGGAGTCTCATCAACATTAGTAATGTTAGTATTATCAATAGAAGTATCTATGATATCATCATCATCATGTGAAGAAGTATTAGAAATAGGTTTAGTCAAAGATTTATCAAATTTAACATGTAATGATTCTTCAATAGTAAATGTTTTCTTATTAAATATTCTACATGCTTTACTTTGAGTAGAATATCCAACAAAAATACTTCATTGAATCTAGCATCAAATTTATCTAAAGCATCTCTTGTATTTAAGATAAAATATTTACATCCAAAAATCTTGAAATAAGAAACTTTTAGAATTCTATTATAAAACAATTCATAAGATGTTTTGTTTAAAATAGGTCATGTTTTGTTTAAAATAGGTCGAATAAGCACACGATTTAAAACATAATATGCAGTAGCAACAGCTTCAGTCCAAAAATATTTTAGTAAATGACTGTTTATAAGTATAGTTCTAACACATTCTTGCAAGGTCCTATTCTTTCTCTCCACAACACCATTTTAGGGAGATGCTCTAGGAAATGCAAAGTTATGTGTAATACCATACTTATCACAAAAATTTGCAAAAGATTTATTTTCAAATTCTCCTCCATGATCACTTCGAATAGTGACTATGTTTAGAGAATTTTGATTTTGAATTCTTTTACAAAAACTTGAAAACTCATCAAAAGTATCATTTTTATTTTTTAGAAAAATTACCCATGAAAAACGTGAATAATCATCAACAATAACTAAAACATACCTACTTTTGTTTATAGAAGCAACATGAGTAGGACCAAATAAATCCAAATGTAATAGCTTTAAAGGTCTATTGGTAGAAACTAAATCTTTAGATTTAAAAGATGATTTAACTTGTTTTCTTAATTGACAAGAATCACAAAAATAATCCTTTTTAAAAGCTTTTTTGGAAGACCTTTAACTAAATCAAATTTAAAAATCTTAGAAATTGTTTTCATATTCAAATGACCAAATCTTTTATGCCATAAAAATAATCATTATTAGAAGCAAGTAAACATAAGTTATCATTTGATGATATACAGGTTATTGATAACTCATAAATATTATTGTTACGAAAACATTTAAACAAAATATCTTTCATGTTAGTATCATATATAAGACATGCATCTTTTTCAAAAACAATTTTATAACCCTTATCACATAAGTGACTAATACTTAATAGATTGTGTTTTAAACCTCTTACTAAAAGAACATTTTCAATAAGGGGTTTTGAAATGTTACCAATCATGTCGGTACCAATAACCTTTCCTTTGTTATTGTCTCCAAATATTACTGTACCTCCCTTTTTGATTTGAATGGAAGACAGTAGTTGAATGTATCCGGTCATGTGTTTGGAGCACCCACTATCAAGTATTCACTTTTCTTTATAAGGTACCTACAAGATAAAACAATTTGTATGGTACCCTTCATGATAGGGTCCGAAAAAGATTAGCTTTTAGGAATCCAAATCCAATTGGAATTTGGTTTTCATTTGTTAGTATAAACATAATTACCAGAATTGCACACATAATGTATGTAAGATGCAATATAAGCATTTTTACCAACATTATTTAGATTTTTAGGAATCCATATATATTTGCATCTAATTCTTTTTGAAATAATATTTCTTTTCACAAAAGAATTATATGGATTATTATTATAAAGATGTGTAGATTTTACAAAATTAGTTTTTGAAAATCCAAGACCAACATGTGTAGGTTTATAAATCTTATTTTTTGAAAAACCAAGACCAAAATGATTATTTGACATCTTTTGATAAGATAATAAATCATTTAAATTCTCTTTTCCTTTATTAAATTTTGTCACATTTTTTAAAATTTCTTCATACTTAATTTTGAAACAAGTTATTTCTTTATCTAAAATTGTAATTCTAGAATTTAAAGAAATAGTTTCCCTTTTAAGCATAGAATTCTCTTTTAAGAAAATTTCATTATCCCTTTTTAAAGATGAAATAACTTTTTCAAAATCATCATTTTGAGAATTTAAAGAAGATGTTTGAGAAACAAATATTGCATTTTCATTGTTGAGTCTTTCATTTTCCTTTGTTAAAACTTTATTTTTAATCTTTTCATTTTGAAATTATTAAAAAGTTCATTAAATGCTTCTAATAATTCATCATAATCTTTTACCACATCTTCTTGAGCCATGAAGCAGATATTGGCAGGTTCAGTGGCTTCTTCTTCATCAGAGGAAGATGAGTCGCTATCATCTCAAGTTGCTTGGAAGGCTTTCTTCTTCTTATTGAACTTATTGAAATTCTTGAAGTGTCCTTTTGATTTCATCAATGGGCAATCCTTCTTTATGTGACCTGGTTTGTTATACTTAAAACAAATAGGATTGTCATTAGTATCTTTATTCTTTTTAAACTTACCTTGTTTTAAGAACCTTTTGAATTTTCTTGAAAGCATCGCCATCTCCTCTTCATCGTCATCTGAATTGTCCATATCTGAGGATGTATGGAAGGCAAGTACTTTCTTCTTGGATTGAAGTTATTGTTCGTCCTTCTTTCTATCTTCGAGTTGCACTTCATATGCCATTAGATTACCAATAAGGTTTTCTAATGACATTGTTGAGAGGTCATTCGCTTCTTCTATTGCAGTAGTCTTCTTCTCCCAATCTGGTGTGAGTGCACGAATGATCTTGCGAACTTTTTTGACTTGGGTGTATTCCTTTCCAAGGGATGCTAATGAATTTGTTATGTCAGTGAACCTTGTAACCATTTCTGAGATGGTTTCATTCTCCTTCATTTTGAAAAGTTCAAACCTGTGAACAAGAATAGAAATTTTAGATTTTTTTAACTTTATTTGTGCCTTCATGTGTTACCTGTAGAGTGTGCCATATTTGATTTGCAGAAGTGGCTGTTGACACACGGTTGAATTCTTCGTTGGTTAAGGCACTGAATAAAGCATTCATCGCTTTGACATCAAGGTTCGCATTCTTCTTTTGAACATCACTCCAAGCGGTGTAGTTGGTTGTTGGCTTGGTGTATGGTGCTTCTACTATGTTCCATTGTTCGTAGTTGAGCGATTGTAAGTAGATCTTCATTCTACACTTTCAATAATTGTAGTTGGATCCATCGAATAGCGGTGGACGTTGTGTAGAATGTCCTTCTTTACATTGTGATGAAGGGAACTCCGTTGCCATCCTTGCTCTGATACCAAGTGTAGGATCTATATTCAAGCAACATAAACACTAAAAGGGGTGAATAGTGTTTATAAATTTTTAAATAAAACTACTAGCAGGAAATAAAAATTCACAAGATAAAACTGAGAAAAATGCAAACGCAAAGACAAGAGATTTATCCTGGTTCGGTCCTTGTGACCTACTTCCCGTCCCCAAGCAATCTGCTTGAGATTTTTCTTTCCTAAATTGGATACACCCAAAACCAATACCTTGTACACTACTTGACAAAACACCCTTTGTCAAATGTGTACAACTCCTCTTACACCAAGAAGACAAACACCTTGTACAACTTCTCTTCTACACCAAGAAGACGCCATTGTATAATGCTCCTCTTTGAATGATTACAATTGATCTTATAAGTCTTGAATCTGTATGTGATTATGGACAAGGTCTCTTATAGGTGGACTTTCAGAAATCTTCACAATAGAGTAGGAATTGGTAAAAAAACAGAAAGTTAAAACAAGTTTTTAGAAAAACAGAATTTTGAACAGAGTTTTTAGGCTGAAAACTTGATTTTTGAATTGGTGAATTGATCCTAGGACAATATTCCTATTTATAGCTGAAATCTATAGTCAGTTAGGAAAGTTATCAATTTAAATTTGAAATTTAAAACATTAGATAAAACACCAGAAATCACTAATTATACAACAGTCAAAAACTGCTATTAGTCGACTAGGGTATGGAGGTTAGTCGACTATAAGAACAAAATTTTCCAAAGTTAGTCAACTAATTTAGGAGGCAAGTCGACTATACTTAGACTGATATGGATAATAAGTTTCTGAAAACTGTTTTTAGTCGACTAATAGAACAAGGGTAGTCGACTATACTTTAGGGAAGTTGACTAATTCTGATGATAGACAATAAACAGAGAGTTGGGATATTTTTGTGGAAGGACTTAGTCGACTAGGGAAATTGTCAAGTCAACTAGGGGATAGTGTGTGTATTCAAGGCTTTTAACAATAATTCTAAAAATACACATAAATACTCAATGTTCTCATCTGAGATTGAGCAATCAGAACTTTGTATAAATGCTTGAGATAAAGCTCCAAATGCATCTGTATCACATTGTTATTCATCATCAAAATCTTTCAATCTTGTAAGCTTCAACATTCTCCCCCTTTTTGATGATGACAACCTGTGTTTATGAAAACTCCCCTTGCAGAGAAACTCCCCCTGCAGTAAACAGGTTATAACAAATAAATATGTAACAGGTCAAGTGTTCTTATTCCCCCCTGCATAAAGTATAAAAATATTTTCATGTAACAAGTGTTCCCTGCATTGCTATATCACAACATTGCCAAATATGTATCATATATCCATTATCACAACACACATATATCAACACAGAATTTTTCTTAGTCTTAGTAATACAGAATTTTCTCCCCCTTTATCATTAACAAAAAGAGAAATAGCATAGATCATAAAAAGATACATTAACAATCAGTGTTTTCAGAATAAAACAGAAAATGTCAAGTACAATAAATACTAAAAGAGTCTTAACCAAAAAAAATACAAAAAGAGGCAAGAAATGCCAAAAACAAAACATGTAGCAAAGCCAACTCCATAAGCATCAAATGTCAGATCCGGGAGGAGGAGGTGGTGAAAAATGGGTCTTGAGGATATCTAGAATTTCCTTTTGAGTTGATTCAAATGAGTCCATCTTCAATTACATACTCATCAAATGGTCCATCAGTAAAGATTGAATAATGACGCCGGTGCCTTCACCTGATTTCAATCTTTTTCCCGAGTCAAAATTGGATCCTGTACCAATTCATCATGAAATTGAATCGCCAATCTTTTATAATCATCATATTAAACTTGACCAATCTCATACTTTTGAAAGTCTCATTGACAAATTGGCAAGTTATTATTTTTATGAAATTAAAATCAATGAGAAATGTGACCTGGATTCTCAACTTTGTGATCCAGTTCAAATTCCTAAATCAATATTAACTCATGTTTTGTTACCCAACTTAAGTAATATTTTAGAGTTAGTTTTGATTCTGACACCTGTCATTCTTGAACTTGAATTACCAATGTTAAGTCACATATTATTGTTGGAAAATGAATGTGGACTTGAGTTTCAACTTCTTAATATGGACCCACTTCCTGAACCAATATCGCCTCCTGAACCTTTACTTGATTTAAGTCACTTTTTTGAGTCGGTATTAGTTCCCATACTTTCTAAGTCCAAGTAAATCATTCCATCTTTTCACACTCCATTTTGGGACAAGGATGTTAATAAAATTAACTCCGAAATTATTTGTGAAATTTGAAAATTAGATGGGGTAAAATTCTTAATAAAGATCATTTATATATACATGATTTTAGTGGGTTATATTAGAGAGGTTTCTGGTGGGTTCCTCAGAACTCCACGCAAATTCGATTGGGTCGCATTTCGTGGACCAATCAGACCACCACCGGAACCACCACCTTCAGATAATATTTTCCTTCCCTTTCTTCTTTTTCATGCATCTATGCATTAATTCATACATTGAGGACAATGCATGAGATAGGTGTGGGGAAGGGTTCTAACATAACTTAGGTTTTCATTTTATTATAAAAAAATTTATTATTAACATTTTCTTTACTTTTAAAAACTTTTTGAAAATAGAAACAATATTTTGACATATTTTTTTGTAAGAAATTAAGTCAATTTTAAGGAATAGGAGAATCATAATTAGGATTTCTTATACTTGGTCAAAATAAAATTATTTGTTTGATTTCTAAGGTTAGGAAGAAAATTTGTGAAAGTAATTTAGTCTTGATTTTTACATCGATAATATATACATGTTCTATACACTTACACACTTAGGGTTCAAAAACAAGGAATCTTATGCCTTATTAAATAAAAAGAATATATATATATAAATCTTCCGATTAAGCTGGGTATTTGTGCCTCATGAAGCATAAGTATTCACGCCTAAAAGGGTTACATTTTATAAATAAAACCCCTTGGTTTTGTGGCCTTGTCTGCTCGAGTGTTTAAGTCCTTAGGGATGTTTTCTCACCTGGTGTCCTAAGACTGTTTGGTTTGGGATTCACCGACTAAAGGCTCATTACATGGGCAGGTTAGAAAGCCTAATGGAATTGAGGAATAAATATCACCAAAAATAAATATAAATAAGGCATAAGAATTAGAGTTAAAGAAACCTTAGTCAAATTTCATGATCACGAAGGTGCATATGACTTAGGGTAAAATAATAGACTAAATGAAAAATACAGTTTGACTTCTTTTCTTGATTGATAACAAGTTTTTGAATAAAGACTAAGTTTAGGAATGAAAAGTTCAGTTTTCATATAACATATAGATTACTTAATTGTTACAATAATATTTCAAATATTTTTCTCTTTCAAAATGTGTTTTCAAAATACTAACATTTTATTTTACTTTCTTTATGGATTTTGTGGGTACAATCCACTGAAAACTCTCACGAGACAAAACTTGTCTTCTAGGGGAAACCTAGAGGTTTAACGGCTTGTTGCACATGCTCGTGTAACCTGCGAAAGTAGTCTAATAATCTTTGATTTAGCTTTGTTATTTTGCTCGAGGACGAGCAAAGATAGGTGTGGGGGTGTGATTGCACACATTTATTGCATTATTCTTTATTATATTTTCACATTTATCATATAATAAATCTGCTAAATTTCTTATCTTAAATGTCTATTTTGCAGAAGATAATCATGGGGAGAAAGAGGATAAAATCAAATAAATATAAGTTAAATTCAGATTTAACTACATCTATTTGGTTAAAGGAGAATGATCCCAAATCCAATTAGTTAAATTCAGTTTTTGGTGAATCAAGTGGTTAAATCTAAAGATCAACCGAGGATAACGTCAAATACAGAGTCCAAATCCAAAGGGATAAATGGATAGAGAGATGATCAACGGATGAGATGAAGTAAATTTGATTCAGATTCTGACTGGAAATATTTTAGTATTTGAATCATAACTTTTGCTATCGAAATTTAAATCTAATAATTCAAGATGATCTAAAAAAAGACTTAAAGGGCTACAACTCTTAAGTTGATCACTATTTCTAATTTTATCATTTGATAAGTTATATTTAGCAATCAATACGCCAACAAGCTGCAGATCAGAACTGAATATCCACATCAAATCAAGTTTGGAGATAAGAGGAGGATTCAAATTCAGAAATATCTAGCTTCCCCTATTTTCATACTCCTCTAACCTCTGCATTTCTCCAATAAATACATGCAATCTCAAAGGCAAAGAGGACGACCAAGCAGAGAGTAGAATTTAGGCTAATTTGTACTTTGTAACTTAGGTTTTTATTATTCTCTTTATGTAACTGAGAGGAGAGGAGACTTTCATGGAGGAATGAGAACAAGCTTGTACTGAGGATGACACCGGTTCTCGAAGTTGCCTTACCCTTGCAAGTGCCGTTGATGGCTTATGGTGATGGATATCCATTCCTATAGTAGTATAGCTTGTCCCTTTCATTTCATAGTGTAAAACGGGAATGGGGAAGATCTCTCGCCTTCAAGCAAAGGTACATCATGGATACCAGTAAAAGGTAAGCAGGTGCTGAAGAGGTAAGTAAGTTTTTTAGGTTTTAATTTTCTTTTCTTTTAATTTTAGTTTAGATCACCAACACCACTATCTCCCAATTCTTTTATCACTCTTTTTAATTTCTTTGTATATATCAATTTCTATTTTCTCTATCCTCTCATTCTACCGCTTTCTTCCTAACTCACTTTAACCTAATTTTCCTTTTCTTTTTAAAGAACAAAAGTAGAACTATAACCATTCTTTGTAGCATAAAAGAGAACTTGTTAAAAATCTTCCATCGCTAGTCCGTCCTTGTGGATCACGACCCGCATAGCCACTTGCTATTGCGATAGTATTGAGCACCTTGCACTACTATTTTAAAAGTTTTAAAATTCTGTATTCTTGTGTGCAGGTAGAATCTCAATCAGTGAAGGTGTTGGATTAGGTGGTGGTAGTAATTTGGTGGAGTTTGATTTTTTGGAGGAAAATGAAAAGGAAATTGAAGGAGGTAAAGATGATGAAGATATTGAAGGTTGAAATAAGGTGATGGAGGTGGTGTTGTCATGGTGAGAGTGGGAATAGTGGTGATGGAGAAGAATAAAAGATATGGCGGCGAAGATGGAAGATTTGTAGCGGTGGTGATGAAGTTTGTTGAAGGTGGTGAAGTTTTTGCCGGAATAGTCGCCGGAATGTTCGCCGGAGTGGTTGCTAGAGGTGTTGCCAGAGAAGAGGGGCTCGACCCCTAGACAAGGTGGTGGCCAGTCTAGGAGAGGATGATGGGATGGTGGTTTTGTGAAGGGTTTTGTGCTGGTGGTAGTTTTGGAGAAGGTAAAGGAGAAGGTGAAAGTTTTGATGGAGTTTTGGAGTTTGTGGTAGTTTAAATGGAGATAGAGGAGGAAGAATATGATGGTAGGGATTTGGAAAAGTTGTAGTTGTTGTGGTTGTGGTGGAGATGAAGGAAGGGTTGATGGTGGTTAAGGTTTTTGATGGAGAAATGAAAAGGGAAGAAGAAGAAAAGGGTTTTGTATTTGGAATTGGAGTTAAAGAAGAAGAAAAAGAATTAAGGTGAGTGTTTTTTTGTAAAATGGAGAGCGATGAGGTGGCCTTGGCCGGCCATGGTGATAGGAGAGGGGATTTAAGTGGTTTGGGATATTTTGGAGGAGATATTTTGGTGGAAAGGTGTAGAATGTAGGAAGAATGGAGAATGTTTTAAAATATGGTGAAGGAAAAGGAAGGAAAGAAAAAGGAAAAAGAAAAGAAAAGGAAAAAAAGAAAATATTTGGTTGAAAGAAAAAGCGGAAATAATTAGAGTGAGGAATTCCACGGATTCGGTTGCGGATGTAGAAAACTTTCAAAAAACTACCAGAATCATCCGAAAATCAAGTATCTCGGAACGACCCGCAAAAATTCTCAAAAATCAATAATATTATTCTAAAAGTCAAGGTGAATCTATTTCAAGAAATGTTTTACGGTTTATAAATTAAAAATTCTTGAATCGATCACCGATGTCGATCGACATCAAATTTGGCCGAAATCTATTAAATTCTGAAAATCCCCAAAAAATGTATTAAGATAGCATAAATTATTCTAAGAAAATATGTAAAATTAGTTTCTCAAAATTTAACTCTATGTGTAAATTAAAATCTGGGAATAAACCAGCAGTACTTAATTAATCCTGATTTTAGGGTTTTTCTAAAATAATTTAGAAAAAAATCTGAAAAACCATGAATATTCTAATATATTAAAAAAGTGTTTGTAACTAAAATTGGTCAAATCAGATTATCAGATAGGTCAAATCATGTAGTATTACTATATGAGCAAAAATAAATAAGAGAAAATAAAAAATATGTTCGAAAAATCGGGATACGTATCTGAGTACGTATTCCGAGGATGGGGTCTTACGTGTTGATTCAAGAGCTCGCACTTCAAAATTGCATCAAGTACTCAAAGAGGAGTCTAGCTCGTACGGATCAAGTTTGGATCAAGTCAAGATGGACAAAAGATTTTCAAGAGAGATTTTAAAGAAGACTTGAGTCCTAGTTTTAAGTTTATGATTTTTGTTATAGATAAAATGTAAAAGATAGATTAGTTGTGGATTGCTCAAGCTCATACATACACACAAAAGTTTAGTTTTCAGAAAATACTTTTTTTTTTCAAGAATTCAAGTTTACCTAGTTTTTTTCTCAATAGAATAAGTTTTTTAGTTTGCACTATGTGTTGGATTCCATCCACACATATTTGAGCCAGTTTTTCCTATCTTCAACAAAGTTCTTTTAATAAGTTTTGGAGCTTAACTTTCATATCAAAAGGAGAGTTTATCAAGAGTGTTTCTCTTAACTTTTTCAAAAGGATTTTTCTTGAGTTTTTCACCACAAAATCTATCTAGTTTTTGCCACACATGCTTGAGCTATCCATTACTATATCAATCCTCTAGGAATCTTGTTGTGAGAGTGTCTGTTGGTGATCAAGAGAAGAGATCACCAAATGTTCCAACATTTGTAATTGGAGTTGTAAAGGTTGCGGCCTCGACAAGCATGCAAGTTCGCGTTGTATATTGTTCTTGCGAGAACAAGTGAGGGACTTGCGAGTTCAAGTATTCTTGAGGGAGCTCGTTGTAGGTGTTGCGGTACCGAGTGGTCTTACGGGATCATTTTTAATGGAAATCCTTCATTACGGTGATGGCGGGGACGTAGAGCAAGTGGCTCGAACCTCGAAACAAATCTCCTATGTTTGCGATTGCTCATCTCTCTCTCAACTCACTTGTGTTTATATCTTACATGCTCTTAATTGTTTACATCTTTATATGCTTGATATTTACTAGTGCTTAATTGATATCTATGATTAGGATTGTTTAATATCTAGCATGGTCTCATATTGTTCACATATTTCTATGCTTGATATTGTTTGTATTTGTGCTCGCACTAGTATTCAACCAAGAGAGCTATAATAGCACCTCAACCCCTAATCTAGACGAGTCATTAGATTAGTATATCACCTATTTACCTCCCTCTAGGTAATCTACAAGCGATATCATAGCTTGGTGCTCTTGATTTGGGTCTAACAACCTAGAGTTATAGATTTTATTTTTGCTAATCACAATATTTGTACACACATGGATTACATTGCACCTCTTATATTTAATATTCTTAACTTCCAAACTGGAAAAGTTAAGATGTCTATGTATCTCAAAACCCTAGGTAGTCATGTCTATCTCGCCACTATTAAAGAATCATATTTTGTAAATGACAAATATCATGAGGTTAATGTAAAAGCCATCCATGCTTTAAAGTCAACCCTAAACACTAATTATTTATCTAGGGTTTCTAACTTTGAGTCGGCTTTTGTAGTATGGAACACTCTTATCTCTCTTGGAATAAACGCAATATTAAAGGGAGAGTGACTCGGATGAAGGAAGTGATACTTTCAACATGTGCTATATAGTTCAAGGGGATGACCCCCTTGAGGTAAATTCTGATTCCAAACTTGATAATGATGATGAGATGCCATATGAGGAGCTTGTATTGTTTAGTCAAAAACTTCTGAAAAAATTGATTTGTTAAAGGTTGAAAATCAAAGATGGAAAAATGAAAATAATTTTTTCTTAAAAGAAAAGAATTCTCTTTAAAATAAATTTGAAATTACTTCAAAAGAAAATGACTCCTTGAAAAATCAAGTTGCTTTAATTTCTAAAGAAAAAGAGATTATTTTAAATGAAAATGATTCTTTAAAAAGAAATTTTTTTAACCAATGTGCTTTTAACCATAATAGATTGGAATCTATGTTTCGCAAGAAACAAGTTTCGCACATGCATGCACATCCTACATGGCATACATATGAACACCATGCTCATACTCATACCATCATGTATACTGGAGTGTACACATGTATACATTGCGGCCGCAAAGGCCATCTTGCAAAATTTTATTTTAATAGATTGAATTTTTAAATTTTGTAAACAATCATGTTTGGGTTCCCAATGTTACTAACCCCCGAGGACCCAAAAAAATATAGGTATCAAAATCCCCAGCACTTGTCTCTGATGTAGGTGTGGATTTGCTCAAAATGTGAGAGGATTTGTGCTTTAGTAGTAGATACAATCGGAGCTTAACAGAAACATCATGGATGCGTCACTATCAAAGAGTTTTGGAGGGAGGACCATCTTGTTTTGGAGAAATGGATTTGCTGCATCGGTATTGATAACTATTTCATCCTGTACTTTTAAAAATATTTTACATGTTTATATGCTAGTGTAGTTACCTAGACTTTATCATATGTTATTTTGTACTTATAGTTGAGTTGATTAGTTGCCTACCATGCATGTATCATTGCAAATAGTGTTCATGTTTTTAAGTGAATTTACATGCCCATTTTTTTGGATTCTTGTTTTTATATGCTTTAATTAAAGTATATTTTAATTTATATGTTTATATCATATGTTGATATGCAAATCTTGTTAAATCTTGTGTTACACATGTACAATTTTTGAATTACACTTATTCTTCATGCTTTATATATTTTATTTCATTGGTATACTCATTTTATTTTTGGTTGTACATTGTATGTCATACTTTTGATGATTCTTACATGGTTATATGATATATTATGTTTTGAGAAAAATAATTTATTATGAGTTTTGTTTTGAGCTTTATTGTTTTATCTTCATGAATATGTTATACACATGAACATTGAGCACTCACCTTTATGTTTATTCATGACTTTATTTCATGAGCACAAGTATTTATGCTATATAAATTTTGAGTGACAATTCTTGTGTAATTTACATATTTTCATGAGATACATGTTTTGGTTCATTTTTGTAGATTCTTGAACTAGTTCTTTAAAAATTATTTTAAACTAGTTTTTCATTCTTCACATGGTAGTATTTTCAATCTATAAAATTATTTTCAAATTATTATTTTTGAAAACTTCTATCCTTAAAGAGTGGTTGGTTGGGTGACCAAGCGTTGTGTGTCTTAGTGAATTTTTTCAAACTTGTGCATGATAGGATGGATGTTGTGAGTTATACACATGATTCTCATGTTATTTAATTTTTGAATACTCATTCAAGTATTTCTATATATGTATGTATTAAATTTCAAGCGGTATTTTCATACATATATATGTATGAATGATTGTGCTTTTTATTAATGTTTATACATGTTTTTAAACACAAAATGATTTCATGCTAAGCTTGATTTTACTTCAAAACATTTATTTTTTGTTTTCAACAAGCTTATGCATTAGTTTTGTGATTATTTCAAAAAAGGAAAGAAAAGTTCTTTGACTTAAAATGATTTCATTTTTATGTTTATCTATAAAATAATATTTATGTTTATTCATAAGTGGTATCCACGAGTGGTATTATCACGCCCCGCTTCCCAAAATACGCTGGAGCAGAGACGCGACACGTGTAGGCGACGCATATATGCAAGGAAAGATACCTCACGTATACGCGCTAAGCCTTAAGTAACCCGAAACAAGCTATAAATCGAAGCTATATTAAATCATGATTACTGTAATATCACATATAAGTATCCACGCATGATATCATATGAGTAAAGACTGGAATAACAACTAAATCTGATATAACAAGAATCAGGAAATAACATGAAGGCAAGAATGATAAGAATACCGGAATCGAATAGGGAGAAGCTCCAGCAGTCTCATCGAACACCTGCACAATAGAGACAAAGCGTCCAATATCTGGATGTGCAAATCAAGGGTCGTCAGAAAGCGACCAGGTGAGTTGTGTGTAAAGAGAAGAGCTCGTACATATAAACAATGTGCACAGAATAACAGCAAGATAAACTGCAGTCATAAGATAACTAAATAACATGATAAACAAACAACTGAAGGGTAACTGCATAACAACATGAATGAAGATATAAGGTAACTATTATAACTGTAAACAAACAACTGATATCTGAATGTGTAACCTAGCATATGTCACTAGTATGGTTGGTTGTTATTAACCTAACTAATATAGTACTTAGTTGTGTCCCATACCACAGCCGTTTTCTTACATAACAAACAAAGTTATCGTTGTTGTAACTGCCTGCCAATGTAGTGCATGTGTTTTAGAAGAGTACCGTGCATGCCCGGTACCACGTTCTAACACCCCTGGCGCTGAACTAGGACAAGCGCAAAGCTCTAATATCTGAAGACCACAGCCCCACACGAAAAGACAACTAGTGTGGCGCCGTAATCCGGGCATAGCCCTGACAACTGACAACTGAATAGGTAGTCAGTACTACCTTGGTTCCTCATGGTTGGAACTCACAAATCGGTACCATAATAAGTCCTTCCAAAATACACGACATACATCATCAGGCAATTACTCATGTTCCCCGGGTTATGATCTTTTTTTATTAATAAGCAATCAATGTGATTTAATATGTAATAGTAACTGATATCTCCAACAACTGCTGATGTCAATAATAGCTGATAATCTGACGACTGACAACTGATATCGGACAATTGAGTAGCTGATAACTAATATCTGACATCTGAATAGGATACTAGAGATATAGCCACAAACACAATAGTGTGACTAACAAATGGTAACTGATACAGATATCTACCAACTCCTATAAACTCTGAATACATCATATGATCACCAACAAAATAAATATCACCAAAACTTATAAAGTGATAATTGTTATCTGATAACTCTGAAGTACAAGATCACTGATATCGAATGCATCACTATCACAATAGCTCAATCTCTATTAATTGAAGTAATCAATAACTAAACATGAAGCATATGATATATCCTCGAGATCAACAAGTCAACAGATACCGAAATCATAATGAAGTAAAGGAATCATCCTCAAATAACATGCGGTCTAGAATATCTACTTTTGATACTCAACATCAACAAAACATCATCTAAATAAATCCCAAATACTCACAACTATAAATCCAGCTTCGTCAATTTCATCTTAATGCAGATCAGGCTATCGATATAAAGAATATAAAATTCCATATCAATTCTAACTCAAGGTCAATCTAAATCATAACCCAACTAAATCAGTCACATCTAAATACTGATCAATATCCAATGTAAATAACATAAATCCCAGATCAAGCCAAATCGCGGTCCAACTTTCCTCACAACTAAATCCGCATCCAGATTAATAAACAATTAGTAAGAACTAACAAGAATACTAATATCCTGGTGATAAAACATCAAGTCCAGAAATGTCAAACATCAAATCACATCTGATCTATTATCCGTGGTATCTCTAAACAGTCTCATATCAGTAAAGACGTCATATATACTTGTCCACAATATCCAAAAGAGTTCCAGTCGAGAAATTCCCAAATACATGAATATCAAATCTTTCAAACATAAGCTATATCAACCTCAAGATCAAGCCGAGTCAAGTAACGGTCTAAGGTGTACCAAAACTAGGCCTAAACCAACAGCGACAAAATACCGACACATGAAATAACGCTAATACAAGCTCATATCGACTACGTAACTAAAATGAACAATCATGAATATCTCATGAAGTGGTATAAGTAATCAAACTAGTAAAATATAACAGAAAGTCACATGAAATGATAAGTGTAACATGTAAACGCATACCGACAACGGTAAGTAAAGAAATACACAAGAACGAACACTGACATGAAATGACGCTGTTTTGAAACCGAATCGCGGTGTGGTCTTCACTACACGAACTGGTACTGATCTACAGATCTTCTCATGGATCGGACTTCGAATCGCCATGGTATCCGCTCCACAATGAGCACGAATTCGAATCGGGTGCGGGTCTCCTACAACGGTCCGGGTCTCACCAAACGAATCCGAAATACTGCAACACGCAACTAAACACACAAATAAATATAAATACACGATTAACACCCACACATTCACACGGACATATACGTGTATACCCACACACGTACATATACAAGCATACACAATAATACACACACACACACACACACACACACACACACACACACACATATATATATATATAAACATGCCTATACATACATACATACATACACATGTATCACCTATTCAACCATGCTCACGCACCCATACCCAAACTCACGCACACATTCAAGTCCATGCACACATAATAATACTTACAAATAATTACAATACCACCTATGCAAGCATTCTGTAAGTCCATGCACACATATAAATAGTTACAAATAATTACATCACTACCTATTACATAAATAGATACAAATAATTACATCACAACCTATTTCATTACAAATGCATTGGTATACATATTTACACATTTTACCCTACCTACATAATTCATGCATGCATATATATTTACCAACATACCCCTACAAATTTTAATTAAACTTCCACATTATTACAATTAGACCCTTACACATTTAATAAACTTCCACATTATTACACAAATGCCCCTACACAAATGAATATAACACTAACCTCAGGGCGACTTGCGGCGCGCCAACGGAGGCTCTGACCGAGGCGTCGGGGCCCGCGGAGGATGTCGTTGGATAGAACATCTTTCCGTGAAGGGCGCGGGTGCGTTCGCGCTAGCCGACGGTGATCCACGGAGATCCACGGAGAGCCGAAAAATGACATCCCATGCACAATATAAACCTACATACATACATGTCTATTAAGTCCCAAGCACATTATAATACATATTTATAAAGGTAACCATATAATAATATATACCCTTCCAATCACATTAAATCACACTAGCAGACATACCTACACTAAAGTAAACAGAGGAGGAGAGATGCACACACATAGGGCTGCATGGCCACGGCGAACGGGAGAGGGGCTCACGCATGGCTGCTGGTGGGTTGTGCTCACGCATGAGAGATAAGAGGCCAAAGTGAAGAGGGTATTGGCCTCGCTTTGTTGCGTGGGAGGAAGTGTGTGCCATTGGGGAGGTCTATGCATAGGAGGCAGGCGGCTAGGTTGCCGGTGGTGCGCGGGGAGCTCGGCTGTGGTGATGTTACACAGGCTAGGGGCCGTTGCTGCACGCCATGCTGCGGGAGAAGGGAGCAAGGGCCTGAAGGAGGGAGATGGGGCTCCGGCTATACAAGGAAGAAGGAAGCTCAGTTGGGGTGTCGCGGAGTGGAGGCTCGGTTGGTATGGCAAGCCGTGGAGATGAGGATTCATCAGAGAGAGGAAGGAGGTGCCAGCCATAGGTCAGGCCATGGTGTGCTGATGAGTGGGCATGGCTTGATGGTGCTGCTGCCAGCTGTCGCTATGGGTGGGGGCTTGCTGCCGTTGCTGGTTGGCTGTGCTTGCGCAGGGGAGGAAGAGATGGCGTGACGGCTGTTGAAGGAGCAAAAAAAGTGATTAGGGTTAGGATTAATATAGGGATTATATATAGGGTTAACGGGTCATGGGTAGTGAGTTTGTGGGTTATAATGGGTATAGATTGGGGTTCGGGTAAGATTTATGGGTAAGGGTAAATGGTAATGTATGCTATTGGGTATGGATGGGGAGGAACAAGGATAAAAGGGAATAAGAAACAATGCTACTACTAATAATAAACAAATAATAATATTAAATAATAACACTAATAGCAACAACAACAATAATAATAATTACCACTAAAAATACTAATTAGAATAATAATAATTTAGAAGCATAGTAGCAATATTAATTAATATTGATCATAAGAATAAAAATTTAGAAATAATAGAGCTAATAGTTATTGCTAATAATAATTATGACCTATACATGTAACAAAATAAAATTATGAGGTGCAACAATAATTTAATAATAATAATAATTAATAGTAACAATAATAAATAATTAGTAATAATAATTGGTCTTAAGGAAGCAACCAGTACTAATAATAACTATTAATAATAATAGTAATTAACAATAATATTAATAATCATAATGGTTAGCAATCACAATAATAATTAATCAACATAAACAATAATACTAATATTAATTAACAACAACAACAACAATAATAATAATTAACAATTACTACTACCACTAATACTTGTACTAATATTAAAAAAAATAAATAAAATAATAGTAACACTAATAATAATAATCTTAATAATTAACCATACAATAATAATAAATAATAATATTAGTAATACTATTAATAATTAATAAGCACTAACAATATTAAAAATAACAATACTAATAGTAATAAGTAATTAAAAATATTGATAAGAATTTATAATAATATATAAAGCTAAATTATCATTTACTATCTCAAAAATAATTTTCATATTTAATAATAGTAATAATCACAAGAAAGAAAATAATAAATTAAGTTGATTAAAAAATCAGTAAATCGAAATAAATATTTTAGGAAAAATGAAAATACAGTATTTCTATGTAGGGATCTTACAGGTATCAAAATTGTTTCATTTCAAGAAGCATCAAAATTTGTTTAAGTGATTTAAAAGTGGTATCAAAATTTGTTTAATTAATTTCATGTGGTATAAAAAATTTTGTTTTGGTTGAGTATAAGTAGTATCAAAATTTGTTTTCAAAATTGTTTTGACAGTATTCTTTTATACAGGGGAGCTTAACATCTCCTCTATATATAGATTCATGATGAGTGTAGTATAAAAAGAAGAGTTTGACATCTTTTTTTATATGATACACGTGTGTAAGGGGAGCTTAACATTTCCATCTATACATTGTATATTATATTTATATAGGGTTAGGGTTTAGTCATCTCTTTCTTTATGTAATGCATGTATGCAGGGGAGTTAACTTGACGTCTCTTCTCTTCATAAATTTATATTGTATATACATTTACCATGTTTTCTTTACTCCTTTATTGATGAATTGACAAAAAGGGGAGAGAAATTTAAATTTTATATATTCATGTTTAATATTTTTGTTTATGCATATATATTTATGTTTGTTTAAAATTTTGTTTATGCACTTTATTGAATATCTATATGTTTTTATGCTATACATGAGTTAAGGGGGAGCTTCTATGAAGCAATCTTTAATCCATGCATATATAAGTTCATGAGTTTTGTCATCATCAAAAAAGGGGACATTGTTGGCCAAAAGGCCCATCACTCTAGTTTGATGATGATTAACTCATGTAGTTATAGTATTAATGATCTTGTGTTTATTAAGTTTCAGATATTCAATCAAAATCTTAGTCGATGTTTAACTTCAACAAAAGATTTGAAATCAAGTTTTGAAGCTAACAGATTTTGATTCAAGAGCTCGCGCTTCAAGATCACATCAAGTACTAAAAGTGGAGTCTATGGATCAAGTTTGGATGGACAAAGATTTTTGAGAGAAGATTCTCAAGAAGACTTGAGTTCTATTTTGTAAGTTTAAGATTTTTGTTTTAAATAAATATAAAGGATAGATTAGTTGAGGATTGCTCAAGCTCACACACACACACGAAAGTTTAGATTTCAGAAAATACATTTTTAGTTTCAAGAATTCAAGTTTACCTAGTTTTTATCTCAATAGAATAAGTTTTATAGTTTGCAATATGGGTTAGATTCTATCCACACATATTTGAGATTCATATGTCTTATTTCTATACATTTGATTTTGAATATCAAGAATACATCGTTCGGTTTCATGAATTGATTTCATCAAAACAAGCTTACAAAGTTTATATGTATATTAGATTTCATCCATATACATTGTTACTTTATATTATTTAGATAACTTATTTTGATGAGTTTATATTATGTGTTTGAGTTTTATTTTTATCAAAACTTATTTTAGTGCTTATTGTCAAAAACAAGTATATTCCATTTACTATGTGTATTTGATCATTCCCATACATACTGTAAGATCCCTAGTTAGAAATACTATATTTTTATTTTTATATTTTTTCTAAGTATTTATTTTGATTTGCTAATTATTTTATTATGATTAATAATCAACTTAATTTATTATTATTTGTTTTTAGTAGTAGTATTATTCCTTCTTCGTATTCCTATTCTCTACCCATTACCCTATAGCTCATGACCCAATGCCCATTAGACCCTCAAACCCAATACCCCTTATATATATAATCTATCATCAATCTTAACCTAACCCTAATTAATCCCTAATCCATCTCCTCCTCCCAACACAGCCGCCAATACCAGACCCCACACCTGGATCCCCCCTTGGCCGCATCACCTCCCCATCAAGCCTTGGCCGAATTCCACCCCGAAGCAACCTCTCCTCTGGCAGCCCAGGTCGCCCTCCCTCTTGCAGACTAGCACGGCGGCAGCACCGGATCTCCTCCCTGGCGCGCGCACAACACTTTAGCAGCCAACAGTAGGCCGCCTCTTGTAGATCCAGCGCCCATCTGTTCCTCCCTGGCGCACCACCAGCGCCCTGTCAAGCACAGGCCATACGCAGGCCTGGCGCACTTCACTACCATCTAGCAGATGGCAGCCCGAAGCAGCCCCCTGTGGCACCACTCGGCAGCCCCTCCACAGTCCGGCCAACTCCTCGCCTCCGCAGCCCCGGCCCCCTCCTTCCTTCGCTGGAGATCGCCCTAAAGTTAGTGTATTAATTTATGTAAGGGTGAAGTTGTAATAATGTGAAAGTTTAATTAAATTGTGTAGGGGTAAAGTTATAATAATTGGGAAGTGTAATTTGAAATCACCTAGAGGGGGGTGAATAGGTGATGGCTATACTAAGTGACAAATAATGCGGATTAAAAACTAATTAACAATAAACAACAACAATATTAAACTTGCAAGGAAGTAAACAAATAATAGTGCAAGTAAAGGAGAGAGAGAGTTTAGAGATAAGTGGACAATCGCAAACACGAGAATATATTTCGAGATTCGAGCCACTACTCTACGTCCCCGCCTTCAACACGATGAAGGATTTCCACTATGCTTGATCCCACCGGATCGTCAATGCAAGTTCTCACTAGAACTCTTCGAACACACTTGTCCTCTCTTACGGTGCCGCTACACCAACTTAGAGCTCACTAGCTCACTTGAGGCCGCAACCTCTATAACTTCTTAATATGAAGAAACAGTGATCAACACTTGAGCACAAACAAAGCTCACATGCACAATCCTATAACCAAGATGAGGAGATGAAACTTTAGGGATTGTGTGGTGCTAAAACAAGTAGAGAGATGGAAGAGAAAGCTTCAAGCTAAAACACAGAGGATTGAGAATTTGGCTCAAGGAAATTCTTTTTGCTAAAAGGCTAAACTTTGAGAAATTTTGATTTTACTCTTATAAATGTTGTATTTGAATTGTAAATACTCCCACTATTTATAGGGGATGAAAACAGTGTTAACAAGCCAAAATATTCGTTGGGAGAAACCCCAATAAAGACAAACTAAAAAATAGTCGTTGGAATCTGTCAGCAGACTCTGACTGCTGTCGGTCGACCGCCAATGGTCAGATTTTTGACAGTTGGGAAAGCAGTCGACCAGGCCGGTTGACCGATCCCAAACAGAGAGTGACCATTCTTTGTTGGTCGACTGAACCGGTCGACCAGAACAAACAGAGAGCTCTGCTCTTTCTGTCGGTCGACCGGGACGGTCGACTGATGTGTACAATGCACATTCGTGCATGTCGGTCGACCGCTCGGTCGACCGACAGAGCTATTCTGCTCTGCCAGCGGTTAACCGTTCGGTCGACCGGACTAGGCCAAAAGTCAGGTTTTTGAAAACTTTTTGTAGTCTAAATTTTTTCGATAAAAATTTCTTTAGATGGGTAGATACAAAATAGAGTTATATGGCTAAGAAAGATCATAGTATGATCATAGATCAACACCAAAACAATTTGAACTATATTTTGATAAAAATTCTTTTTCTAAACTTAAAAACCGTTTTTCCAAAAACTTGTTTTTCCAAAAACGAATTTTCCAAACTTCATTTTTCTGAAACTTGATAAGAAATTTTGTAATAAAATTTTGTTTGAAAGCATGAAGCAATATCAAATGTGTGTGTGTGTGGCAATCCCAATGTTATCAACCCCTATCATCTCGGTTTTGACAAATAGACTATAAATCCTAACTAAAAAGAAAAAAGTAAAGATACAAATCTTATATAATCTTCTCAATTTGTTTGATTGATCCTTGAGTTCTTCTAGTGTGCTAGGCTCTGGGATCTAAATCTTCGCGGCTCCCAAATGTGAGTCTTGTGTAGGAGCCGTCAATCAACCTATGTTTTTACCTGAAATTTTATTTAAACAACTTTGTTAATACCTAACTACATACGGTTTGTAATCATCAAAACTTAGGGCTAATGGCCTTTAGGCCAACTACATATAGGATTGTGCATGTGAGCTTTGTTTGTGGTCAAGTGTTGATCACCGTTTCTTCATATTGAGAAGTTGTAGAGGTTGCGGCCTCAAGCGAGCTAGTGAGCTCTAAGTCGGTGTTGCGGCACCGTGAGAGAGGACAAGTGTGTCTGAAGAGTTCTAGTGAGAACTTATATTGACGATCCGGTAGGATCAAGCATAGTAGAAATCCTTCATCGTGTTGAAGGCAGGGACGTAGAGCAGTGGCTCGAACCTCGAAACATATTCTCGTGTTTGCGATTGTCCACTTATCTCTAAACTCTCTCTCCTTTACTTGCACTATTATTTGTTTACTTCCTTGTAAGTTTTAATATTGTTGTTATTTATTGTTAATTAGTTTTTAATCCGAATTATTTGCCACTTAGTATAGCCATCACCTATTCACCCCCCTCTAGGTGATTTCAATTGGTATCAGAGCCTAACCCTAATATTTGGTTTAACCACCTTAGGGAGATTCTCACTGTTGGCTATATATATTTGTTGCATTTATTATTTGTTGTGCACTATAGTTGTATTCATGGCATCAGTTGACTTTTCTAGCATCAAGTCTCTACCCAAATTTGATGGGTTGAACTTCCCTATTTGAAAGATCAAAATGAACCTATTCTTAAAATCCCTAGGAGTTAGAGTTGCCAAGTCCGTCACCAAAGAATTTATTGAACCTCTCACTGATGAGAGAATATGGTCCGAAGAAACCTCTAAGGACTATGAGGCCAATGCTAGAGCCCAATATGCACTCACTCAAGCATTAAATGAAGATGATTTTTCCCGCATCATAAATTGCAAATCTGCTTATGAAGTTTAGAATGTGCTTATTGTTACTCATGAGAGAACGTCGCAAGTCAAGAGATCTAAAATTGACTTGCTCTGTTCTCAATATGAGAATTTCTATATGCTTGATAATGAAGAAATAGATGATATGCTCACTCGTTTCACCAAGATTACTAACGCCTTATCTTCTTTAGGTGATAACATCAACAATGACCAAAAGATCCGAAGGTCATTAGAGCTCTTCCCAAGTCTTGGGAAGTCAAGGCAACCACCCTCAAAGAGCTAAATGATAGGGAGGAGATGGACTTCTCTGGCTTCATCGGCAATCTCAAAACCCATGAGATGGAGATAAAGGTAAGAGAAGAAAGGGAGGCACCAAAGAAGAAAGCTCTTGCTTTCAAGGCGGCTCCATCCTCCTAAGATGCAGAGGATTTATCGGAAGACTATGATGAAGACTTTGCCATGCTCATAAGGAAGGTGGGCAAAATGTTCTATAAGAAAGGTAGACAAAGCAACTTCCGAAGAGGGAGACCTCAAGGAAGATTTGAAAAGAAGAGAGAGGAACGGGGTCCATGTTTTCATTGCAAGAAGATGGGACACCAAATTTTCGATTGCCCCTCTCTACAAGCTACTACCTTCAAGAACGGGCAAAAGAAGAAAAAGGCGATGGTGGCCATGAGGGATGACTCGGAGTCGGAATCCGAAGAGGAGATCGACGCCGCTCACATGTGCTTCATGGCACATGGCGATGATGCTTCCAAGGTATGTCTAGAAGACTCTTTAGATGATGAAGACTTAACCATGGATTAACTTGCTCATTTTTTTGAAGAATTACAAAGTAGGTATGAAGTATCACTTGCTCAAAATAAAAATTGAAAAAGGAAAATGATTCCGTAAAGAATAAATTTGAGCTTGTTTTAAAAGAGAAAAATGAATTATCAAATTCTTTTGAGAAAATGTAAAAGGATTTTGAAAAATGCAAAACCTCTTATAAAGGGAAAAACCCTATTTCTACTTGCAATAAAAATGAATTTTTAGGGATCCAAAATGTTTTAAAGTTTTGGATACAACTTTAAAGAAATGTGCTTTTGACATGACTAAATTTGCATCTATGTTTCCTAAAGGAAAATTCCAAGGGAAACATACTCATCATCATGCATCTAACACGCACAAACATGCATACACGCACAAGTATGCATTTATGTATGGTAAAATTTATATATGTGCACATTGTGGCCGCAAAGGCCATTTAGCTAAATTTTGTTATGCTAAGCTAAACTTGTCGAATAAAAATGTTTGGGTTTAAGAAAACACTAACCCTATAGGACCCAAAAAGATTTGGGTACCAAAAGACACACTGAATTTAATTAATGCAGGTGCGTCGTCCTCCTCCAAGACTTAGGTGGAGATGGTGCCCGGTGGTGGATGAATCAAGGCTCAACGTATACATCGTCGCTTGCATCGCTATCAAAGAGGCACCCATTTTTGGAGATTACCCATGGTTTGGTAACTTCTCCACCTAATATTTCTTTTAATATATATAGGATTTGCTAGTTGCATCTTTGTGATAATATGCCTACATGTGTAAACTTGCATATCCATATTTTTGTATCTTAACTATGATTGGATTGTGTATTCAATTTGTTTAGATTTCTATCACTTGCCATGTCTTTTTTTTGTTTGTCCATAAATCAAAATTTTGTTAACTTAATGTTTTATATATTGTCAAAATAAAAATTTATTTAACTAAATTAAGCAAATAAATAGAGATGGCAATTGCACGCCTCAACTCTTATCTCGAGGAATTTCGAGAAGAAGTTCAGAACCATTAACGGAGTATTCGGCTTCAACATCTCATGTTTATCGCTTAATTATTAAATAAAAATATATTTTTAATAAATATAAATGAAAATGAAAATAAAACCTCCTACTGAGTTTTTCATGCCAAATAAGATTTTCAATGTTATTTTTATATAATATATCCTTTATTTAAAAAGAAATTTTTTTCAAAGACTCAAAATTTTCAAACACAGTTTTTTTTACCGGTTTCAGCTTTACCGGTCGACCGGCCCTGTCGACCAATTTGGCCTGGCATAAGGCCCGGTCGAACGACCCAGTCGACCGATATAGCCTGGAACAAAGAAATTTTTTTTGCCCGAAGCTGGTCGACTGGCCGAAACCGAGATTGCTCTCAGTTTCCACCGGTCGACCCGGCGGTCGACTGGCTGAAATTGAGATTGCTCTCGGTTTCCTCCGGTCGACCGGAATTGGGTAAACTGTTAATTTACCCGACTCTTTATAAAGCCCTAACCCCTAAATTCTTTCCCTCTTCATCTTTCACTGCCTCCAACTCCTCTCCTCCTCTCTTCTCTCAACCCTAAACCCATTCCAATCCATCTCTACCTCTCCCAATCTCAAATTTCTTCCGTAAAAAATTTGAAAAATTGGTTTCAGGCTCCATATCTACTCTCTCTTCGGTATTTCTCTATTTTTTCAAGGTATAATCTCATATTCTCTAAATCTCCTATTTTTTCTTGAAATTTCTAAGTTTATTTGTTTAGATCTTGCTATATTTCGTGCCTATCTTACTAATTTATCATCATGTCTAAAAGAAACAGTTCTGAAAAGGGAAAACCCCCAATCTTCATCCTCCCCTTTTGTCTCGCAAAATGCATCCTATAGACATGTCATAGTCTGCACTAAAATGTGAATTCTGGTAGAACAATGGTATTTAGTGATTTTGAGTACCTTAATCTTGCATCTATCCTAGCATCTTGCTCCTTAGAAAATTATGTCACTATTAAAGAACCTGTCTATCCTGCTTTGGTGCAATATTTCTATTCAAATCTCACTTTTGAACATAATCACATCAAATCCAGAGTCTTGGGCAAAGATATAGATATCTCACTTCAACAATTTGCACGTCACCTATACCTCTCCTGTGAGGGGGTAGAGATTTATAACTTCAATCTGCATGATTTTGAGTATTCTGACGGTGAGTCTGCCCACACGGCATCCAAACTGCTTCATGATGATGATGATAACCCTTGTTTAGTTAGGAATGAGGAGGCAAAGTACTACACTCTCACTGCCTTGGTCCTGGCCAAGATTGTGTTATATAACCTCTTACAAAAATTAGGAGAATATAGTCATGCTAGGGGTTCTGCTCCTCTTGTCATCTATTGCCTTCTGAAAGGCATTAGCATTAACATACCTAAACTCATCATCAATTACATGACTTCTGATCACCTCCTTGTCCCAAACTGGCACTTGCCATTTGGGATGCTCATCACACGTCCTTTGAAGCAGCTAAATTTTGATCTTTCCTCTGAATGGTTGACTGAACCGTCAGTAGACATCAACAGCACCCTCCTCAAGACGATGCGTCCTAGGGAGCGTCATCCAGCTCCTCGCCGTAGCCTTTCTTTTCTGCTGTTCTTGAATCATCCTCTGGCTCTTCTACTCCCTTCGACCCCTATTTAGCCTTATCTACTCAGCTTTGGGAGCACCACCAGTAGCTTTCTGCTGAGATGTCCACGCACCATCAACAGATTTCCGTTGAGATGACCGAGCATCGCCAGCAGATTTCTGCTGAGATGACCGCACACTATCAGCGGATGGAGCAGCGTTTGGACAATGATCTCAGCTATATCTGTGACTCCATTCGCTATATGCATGCCTGTCTCGGCGGCATCTGCAACAGGTTTCATTGGCCGGCTCCTCTGCCTAGTGAACGTGCTCAGCCACTTCCTCCTTCCGGCCCTCCATTCACCGCCTGGGCTCCTGCTTCTTCTGCTCCTCCTACTTCTGCTTCGCCACCTACTTCCCCGGAGGACAAAGATTTCGGGAGACATTGACCTCTTTTGATGATATCAAAAAGGAGGAGAGATTTCTGGGAGTTATTTCTAGGTTATGTTATTTTGGACATGGTTATGTTATTTTGGACATGTGTTATGGACATGTGTTATGTGGTATGTTTTCTAGGTTGTTTATCTATGCAGTATTTGGATATTAGTTTGCTTTCTATATGGACATGTGTTATTTGTGGACATGTGTTATGTTTTTGGTTTTGAGGTTGGCATGAACCTCCTATTTTGTATGGACACCTTTTTTATGATATGGCAGTTATTTTTGTTATCTCCATGTGGTATATATATAAATGATTGGTTGTCTATTGCTTATTGTTCTATGTTTGTTCCAACCTTCTACCACTCACTTTGGAGGCTGGAGGTATTTATGGATGGATGGAGGTAACCATATATGCATACATTTTTATATTTCTGTATCTTTGGTATGCATGGATGGTTGGCATATGAGTTTATTAACATATTATATACATGCCCTTGTTATGCATTTAGATTTTTTTATATCATATTCTTTTATATGCATATGTTAAGGGGGAGCTTCACTTGAAGTCTCCACCCAAATATTTGTAATAACTCCATATGTTTTGTCATCATCAAAAAGGGGGAGATTGTTGGCCCAAAGGCCATTAGCCCTAAGTTTTGATGATTACAAACCATATGTAGTTAGGTATTAACAAAGTTGTTTAAATAATGTTTCAGGTAAAAACATAGGCTGATTGACGGCTCCTACACAAGACTCACATTTGGAAGCCGCGAAGATTTAGATCCCTGAGCCTAGCACACTAGAAGAGCTCAAAGATCAATCAAACAAATTGAGAAGACTATACAAGATTTTTATCTTTACTTTTTTCTTTTTAGTTAGGATTTATAGTCTATTTGTCAAAACCGAGATGATAGAAGTTGATAACATTGGGATTGCCACACACACACACACATTTGATATTGCTTCATACTTTCAAATAAAATTTTATTACAAAATTTCTTATCAAGTTTCAGAAAAACGAAGTTTGGAAAATTTGTTTTTGGAAAAACAAGTTTTTGGAAAAATGGTTTTTAAGTTTAGAAAAAGAATTTTTATCAAAATATAGTTCAAATTATTTTGGTGTTGATCTATGATCACACTATAATCTTTCTTAGCCATAGAACTCTATTTTGCATCTACCCATCTAAAGAAATTTTTATCGGAAAAATTAGACTTCAAAAGTTTTCAAAAACTTGACTTTTGGCCTAGTCCGGTCGACCGAACGGTCGACCGCTGGTAGAGCAGAACTGCTCTGTCGGTCGACCGAGCGGTCGACCGACATGCACCAATGTGCATTGTGCATGTCGGTCGACCGTCCCGGTCGACCGGCAGAAAGAGCAGAGCTCTTTGTTTGTTCCGGTCGACCGGTCCGGTCGACCAACAGAGAGTGGTCACTCTTTGTTTGGGATCGGTCGACCGTCCCGGTCGACCACTTTCCCAACGGTCGAAAATCCGACCGTTGGCGGTCGACCGGCTCGGCCGACCGACAGCAGTTAGAGTCTGCTGACAGATTCCAACGGCTATTTTTTGGTTTGTCTTTTGTTGGGGTTTCTCCCAACGAATATTTTTGCTTGTTTAACCCTGTTTTCATCCCTTATAAATAGTGGGAGTATTTTACAACTCAAATACAATATTTACAAGAGTAAAATCAAAATTTCTCAAAGTTTAGCCTTTTAGCAAAAAGAATTTCCTTGAGCCAAATTCTCAATCCTTTGTGTTTTAGCTTGAAGCTTTCTCTTCCACTTCTCTACTTGTTTTAGCACCACTCAATCCCTAAAGTTTCATCTCCTCATCTTGGTTATAGGATTGTGCATGTGAGCTTTGTTTGTGGTCAAGTGTTGATCACCGTTTCTTCATATTGAGAAGTTGTAGAGGTTGCGGCCTCAAGCGAGCTAGTGAGCTCTAAGTCGGTATTGCGGCACCGTGAGAGAGGACAAGTGTGTCCGAAAAGTTCTAGTGAGAACTTGTATTGACGATCCGGTGGGATCAAGCATAGTAGAAATCCTTCATCGTGTTGAAGGCGGGGACATAGAGCAGTAGCTCGAACCTCGAAACATATTCTCGTGTTTGCGATTGTCCACTTATCTCTAAACTCTCTCTCCTTTACTTGCACTATTATTTGTTTACTTCCTTGCAAGTTTTAATATTGTTGTTTTTTATTGTTAATTAGTTTTTAATCCACATTATTTGCCATTTAGTATAGCCATCACCTATTCACCCCCCCTCTAGGTGATTTCATAATTAAATGTGTGTTGGTGTGTGTGTGAGTGGTAATATGTATGCATGATGTATATGCATGGATGGGTGTTGTCCATTAATGTTTGCATGCATGTACATATTTTTATATGTATGTATGTTTACATGGGTAGTGTTGTAATTATTAGTAAGTATTCATGTGTGCATGAACTTGGATGTGTGTGTGAGTTTAGGTATGGATGCGTGAGCATGAATGAGTAGATATTGGATATGTATATGTGTGTGGGTACGTATACCCATGTATATACACATATATAGGTTTTTATGTGTGGGTATATGTGTATGTATGCATGATTATGCGTGAGTATGTTTGTATATTATATGTATATATATAAGTGTATGAATTTATATTAATGTGTGTTGGTATTTATTTAAGTATGCATGTATGTTGGTGTATGCGTATACTTGTATACGTATATATGCGGGTGTACATGTATGTTTGTGCGTGTATATTGCGGAGTGTATACGTGTACGAGGGTATGTTTGTATGAGTTTATGTGTTTGGTTGCGTGTTGCAACGCTTCGGATCCGTTTAGAGAGATCCGAACCCCGCTACAGGAGACCCGGACCTGATCCAGATTCATGCTTGTTGTGGACTCGATACAATGGTGATTCAAAGACTGATCCATGGGATGATCCGTAGATCAGTACCGGTTCGTACTGTGAAGACCAGACGGCGATTCGGTTCCTAAACCGCGTCATTTCCTGTGAGTATTTCTTCTTGTGCATTTCCTTATTTACCGTTGTCGGTATGCGTTTACATGTTGCACTTTTCATTTCATGTGACTTTCTATTATATTTTACCAGTTTGATTACTTGTACCACTTCATGAAATATCTATGATTGTTCACTTTATTTACATAGTTGATATGAGCTTGTATCAGTATCATTTCATGTGTTAGTAGTTTAGCGTTGTTAGCTTAGGCCTAGTTTTGATGTACCTTAGACTATGATTGATCTGGCTCGATCTTGAGATTGATATAGTTTGTATTTGGGAATAATAGTAGATTTTATGTGTATTAATTATCAGATTTGACATTCATCTATTTGACGATTATTTCCGACCAGAACACTTTTGGATATTGTAGACAAGTAGATATGACGTTTCTATATCGATATGAGATGGTTTAGATATACCATAAATAATGGACATTTCTAGACTTGATGTTTTATCACCAGGATATTAGTATTCTTCTTAGCTCTTACTAGTTATTTATTATTCTGGATTCGGAGTTAGTTGCGAGGAAAGTTGGACCGTGATTTGGATTGATCTTGAGTTGAAGTTAATCTAGAATTTACATTCTTTATATTGGATCTTGAACTCATTAAGATAGGTTTGACGTAGCTGGATTTATAGTTGTGAGTATTAGGATTTATTTAGATGACATTTTGTTGATGTTGGTATCAGAAGTAGATATTTCAGACCATAAGTTGTTTGAGGATGCTTTCCTACTTAAATATGATTTCGTTATGTGTTTGACTTGTTGATCTCGAGGATATACCATGTGCTTCATGTTTAGTTATTGATTATTTTAGTTAATAGAGATTGAGCTATTGTGATAGTGATCTATTTGATATCGGTGATCTTGTACTTCAGAGTTATCAGATAGTAGTCATCACTTTATCAGTTATTGGTGAGATTATTTGCTGATGATCATATGACATGTTCAGAGTTTATAGGAGTTGGTAGATATCTGTATCAGTTACCAGTTATTAGTGGCACCTTTGTGTTAGTGGTTATATCTCCAGTATCTTATTTCAGATGTCAAATATTAGTTATCAGTTGCTCAGTTGTAAGATATCAGTTTTCAGTTGTCAGTTATCAGATTATTAGCTAGTATTGATATCACTAGTTGTTGGAGATATCAGTTACTCTTTAACAATAAATCACATTGATTGCTTATTAATAAAAGTCACCATAACCCGGGGAACAGGGGTAATTGCCTGATGATGCATGTAGTGTATTTTTGAAGGACTTCTTATGGTACCGAGTTGTGGGTTCCAACCATAGGGAACCAAGGTATTACTGGCTACCTATTTAGTTGTCAATTGTCAGGGCTATGCCCGGATTATGGCGCCACACTAGTTGTCTTTTCGTGTGGGGCTGTGGTCTCCAGATATTAGAGCCTTGCGACTTGTCCTGCTTCAGCGCCAGGGCTGTGGACAGTGGTACCGGGCATGCACGGTACTCTTCTAAAACACATGCACTACATTGGTAGGCAGTTACAACAACGATAACTTTACTTGATATGTGGGAAAATGGCCGTGGTATGGGACACAACTAAGTACTACATTAGTTAAGTTAATAATAACCAACCAGACTAGTGACATATACTAGGTAACACATTCAGATATCAGTTGCTTATTTGCCGTTGTGATAGTTGACTTTTATCTTCATTCATGTTTTTATGCAGTTATCCTCCAGTTGTCTGTTTATCATGTTATTTAGTTATCTTATGTATGCAGATTATCTTGTTATTGTTATTCAGTTATTTGTTTATCATGTTATTTATTTATCTTCCGTCTGTAGTTTATCTTGTTATTATTCTATGCACATTGTTTATATGCACGAGCTTTCTCCTTTACGCACACACTCACCAGGGCGCTTTCTGACGACCTTGGATTTGCACGTCTAGATATTGACGCTTTGCTTCTATTGTTCAGTTGTTCGATGAGACCGTTGATTGTAAAAATCAAAGAGTTAAGAATTTTACCGTGTAGCGTCGGGCTAATGGGTCGTGTCCACGAGGAGGAATGCGATGAAAGCTTTTCGGTGTTTTGTTTAGTAACAAAGAATTGTGCTCGTTTTTTAATTGAAAAGAGAATGGAAAGAAGGGAGATGATTAAAAGAGAAGTTGCAACTTTGGAGAAGGCTTTGGAAAAAGGTGATTTAAAAAACTTTGAAAAGTGATAGGTTGTTTTTAATAAAGAAGAAAATCTGGGCTCACTATCTCACTACTCAACCGTTTATTCTTCTATTGAAATCCTTAGTGCCTCAACTTGATCATAGGCAAAACTTAAGATTGACTTTAGAAAGTTTGAAGAAAAGCATATAAGATGGTTGGAAAAGTTAACTCTTTTCTTTAAGAAACCATTTTGAATCGAATATTAAATCATCAAGAAGTTCAAGCATGAGATTAAAACAATTTCAAGAGACATTCTAAAAGAAGTAGGAGTTTAAAAATCCAAACCCATCCTCATGTGCCTTCAAAAACACTTTCAAGAAGAAAGTCTTTAAGTTAGACATACAAATGATTCATTGGGTCTTTTTCATTAAATCAGAAAAGAAGAAGAATTGGAGAGAGGTACAATAGTGAGCCCAGAAACCGATTTAGCTACTCATGGAAGTCAAAGAAAAATGCAAGTAAATAACGCAAGACATACCGTAAAATGAGTGGAAGAAAATGTAGCTCGATTCTTGTATTGATGTCACTTCAATCTTCAAGTTACATGCACTCAATTCCTCTCTCTCACAGGTATTTGTACTGAACTACAAATTACAAAATAAAATAACAACTTTTATACTATTTAACAAAAGAGCCTAACCTTAAAGTATAAACAAAAGTTCTAATCCAAGTCTTCACCCTTTTTTCTCTGTTGAAACTGGTATTATAGGGAAAACCCGAGGGGAGAGATCATAGGAGATTGGGGGAGCAAACGCTCCCCCAACAACTTTACCCAAGCCGCGAAAACGCGACTAGGGCTGCGTTTTCGTGGCCATGGTGTGGCCAGATGGCCACACCCAAGTGGTGGGTGCTTCTGGTTTGATGATTCTCCCATATCTTCTGTTGTTTTCTCGTTTTTGCTCCAGGATTTGATGAACAGCCTTTGATTGTTGGCTTCAACCGCTTGATTTGGGAGGATTCTTTCAACCGATTTTCAACCTCTCTGATATGCATGATTTTGCCCTGATTCCTTTAATTCGAATTTATTATGAATTAAATCAGAATTTGGTAGGCTTTTGGGCTTGTTTCTCTTTCCTTTCTTTTAGTAATTGGGCCTACATTTAACAAAGAAGAAGAAGACTTATTAATAGGATTTATTAGCTAAAAAGTATGGTAAGGTGACAATGTATATGCAAAATATGTGACTGATTACACCCCACACTTATCTTTTGCTCGCCCTCAAGCAAAACATCAGACTGATTCAAATCTATTATTAGACCACTTTCGCAGGTTACTCGATTGGACGAGCATGTGTAACAAGCCGTTAATCTCTAGGTTACCCCTAGAGGACGAGTTTTGTCTCGTGAGCGTTTTCAGTGGATTGCACCCACAAAATCCATTAAAAATGTTAGTATTTTCGAAAAGCATTTTTAAAGGAGAAAATATTTGAAGTATATTTATAAGGCTTTAAGTAATCTATAAGTTATAGGAATATCAAATTTTTCATTCTGAAACTCAGTCTCTATTCAAAAACATGTCATCAATCAAAGTAAGGAGTCAAATTGTACTTCTCATTTAGTCTATTAATTTACCCTGAGTCGTATGCACCATCATGACTGTGAAGTTGACTAAGGGTTCTTTAACATTAAATCCTATGCCTTATTTATATTTATTTTTGTAGAATTTATTCCTCAATTTCATTAGGCTTTCTAATCTGCCCATGGTAACGAGCCTTTAGTCGGTGACACCCAAACCGGACAGTTTTTAGGGCACCAGGTCAGAAAACACCCCAAGGACTTAAACACTCGAGCAGACAAGACCACAAATCAAGATTTTTATTTATAAAATGTACCCCTTTTAGTTGTGAATACTTATGCTTCATGAGGCACAAATACCCAGCTTAATCAGAGGATTTATATATATATATATATATATATATATATAATATATATATATATATATATATATATATTTCAAACTTATCTAATCTTTTTTTGCAAAAATACCAAGGCTTACTTAGGCCAAAGCACCTAGCTAATTAATAATTAGATTTGTTTAATTTTTTTTTTTATACATATCTTTTTTATAAGGCATAAGAGTCTTTGTTTTTAAACCCTAAGTGTGAAAGTGTATTTAGTGTACATATTTCATCAAGGTAAATATCAAGACTAAATTACTTTCACAATTTTTCTTTCTAACCCTAAAAATCAAACAAGTCATCTGACTTTGACCAAGTATAAGAAATCCTAATTATGATTTTTCTATTCCTTAAAATTGACTTAATTTCTTACAAAAAAATATATCAAAATATTGTTCTAACCTTTCAAAAGTTTTTATATATATATATATATTTTTTCTTCTTTTTTTTTGTTATATTAGTCATGTTAGAACCCTCCCCCACACTTATCTCATGCATTGTCCCCAATGTATGAAAGAATTGTATAAATGCATGAAATAAAATGGAAAAGAGAAAAGTTACCGATACACTGGGCCAAAAGGCCCATAGCCGTTCATTTACTGGCACCGATTCTAAGAAAAGTTTAAGGCGTTGACCATTTTCCTTAAAGTCATTTCCATTCTTGGTGTCACTGATCTCAACTGCACCGTGTGGAAACACGATTTTTACAACGAATGGCCTAGTCCATCTTGATTTTAATTTTCCTGGAAAAAGATGAAGCCTAGAATTATAGAGTAAGACTTTTTGTCTAGGGACAAAGGTTTTTCTTATGAGGTGTTTATCATGAAAGATCTTAACTCTATTTTTAGTGATCCTAGCATTTTCATAGGCCTCATTTCTTAACTCCTCTAATTTGAAAATTTGTAACTTCCGAAGATCACCGGCCTTAGTCAAGTCAAAATTCAACTGCTTGATTGCCTATAAGGCCCGTGCTCTAACTCAACGGGCAGGTGACAAGCTTTTTCATAGACTAACCTATAAGGAGACATTCCTAGAATCATCTTAAAGCGGTCCTGTAGGCCCATAGGGCATCTACAGTTTGATGGATCAATCTTTCCAGTTTGGTTCACAGTTTTCTCCAAGATAAGCTTGACTTGTCTATTGGAAACCTCACCCTGCCCACTGGTTTGAGGATGATAAGGGTGAATAACTTGTGAGTTATGTCATACTTTCACATAAGAGCTTCAAAAGATCTATT
>JAVJIF010004812.1:102500-214660 GCA_038442645.1 Agave tequilana | reverse complement strand
AAGAGATTTTCTTTGATCAAAACACTAGTTTTTCACACTTAAGCTTATCATTCTATCCTAGTCTATTAGGATCTTTGTTTGTGGAAAAAGAGAAGTGTTTGAGGTGATTAAGCCTCCAAGTTGTAAACCCTCCTTATTTTATTGTATCCCTCTTTGGTAGAGGTTGATCGGAGTGGTATTGGTTTGTATCCCTCTTCGTTAGAGGTGATTGAGTTTGTTTTGTTGGCTACGAGCCTTATCCCTCTTCGGTAGAGGTGGATTGTGGTTGTAATGCCTCGGTGGCATTGTAAGGTTGAGAGAGGAGTTCAGTACTCCTTTAGTGGATTAGAAATCCTTCTCGGTGAAGGCGGGGACGTAGATCTAGGGGATTCGAACCTCAGAACATATCATTGTGTTTGCGTTTGATCCATTGCCTCTAAACCCTCTCTCTCTTTTATTTGTGCAAAGCATCATTCATTCATTCATATCTTATTGCTTGCATTTGTGCCTTGCATTATTTTATATTGTTCATCTTTATATGCTTGGCTTGCTTGTGTGTGCCTCACTTATACTTAACCACAAGAGCTTCATATAACACCTCAACCCTTATCTAGGGGAATCAAGAGGAGTTAGTCCAGAGCCCTTCACGGGGAAATCGGCTACACTTATTGGTTGTATTAAGTGTATTGCAAAATTATTTTTAGCTTCCGCATTTAGTTTCTAGATTAGCCATATCACCTATTCACCCCCCCTCTAGGTGATTTTAATTGGTATCAGAGCCTACGCTCCTGATACTTAGGCTTAACATCCTAGGAGTGAGATCCTTGTTTGCTAATCTATCATTTGTATTTTGCTTATTTGCACACATATAGTTTATACCCATGGACTTCATGACCCCACCTATGTTTGATTCTTCCAACATTGTTGTTTGGAAGACTAGGATGTCCATCTATTTACAAGCCCTAGGATATAAGGTTTACCTTGCAATTACCAAGGAATCCTACCTTAGTGATAGCAAGCATGTAGAGGCCAATGCACTAGCCCTTGAGGCCATTAGAAGCACGCTTAATAAAGATTGTCTTATGCATGTTTCTAACATTGATTCCGCCTTTGCAGTGTGGAACATTTTGACAACCTCCACCTCCAAGCTTCAAATGCCAATCCAACCGGAGGAATCTAGTGGAGAATCCGATTCTCAATGCTTCATCGTCCAAGGGAATGACTCCCTTGAGGTACAATCGGAAACTCAACTAGATAATGATGATTGTGCTAGTTCTTCATGTGATGAATATGTGGATGCTAATGCTTTGAATGAAGAACTATCCATTGTTTGTGAAAATTAATTGAAAAATATAACATTTTGAAAAAGAAGACCTTTGCTTTAAATAAAGAAAATGAAAATTTGTCTTCTAAACTTGACTTGGTTTTGCAAGAGAAAGTGGAGATTTCTAATGAAAGGGACTCATTGAAATCTAAGCTTGATCTTATTATAAAAGAAAATAAATTTTTGAAAAATAAAAATGATTGTGAAACAATTTTGAAGAAAAATGAAAACTTGTCTTCAAAAGTTAGTTTTGTTTTAAAAGAAAATGAATCCTTGAAATAAAAATTGCTTCTATTTCCAAGGATTTAGAAATTTGTTTAAAGAAAAAAATTATTTTGAAAAATAATATGGATGCACATGTTTGCCATGCTAGGGTAATTCCATCTAGATCACCCATTGCATGTACCACTTCTTCTATAATTAAAATGATATAAATTTGTTGAAGAAGAATATGGATTGTTTGGGCTCCACTTTGAGCCATTGTGTTTCTAGTCATACACGTTTGGAATCCATGTTTCGAAAGAAACAAATTCCATCTTTTCATGCACACCATACACGACATACACATGCTTCTCACGGACACCAGATCATGTGTACACTTGTACACATTGTGGACGTAAGGGCCACCTTGCTAAATTTTGCTATGATAGAATACATGATATAAATTTAGCAAATAAATTTGTTTGGGTTAGAGAAGGGACCAACCCCCATGGAACCAAAGACCACCCCTCTTATGTTTGATGTAGGTGTGGGCTCTCACATGACGTGAGAGTAGAGGTACCTTGGAGTGGATGCGTTTCGAGCCTCATGATGATTATTTGGATGCATCACTTTCAAGGGATGTTTGGTGGAGAGGACCACCATGTTTTGGAGACTTGGAGAGTTGCCTTCTAGGTTTTGGTAACGATCTCTATCTCCTAATTATTGTTTACATGCTTTCATAATTAATGTTTATAGCATGATTTATTATTTTTAGATTATTATAAAAATGCCATGATAATTAGACTTATGACATACATGTATAGTATTTGAGACACCATGCTTATATGGACCCATATGTAGTGTTCTCACCTTAGTTTAGTTATCATGTACATTATAGTTCTAATGACATGTGGATTTACATAATAATCATGTTTAGTTTTGTCATGACAATTTTATCTTATTTTTGATGCTTCATGATTTGAATATTTGTTTAAATGTTAGTTTTCATTAAGACTAGGTACATATTTGTGCATATAGTGGGCCACAAATAAATCTATATATGTTTGTGCTTGAATGCTTATTTGTACCCATTAGATGTGCTAGTATAGTCTAGTTTTAATGATTCATACATTTTAAACTTGTATTCCCATTTTTGGATTGTTTTCATGTTTTTGTGTTTATGTTTACTTCATGTATATGTCTATTTTATCCAAACTATTGTTTATACATATACATCCTTTTGAGCCACGTGCCTTCATGCATATATCTTTGTGGACTCGTTGTGTTTGGATTGTATGTATACTTTAGATTGTATAAGACATACATATACCTTGAAGATTAAATAGTTTTTAATGAGTTTTTATGTTTAAGGAATATTGAGCTTAATTGAATACTTTCATGATCATGATCTTCACATTTTTAATTATGCACTCATCCTACTTGTTTGCTCATGTTTTATTTTCATGAGTCCTATATGTGCTTTATTGACTTGAGTGTTGAATATCATGTGGATTTCATTTTTCATGAAAAATATTTTTGTTTTATTCCTTACTGAAGGATTTCGTACTAGTTAACAAAACTTTTCATTTTAACTAGTTCGTATTCTTCATTGTGATATGAGGTATACACTTGCTATTATTGTTGTTTCAATTGGTATCCTTGAATTCTTTCAATTGGTATCAATTTTGATCTTCTTGTATACTCATATGTGTTTATGTATATATGCTTTCAATTCTAATGGTATCAATTTCTATTGGTATCTAATTTTCATACATATATGTTTTATTTGTGCTTATTATATCCCTATATCTTGAGCACAAATTTTGTTTATGCTAAGCTTGAATTGCTAATGACTATCATATTTCAATTGATTAGTTTTCAATCGGTATTCTTAAAACAAGCTTATGCATGTGTTTAGTTTGTATTTCATAAAGGGGGAGAAAATTTTGATTTTCATATTTCAATTGGTATTTATATTTCCACTCCCTTACTTTATGATAGAAAATAAAATTTCAAATTGATATCATATGCTTAAAAAGAATAATACTCTCTTTTGATATCAATATGTTTATTTGAATGATTTAAATTGGTATCACAAAATTTTGTTTAAAGAAAATATTCAAAAGTTTTGATTTGTATTGCCTATATGCAAGGAGAGCTTAACATCTCTTCTACATATAGATTCATGATGAGTGTATCTTGTATTGAGGAGCTTGACAACTCTTCTTTATGTGGTACACGTGTGTAGGGGGAGCTTCACATCTCCTCTTATGCATTGCATAGTGTACGTTATGTGAATTAGGGCCTGTCATCCCTCTTTCATGTAATGTATCTATGTTGGGAAGCTTCACATCTTCCTCTTCATGAATGTATATCGCATATACCATTTATTGATATATGTTCAATTTTCAATTGGTATCAAGATGCTACCTTGACATATTTTTAATTGATATCTCAATTGATTGTAACCCCTATTTGATTTTGTTTTTGTTTTAGACAAAAAATGGGGAGAAAAATTTATTGTTTTGCTTTTGCTTTTACCCCTTTATTGATGATTGACAAAAGGGGGGAGAAAGATGTTGAGTTTAATATGCACTTATGTTTTTGCATATATTAAGTTTAAAGATGTTGAGTTTTATATGCATATTTATGTTTTGCATATATTAAGTTTAATTGGTATTAGAGCATGTTTATTTGTTTTTGAAAATTTTATTGGTATCTAGAGCCTTTTATTATTTATGCATATCTATGCATGTTTCATAATTCATTGCATATTTATGTTTATTTGTTTATGCATGAGTTAAGGGGGAGCTTTTTTGAAGCTTAACTTTAATCTATGCATATATAACTCCATGAGTTTTGTCATCATCAAAAAGGGGGAGATTGTTGGCGCAGAGGCCTTCCACTCTAGTTTTGATGATGATTAACTCATGTAGTTATGTTTACTAATAATCTTGTGTTGTTTAAGTTTCAGATCATTAACCAAGATATTAGTTGGTGATAGCTTCAACAAGATGTTTTGGAAGCTTTCACATGGTGATTCAAGAGCCCGAGCATCAAGATCTTACATAGCCTTGCTTGTTGGATCACGGAGTTTTGAATCGAGTCGACTTGAAGATGGAAGATCGTCAAGAAGACTTAGGTATCCATAGTTTAGTGTGTTTTAGATCCATTTGTAAAGATAAGAATAGTTGATATGCTCAAGTGCACAACACACACAAGTTTTTGTTTTGGATTTGGTTTTCATGAATAGATTGATCAAAACAAGTTTACTTTGTTTTTATGTATATTAGATGTGCCCTATATACATACATGCTTACATGACTTATACAAACTTAGTTTGACATACCTATTCATGTAGTTTTATGTTTTGGTATTTTTAACAAAACATATTTTTGGATTTAAAGACAAAAACCATGATATATATATGTTTCATGTATATTGGACTTATGTCCATATGCAACATGCTTCAATGTGTTTAAATATCATGTTTTGTATTTCAATGAGTTTTAGGAAAATCAGATTTCCTATTGAAAAATCCAAGTTTGATAAAATACATGTTTTGGTTTTTGATAAAAATGATAAAACACAAAAATCGTTTCATATGCTTGATATTTGAGTTGAAATTTTTATCACATATTTATATATCAATGCAAAATGTTAAAACTATTTTTGGGGATTTTTAGAAGAGATAAAAGAATGTTTAAAAATTATTTTTACCCAGTTTCTGACCCAGACTGTGGCTGACAGGCCAGGTCGGTCGACCGTGCGGTCGACCGATGTGCACAGCCTTGTGCACGTCTGGCAGACACAGTGGGCCGGTCGACCGGACCAGAGAGCTTTGCTCTCTGTATCTGGGCGGTCGACCGGGTTGCCCCAACGGTCATATTTATGACCGTTGGCGGTCGACCGGCCGGTCGACCGTAAGCCTGTCAGGCTGACAGATCAGCCTAACAGCTAGTTTTCTGTTTGGCCTATATAAACCCCATTTCTTTGGGATTTTGGCCAAGATTTTTAGAGCAAAAATTTTCCCATTCTCTGATTTTAAAAATAAGTTTTCAAAAGTGTTTAAAGAACAAAAAGATCAATCTTGTTTGTTTTTAAGTGTTTTGTTATTTTCAAAGAAAATAGGTTTTTGGGAATTGGTTTCTTGTTCTTCATTTCTTTATCAATTTGGTATTTTCTCAAGAGATTTTCTTTGATCAAAACACTAATTTTCCACACTTGAGCTTATCATTTTATCCTAGTCTATTAGGATCTTTGTTTGTGGAAAAAGAGAAGTGTTTGAGGTTGATTAAGCCTCCAAGTTGTAAACCCTCCTTGTTTTGTTGTATCCCTCTTTGGTTGAGGTTGATCGGAGTGGTATTGGTTTGTATCCCTCTTCGGTAGAGGTGATTGAGTTTGTTTGTTGGCTACGGGCCTTATCCCTCTTCGGTAGAGGTGGATTGTGGTTGTATTGGCTCGGTGGCATTGTAAGGTTGAGAGAGGAGTTTGGTACTCCTTTAGTGGATTAGAAATCCTTCTCGGTGAAGGCGGGGACGTAGAGCTAGGGGCTCGAACCTCGGAACATATCATTGTGTTTGCGTTTGATCCATTGCCTCTAAACCCTCTCTCTCTGCTATTTGTGCAAAGCATCATTCATTCATTCATATCTTATTGCTTGTATTTGTGCCTTACATTATTTCATATTGTTCATCTTTATATGCTTAGCTTGCTTGTGTGTGCCTCACTTATACTTAACCACAAGAGCTTCATATAGCACCTCAACCCTTATCTAGGGAATCAAGAGGAGTTAGTCCAGAGCCCTTCACGGGGAATTCGGATACACTTGTTGGTTGTATTAAGTGTGTTGCAAAATTGTTTTTAGCTTCCACATTTAGTTTCTAGATTAGCCATATCACGTATTCACCCCCCTCTAGGTAATTTCACCCTCATCTATATACCTTATGCTCCATGTTACCGTAATCCGAGTGTATACGACCCGAATTGCAAAATAACACAACGAATTGTTGATTAGTTTCTTATTATTGTTACTCATCCTACCCATATATCTAGTATGTGCCCTAACATCCCAACACACATACATCCATATATGGGTAAGCTGAGGTTGTTATTGGAAACTGATGATGAAACCAATAAGTTATGTTTACAGTGGGTCCCGTGCAAACCGGGACCACGGCCTGGATGTTCCGTTGCTGGAGTATAGAACTTGCCGCAAGGCATACAGGAGGTGTGTCTTATATTATACCATTCAGGAATATAACAGGAGGTAGGTGAAATCACCTAGAGGGGGGGCGAATAGGTGATAATGCTAATCTAGTGAACTAAATGCGAAATTTAAAACTTAATTGTAAATTACACTAAATGAGTGATGCACACACAACCAAGCCAAGCAAATAAGTATGAGTGATCAATGTGAAATGATGCAAGGCATAAAGTAAAGAGAGAGATAGAGTAAGAGTCAATGGATCAAGCGCAAACAATAAGATATGTTTCGAGATTCGAGCACCCAGCTCTACATCCCCGCCTTCACACAAAGGATTTCAACTCCACTAGCTTGTCCACAAAGGACTCCCACAAAGGGAACCTCCACCGAGGATTTGAGGCAATAACAATTATAAGGAGTACCAACTCCTCTCTTTACAAACACAACCTCCTCCTTGAGGCATAACACCAAGCCAACAAACAATCACCTCACAACTTGAGGGATTAGCACAAAGCAACACAAGGATCACCTCACAACTTGAGGGATACAACCCACTTGCACAACCTCCTCAACACAATGAGGGAAAGGCACAAAGCCAAGCAAATTTTGGGGTTTACAACTTGGTGGTCTAACAAACAACCACAAACAATTTCTTTTCCACACAAGGATCCTATAGAAAGAGATAGTAGATGTAGCTCAAGTGTGGAGAAAAACCAAGGAATGGAAATCAAATCTCAAAGAAAATCCTTGGGAAAAACTAGAAACTAAGATGAAGAAGTTTAATCAAACACTTTTCCCAAAAACCCTTTTCTTTGATTTTTCAAAACCTAGCAAAAACACCAATAGATTGTTCAATTAAAGCCCAAAAACTTCTTTTGATTGCTGTGAAAACACTAGAGAAAGCTCAGAAAATTCGTCCAAAAGTTCTTAGAGAAAAACTCTTTCCAATGGGTATTTATAGCCCAATTTTAAAACTAGCCGTTGGCAGCAGATGCCAAAAATGAACTACCGGTCGACCGGTCGGTCGACCGGCCAACGGTCACATTTGACCGCTGGCAGCTACCGGTCGATCGCGCGGTCGACCGGACCCAGATACAGAGAGCAATGGCTCTCTGTACGGTCGACCGCTCGGTCGACCTGGTGCAACCCGAGAGCAACCTGCTCTCAGTCAGTCGACCGTGCGGTCGACCGGCTTATAGGTAAGCCAGCGTGCACGTATCCGTGCACGTCGGTCGACTGCTACGGTCGACCGGCTTCTTGGTCCGGTCGACCGTCCGGTCGACCGACCTAGCCTGGCAGCAACAGTTCTTGTCAGAAAAACATGTAATTTTTAATCCTAAAAATTCCCTTAAAATCTCTAAAATTACACAAAAATAGTTTTATCATTTTACATTGAAATATAAACTTGTGTTAAAAATTTCAACACAAATTTCAAACAATATGGACCATTTTTGTGTTATAGAAATTTTGCCAAAAACAAAAACCGTATTTTCTAAAACTTGAATTTTGAATAGAAAATACGTTTTGTCCAAAACTCATCCAAATAAAAAAAACATGATATTTAAACACTTTGAAGCATGTTGTATATGGATAGAAATCCAATATACAAGAAACATATATATATATATATATATCCATGTTTTTGACTTTAATTCCAAAAATATGTTTTGTTAGAAATACCAAAACATGAAACACATGAAATAGACTATCAAGCTAAGTTTGTTTAAGTAGTTGAAGCATGCATGTATATAGAACAAATCTAATATACATTAAACCATGTAAACTTGATATAATATCTATTCATGCAAACAAAGATCGGTTAAACCAAAAACCGAAAACATGAAACGTGTGTGTTGTGAACTTGAGCATATCATACTATTCTAATCTTTACACATGGATCTAAACACAAAACTAAACTAGGCACCGATGTCTTCTGTAGAGCGCCGTCTCCAAGCTGACTCGATCCAAAACTCTAAAACTCCGAGCTTGACTCCAACGAGTGCTATATATGATCTTGTCGCTCGGGCTCTTGAATCACCATGTGAATAGCTTCCAAATCATCTTATTGAAGCTAATCACCAACTAATATCTTGGTTAATGATCTGAAACTAAACATCACAAGATTATTAGTACACATAACTACATGAGTTAATCATTATCAAAACTAGAGTAGAAGGCCTCTGGGCCAACAATCTCCCCCTTTTTGATGATGACAAAACTCATGGAGTTATATATGCATGGATTAAAGTTAAGCTTCAAGGAAGCTCCCCCTTAACTCATGCATCAAGATAAACAAATAAGTGTGCAATGAATGTTCATAAACATGCATAAAATACATAAATTTCTAAAACATACTCTTGATACCAATTAAATAAAACAAGTACATTTTCAAAACAAGCTCTTGATACCAATTTGCAAACCAAAACAAGTACATTTTCAAAACAAGCTCTTGATACCAATTTGCAAAACCAAACTAATAAAGCTCTTGATACCAAATATAAACATATTCTTTAAATAAAGCTATTGATATCAATTGAACTTTAATTAAAAACATCAATTGATCTTTATAAAACTTAAAACATGCATACACAAACATGCATATAAACTACAAACTCAAATTCTTCTCCCCCTTTTTGTCAATCATCAACAAAGGGGTAAAAACAAATGTTCTCTCCCCTTTTTGTTCAAAACAAAGAATCAATAAAGGGGTGACATAAAACATGATACCAAAAAAAAAATGTCAATGAAGTGCATAAATGATATCAATTGAAATGAGTATAAAAATATTTTAAGGAATGCCTATATCAAATGATACCAATTGAAATAAAGGTAAACGAGGCATTGTAACAAATTTTTAATTGAGATTTGTTTCAAGTTTAAATATGTTTATATGAAAACATATATCAAATGAAAACAAAAATCTTGATACCAATTGATAAGTAAACAAATAACATACCAATTGTAAGAAAACAATATTAATACCAATTGAAATTAAACATAACAAATTTTGAATTTCTAAACATAAATTTTGATACCATTGTAAATATATTTTCATTTTGAACATATGATACTAAATTGAAATTTTCAATCATAAAGTATGGGAGTGGAAATCAAATACCAATTGAAAGATGAAATACAAGTTTTCTCCCCCTTTATGAAATACCAAATGAAACAATGAATAAGCTTGTATATGGATACCAATTGAAATTTAGTCAATTGAAACAAGATAGTCATTATAAAACAAGCTTTATCATAATCAAATTTGTGCTCTAAGATATATGAATATAATAAGCACAAATAAAAACATATATATGTATGAAAAATTAGATACCAATTGAAATTGATACTCTTTGAAGTGAAAGCATACATACATAAAAATATATGAGTATACAAAAAAATGTCAATATTGATACTAATTGAAAGAATCCAATGATACCAATTGAAACAACAATAATATCAAGTGTATATCTCATATAACCTATCCTCCCAATCATGTTCAAGTTTAAAATGATTTTCACTATAAAGCATACATGAGCATGGTCTCCTATCCAACCACCTTTGAAGGTAGGGGTTTTCAAAAAAATAGGTTTAAAAATATAGTTTGTTTGAAAAACTCTACCAAAGCGAAGAACACGAACTAGTTATGGAAAATTTGTTAACTAGTATGAAATCCTTCAAGTAAGGAACAAGACAAAATTATTTTTCATGAAACACATGTAAATCACATGATCACTAAACTCTCAAAATCCATAAAGCCCTTATCATACTCATGAAAACAAAATCATGAGAAACCTAATAAAGTGAGTGAACAAGTGTTATGTGACACATATCATGAAAATATTCAATTAAGCTCATATGAAATTCCTTACAAACATGAAAACATGAAAAACTAAATTTTCATACCAATTGAAATTACCTAAAAACATGAAAATCATCAAAACGATTTAAACTTCAAGGCATATGTATGTCATGTACAAACTAAAGTATACATACATATCCTAAACATAATGAGTCCACAAAAGTATATGCATGAAGGCACGTGGCTCAAAGGATGTATATGTATAATCAATAGTTTGGACAAGATAGACATATATATGAAGTTAAAACACATGATCATAAAAACATATCCAAAATGAGGAATACAAGTTAGAATGCATGAATCATCAAAACTAGACTATACTAGCACATCTAATGGGTACAAATAAGCATTCAAGTACAAACATAAAAAGAGTTACTTGTGGCCCATTCTATGTACAAGTATAAATCCTAGTTTTCATGAAAACTAACATCTAAACATATATTCAAATCATGAAGCATAAAACGATACATAAATCAACATGATAGACAAAAAATGACCATTATGTAAATCCTCATGCTATTAGAACTATGATATACATAATAACTAAACAATGGTGAGAACACAATATATGGGTCCATCTAAACATAGGTGATCTCAAAAGCTATACATGCATGTCAAAGATCTAAGAATCATGGCATTTAACATGCTAATCAAATTATGAAGCATTAAAACAAAAATCATAAACGTACATATGATCATTATGTATATGCATGTGCATTAGATCTAGAGCATACATATTAGTTAAAAACAAGGTGAGAACACATAGATATAAATTCATATAGGCATGAAGTGTCTCAAGTAACTAAACATGTATATTACTAATCTAATAAACATGATATAAGCATAATGAACAATAAACCATGACATGCTATAAATTAATGAACATGAAAAACATGCAAATATAAACGGGAGTTAGAGATCGATACCAAAACCGATGAAGGCACCTCTCTAGTTCTCCAAACCAATGGTGGTCCTCTCCACCAAACTCCCCTTGATAGTGATGCATCCAAATTGTTTCTTTAAGCACGGAACGCATCCACTTCAAGGTACCGCCACTCTCATGTGATGCGAGAGCCCACTCCTACATCAAAAATCAAAGGGGTGGTCTTTGGTACCCATTTTCTTTTGGGTCCATGGGGGTTAGTATCTTTCCTAACCCAAATAAAATTAGTTGCTAATTTTCAACATGTATTCGATCATAGCAAAATCTAGCAAGGTGGCCCTTACGACCACAATGTGTACAAGTGTACACATGAGCATACATGTGATGGTGTTTATGACCGCGATGAGCATGTGTATGCCGTGGAGGGTGTGCATGCAAAGATGGACCTTATTTCTTACGAACCAAGATTTCCAAGCGTGTATGATTTAAAGTACATTGGTTCAAAGTGGAGCCCAAACAATCTACACTTTTCTTCAAAACATTTATGTCATTTTCAATACTAGAAGATAAAGTGGAGCATGCAAAAGATGTGCTAGGTGAAGCTACACTAGCATGGAAAACAAGTGAATCTATATCAATTTTTAAAGATTCATTTTTCTTTAAAACAAAATCCAATTCTTTTGTGATGAATCAATTTTATTTTTCAAAGCAAGGTTATCTTTTAAAACAAAATCCAATTTTAAAGATAAAACCTCATTGTTCTTCAAAATATCATCACAATCACTTTTACTTTTCAAAACATCAATATCTTTTAGGGCAAGGTCTAGTTGAGATCTTAGTGAGTCACGTTCACTAGTAATCTCTTCCTTCTCTTGCAAAACCAATTCAAAAGTTGAGCACGAATCCTTCATTTCTTCTTTTAATTCAAAATGTTTCTTTTTCAAAAGGTCATGTTTTTTTACAAAATTTTCAAGCTTAGAGGCAAGTTCTACATTTAAATTTTGAACTTCAAAGCACCCATAGCAATATGAACTAGAGCTATCATCTAGTTGAGAATCCGATTGTACCTCAAGGGAGTCTTTCCCTTGGACCATGAGGCAATGCTCGTCGGACTTGTCCCTCCTAGATCTCCTCAACTTGTTGATAATCCTTGGTAGCTCGGGAGAAGTCAATATGCTCCAAACTGCAAAAGCCGAATCATAATGAGCAAACACATGTAAAAGATCTTCATTAAGAGATGCTCTAAGTGTCTTAAGTGCTAATGCATTAGGCTTTTTATGCTTGCTAGCATTTGGGTAGGATTCTTGAGTAGTGGCTTGATAAACTAGATGTCCTAGGCTTTTTAAATGACAACTCATCTTGGCCTTCCAATATCATGTCTAGAAAAATTAAACATAGGAGGGCTATCCATGAGTGCAAATGAACAATGCAAATGAAGATTAGCAAACCAAGATCTCACTCCTAGGCGGTTAAACCTAAATATCAGGAGCGTAGGCTCTGATACCAATTGAAATCACCTAGAGGGGGGGTGAATAGGTGATAATGCTAATCTAGTGAACTAAATGCGGAATTTAAAACTTAATTGTAAATTACACTAAATGAGTGATGCACACACAACCAAGCCAAGCATATAAGTATGAGTGATCAATATGAAATGATGCATGGCACAAAGTAAAGAGAGAGATAGAGTAAGAGTCAAGGGATCAAGCGCAAACAATAAGATATGTTTCGAGGTTCGAGCACCCAGCTCTACATCCCCGCCTTCACACAGAAGGATTTCAACTCCACTAGCTTGTCCACAAAGTACTCCCACAAAGGGAACCTCCACCGAGGATTTGGGGCAATAACAATTATAAGGAGTACCCAACTCCTCTATTTACAAACACAACCTCCTCCTTGAGGCACAACACCAAGCCAACAAACAATCACCTCACAACTTGAGGGATTAGCACAAAACAACACAAGGATCACTTCACAACTTGAGGGATACAACCCACTTGCACAACCTCCTCAACACAATGAGGGAAAGGCACAAAGCCAAGCAAATTTTGGGGTTTACAACTTGGTGGTCTAATAAACAACCACAAACAATTTCTTTCCCTCACAAGGATCCTATAGAATGAGATAGTAGATGTAGCTCAAGTGTATAGAAAACCAAAGGAATGGAAATCAAAATCTCAAAGAAAATCCTTGGGAAAAACTAGAAACAAAGATGAAGAAGTTTAATCAAACACTTTTCTCAAAAACCCTTTTCTTTGATTTTCCAAACCCTAGCAAAAACACCAAATAGATTGTTCAATTAAAGCCCAAAAACTTCTTTTGATTGCTGTAAAACACTAGAGAAAGTTCAGAAAATTCGTCCAAAAGTTCTTAGAGAAAAACTCTTTCCAATGGGGTATTTATAGCCTAATTTTAAAACTAGTCGTTGGCAGCAGATTCTGCCAAAAATGAACTACCGGTCGACCGGTCGGTCGACCGACCAACAGTCACATTTGACCGCTGGCAGCTACCGGTCGACCGCGCGGTCGACCGGACCCAGATACAGAGAGCAATGGCTCTCTGTACGGTCGACCGGGTGCAACCCGAGAGCAACCTGCTCTCAGTCGGTCGACCGTGCGGTCGACCGGCTTATGGGTAAGCCAGTGTGCACGTATCCGTGCACGTCGGTCGACTGCTACGGTCGACCGGCTTCTTGGTCCGGTCGACCGACCTAGCCTGGCAGTAGCAGTTCTGGTCAGAAAAATATGTAATTTTTAATCCTAAAAATTCCCTTAAAATCTCTAAAATTACACAAAAATAGTTTTATCATTTTACATTGAAATATAAACTTGTGTTAAAAATTTCAACACAAATTTCAAACAATATGGACCATTTTTGTGTTATAGAAATTTTGCAAAAAACCAAAAATCGTATTTTCTAAAACTTGGATTTTTGAATAGAAAATACGTTTTGTCCAAAACTCATCCAAATAAAAAATATGATATTTAAATACTTTGAAGCATGTTGTATATGGATAGAAATCCAATATACAAGAAACATATATATATATATATATATATATATATATATATATATATATATATATATATATATATATATATATATATATATATATCCATGTTTTTGACTTTAATTCCAAAAATATGTTTTGTTAGAAATACCAAAACATGAAACACATGAAATAGACTATCAAGCTAAGTTTGTTTAAGTAGTTGAAGCATGCATGTATATAGAACAAATCTAATATACATTAAACCATGTAAACTTATTTTGATATAATATCTATTCATGCAAACCAAGATCGGTTAAACCAAAAACCGAAAACATGAAACGTGTGTGTTGTGAACTTGAGCATATCATACTATTCTAATCTTTACACATGGATCTAAACACAAAACTAAATTAGGCACCGATGTCTTCTTGTAGAGCGCCGTCTCCAAGCCGACTCGATCCAAAACTCCAAAACTCCGAGCTTGACTCCAACGAGTGCTATATATGATCTTGTCGCTCGGGCTCTTGAATCACCATGTGAATAGCTTCCAAATCATCTTGTTGAAGCTAATCACCAACTAATATCTTGGTTAATGATCTGAAACTAAACATCACAAGATTATTAGTACACATAACTACATGAGTTAATCATTATCAAAACTAGAGTAGAAGGCCTCTGGGCCAACAGTAGGGAGCGAGCGTTCCCCTCAGAACACTTGGAGGACCTCAGGTAGAATCAAAAGTTTTAGTTACACAACATAACTAACACCACTGTACACATATTCACCACTTGAAGTCCATCAATTTTTCCCTTATCCGATGTAGGTTGCCCTTTTTATAGTTTATTATTATGTAATTATCATATTACAAGAATAACATGAGCATGACAAGTTCAGGAGTTACAAGAGTAACATGAGTACATAAGTACTAGAAATACATGTTACTGTATATAATAAAGGATAGCAGGACAGGATGCCCAAATATGATAATCACAAGTCAAGTATTTAGCATGACAAGTGTCCAATAATAATATGTCAGATATTAGGTAATATTAAATAGGTGTGGTTTTCCATTGAATTGCAAAAGGGGAAAACTTACAATAAAAAGAGTTTGAGGAGCTAAATTACAAGTATTCTTAAAAAGATTATAAGTAGATCTCCTTAGAGATTCTGGAGAAGTGTGTCGATAGGAGTCTGGTCAGCGCGCGACCACTTTGTCCCTTTGACGATGTGAGCGATGAGATTCCCTTTTCGCCTGGTTCCGGGAATCAGAGAATAGAAGGTTAGTAGAACCCTCTTGCTGCTTCTCAAAACCGCCTTCAATTAGGAATTCCTTCTCGCCTGGTTCCGGAGATTCCTTAAGAGGAAGGACGATATTAGGGTATCAACACCTTGGATAGAGAAAGCAATTCTCTAAAAGATCTCGAGCGCACGGTGCGTTGTGAAGAAATCTCTGCTTGTAGAGTCCTCTTGTGCGTCTGTGCCTGGTCTAAGCCTTTTCGTCCTCTCAGAAAATCGGCCTCTTTCCCTTGTATCCCTGATGGGCTATTTATAGGGAGAGCAAGGTATAATCGTCCCTTGAAAATATAGAAACAGATTGAATCGGATCTGTTTGAATCTGGAAAGTAGCCTTGCTGCGAGGCTAAGATCAGCTTCTGCGAAGCTAAAATTGGCAGGTCGGTTGACCTTCTTGATCCTTTCCTTATCGTTGGAGGATTTCCCCTGATCTTCTTACTCGTTTTAGGAGAGTCAAGAGATTGTGGCAATCAACTGCCAAATTTGATCTCTGATTTGATCTTAATTGGATTTGATCTCAATCCTGATTAGATTTGATCTCATCTGGAGATTTGATTGGTCAAAGGTTGACCATAGCAGACCAGCAGCGGCGATGCCCGCTTTGAGCTCGCAGCGGAGCTGGAGACGGTTTGTGGCGAAGTCAGAAGAAAGCTCTTCAGCGGAGCTAGATAACATCGGTGGCGAAGATACCGAACATCCTTCTGCGCAGTTGTGTAGCTTCAAGCGAAGTTAACTCTCTGCGGAGTTGTGCTCAGGCGAAGCTATAAGTTAGCTTCCTGGCGAGGCTTTGGATGGCTTCAAGGCGAAGTCGGGTGATACTAGCCTCTCAGGTGAGGCTATCCCTTTGAGCTCATGTGATGCTAAGTACTAGCATCTTAGACCTGCTGAGGTCTGTTTAGAAATAATCCGAGTTCACTGTCTGCTTGCTGGATCAGTGGAGTCCAAGTTGCTTCCTTGTCCCTCGGAGATGGGTGAAAACTGGTCTTCAGCTCGTCTGTCACTTGTCTTTTGTAAATGTCAACAAGTTTAGACATTGTTCAGACCAATAAGAATCTTGTCTTTTTTAAGTGTCAACAAGACCCCCTTCAAAGTTTTCAGAAGTCTGCAATGGCTCAGACTTTGAAATACTTTGAACTGCTTTGATTGGTGGTGTGTGGAGTATGAACGTCACCATGATGGTTGAGTTCAGCTTCGCTTTGAATCCTGCTTTGGGATGTAGATTCGCCGAGGAATCATGTAGACTCGCGTCTGGGTAGCTTCGCGTGCGGGTAGCTCCGTATCTGGGCTTCTGGAGATACGTTCGCCCTGGAGCGTTTGTCGCTTTCCCGAGGCCAACTGCCGTGGGCTAGTTACGAGGAGGATTACTTCTTCTCTCGTGCTGATCGAGGGAGATATTCTTTCCTCGCGCGTTTTCAAGGGAGGATATTCCCTTTCTTCAAGGCGCCATGAGTGCCTTTATGAGGGAGACTTTTCTTCCTTTGCACGGTTCCAAGGGAAACCGTCCCTTTTCTCAAGGCGCAGTAAATGCCTTGAATGCGCTCGTGCTTCCACGCTTGAGGCGGCAGCGCTCGGGCCATGGGGCCTATAAATAGGACACTTGAGGTCCTCTGAAGAGAAGTGATCTGCTCTTCTTCTCTTCTCTTGGTTGAGAGAGATACTCAGATCTCTGAATTAGTGGGAATGCCCACTCTGGTTATTACCCGGCCAAGGACCGGTAAGTCTTGATCATTCAACGACTTCACCGATTTTAGGGAATTCATCTCCCTTAATTCAGCTTTAATAGCTGCTTTAGGGATTAGTTTCCCTTACTCTTCATCTTGCAATTGACTGGTCTGCAGAGAAGGATTTTGACATAGCTTCCCCAACGAAGCTATCATTCTGACTTAATCACAAAAAGATCATTGTATGTTAAGTCCGCTACATAGGCAGAACTTGGGACCTGGTATCTTCAAGGTTGAGCCAGTCTTGCCATATAGGTGAGGCTAAGACTATGTCCCATAGGATCAGTCTGGCTTAGCCATATAGGCGAGGCTAGGACTTGGCGTTTGCTGAGCTAGCCCATCAATGCTGTGCGAGCGAGGCTTATCCTCTGCTTTAACTGAAATCGGATTGCTTTGCCCCAAAGAATTCGGCTTTAGCGCTTTTGCAGTGTCTTCTGTGTTTAACTGCTAATCTGCTCCAATTTTGCATTGCAGTGAGCTATGTTCGCCGATCTTGTGTCTTGATGAAAGAGACCGAAAAGTTACCTTATGCTTCCCCGGTTGAAGCTTTACTTTTAAGCAGGAGGAACAACTTGGGGCAGCTGATGTGTGTCCCAGAGGCTGTTGGCAGCCTTTTATCCGAGATGATTCGTTCTGAGGTGAGGCTGGTAGCCGCTTATCTGAGATGATCCACTTCGGGAAAGCAGACATCACACCTGTGAGATCACTGACATCACTGCCAATTCCATTATAGGTGATCTATCGTGTTGGCGGCGATAAGTTCATTGCCATTTTCATCAAAAGTGATCCAGCTTCCTGGTGGCAAAATCTGCCATTATGTGAAAAATTATGGCCCTGTCCTCGTGGCACAACTGGTTACGGCCTTGTGCAGGAGGAAGGCCTTTCGTGTCCAGTTGGTTTGGCTTGGAAGCCGATAAAACCACTTGTATGCCTTTTGCGCAAATGATCCTGTTGAGCAACTGAATCTGTTGTATGAAATACAACTTTGATGTAGTATCAATGTACCTTTCCTCTTAAATCAATGAAAGTTCATTTTCTGCTCATCTGATTTTTGCCTGCCTTCATTGAGAATTTTGGCCATAGCGGGGCTAAACTTTGTGCAGAGTTAAGGACAGGGTCCTTTTTGAATGAGCTTCGCGCGAAACTGGCATGTCGGCGAACTGTGCCTTTAGTGGGCTAAGGCAATCTTTTTGGCGAAGTTCTTGATGAACTTGTGTGAAGTCCGCACTTTGGCTCATTGGCGAGGTTAAGCCTTAGTGGCTGAAGCAGCGCTTCTCGGGAAGGCGCTTTAGGCGGCGTTTCGAATTAATTTGAAACGACAGCCTGTACTCTTTTCGAGGAGTCGTTTCAGGCGCTCATTGGCCTATAAAAGCCCGATCGGGCTGAGAAAGAGCAGATCTCTTTATTTGAAATTTTAGAGACCTTTGACTCTTCTTCTTCCTCTTTCCTCTCCATTTAGAAAGTTTGAAAGCTTCCGTAGCTCTTCAATGGCGCCCAAAAGACGAGCGGGGAAGGAAGTGGCAACTTCTGCAACGGAGGGTCCTTCTCCTCCTCCGGTCATCGAGCGACCAGTCGCCGGTAAGGGACTTTCCCTTCTGATCAGAGACTGCGGTCTCTCTTTTAAAGCCGATATTTGGCTATCAGGACGATCAAACATGATCTGTTTTTATTAGGGAATCCGTTTCCCTGAATTTCCCTTATCTTCTTGGACGGGGAACTAAGAACTGAACAGTTCTTGTCTAAGCTTCCGTACGAAGCTATTGCTTGGGCTGTCTTCGTCCTGTTGAGGAACAGGATACGGGTCTGTCCCTTCGATCATGGCCGTCAAGAATGGTTTTTTGACCATAATGCCCTTTTGATGACGTCAGCCCTTAGGGCTATACCACTTTCTGCTTAAGCGAAATTAATACTTGGGCATTTTCTGCAAAATGCAGACTTGTCCGCGAGATTAAGCTTTGTTGAGGCTATCGCCTTGCTGCCTTTGCTCACTGGGCGAGACTATGCCTTGGTGAAATTTATGTCTTCATGTTCGCTTGGCTGGTGAACTAATCATAGTTCGTTTTGTTCTGCAGTGCACTATACTCCCGGTCCCTTGAACAATCTGTTTGGGATGACCAGCGGAGTTGATGGCAATATCAGCTTGCAATTTCAAGTGCAAGCTTCTCTGTTTAGTGAGCAGAGCTCTCTTGTTCGAGACACGCTTATTCACGGCGGTGACCAGCACACCACAAGGAGTATTCTGACTACGGCTCCCCTTGAAGATGTCGACCGTTGAACTTATAGGAAGCCCGATTTCATGTTCGGGGATGCCGCACCAGATCCTGATCACCAACTACAGGCCGGAGAAGGGCAATGGATCTTCCAGTTGGGTGATGAGAAGTTTTACCTTCCATCCAACAGACGACATTTTTCTTTGTCTTCCTTCCAGTGTGTGACGCAGGCTCGAAGATGGCATGGGATGTGAGCCGAAATACGGACTCCGTCCACATAGGAAAATTGATGCTTCAATCTCCTGGTTATGCAAGAGCGGGGCCTCCTCATAGCATAATGGGTTTACATCCTGGAATGTGTCGCGAGAGATACCAGTGGGAGAAAATCCCGCAGTGGCGCTGACCTTTGGCAACCAATTCTGCAAAGTCAATGGGAACTACCCGGCCACTGACTTCAGGACTCCAGGCTGGATTCACCCTCCGAAGACGTGGTGGGTGGATTTGACTACCTACATCCTTGCTCATTTCGAGGAGGATTTGGAGAGGCTGAACCTCTATGAGGCCGTCAGGGCGACCCTGCCACGGCATTGAGATGAATGTGGTGTGCTTTTAACGCCATCTTTGAATTATATTGCCCAGCTTCTAGGACTTTCTTTACCCCTGTCGCGAGTTGGGCATGGCCTTGCATGAGATGTGAGAAATCTCTGCTTTGCCTTTCGGGTCTCTCCCTTATGAAGAATACTTTCCGTGCGAGGCGGAGTTGGCTGTTCTGGAGAAGCAGGAGCCTGCCTTATTCGAGACTTATCGGGAGTTAATGTGCCACTTGCACATTTGTTCCGGCATCCATGGTGGCAGCAAGGGCACTTCCTGTAGCTTGAAGAGCTGGGGGAATTACTTGTTCCCGGATATGAGGAATGCTCCTGAAGCAGCACATTGCGGAGTTGCTGATGGGGATATGTTTGAACGGATGCAGATGCACCTTCAAAGGGATCTTGTCATAACTGAAGATGATGGTCCCTATGAGAAGGGTGATGTCCTTCGGAGTTTCCATCATCAGGCTCGTCAGCCTATGTCTCGGGAGGCACTGCTGGCCGGTTTCTTAACCGTCTGGCTGAAGAAATGCGTAGTGCCATCTTCTTTGGGTGACATCGTTCATCCGAATGTTTTGTTGCCCGCCGTTCGTTTGGTCCATGGTTACCGTCTGGGTCTTCTCCCGGCCATGGTGTGCTGCATTCAAAGAGGCCTCTGTGCATTAACGGAGGCTTTTTGCAGGCCGCCAGCAACAAGCGTGGAAAGGGAGCCATTTTGCCTTGTGACGGACCCAATCCTAGGATAGGTCTGCCCTACACCTATCTGATGGCGTGGTTCGCCTTACATTGTCCTTCGCTGATTGGAGCTGGAGAGGACCCTCCGCAAAGTGTTCGAATGGCGCTCCTCCGCCGATTCGAAGGACGTTCGTGGCTGAAGAAATACGTGGCTGAGGCCCGTAAATTGGTGCGTCGATATGACATTTACAGTCTCTTCCGCTGTTTTCCCCGTATTCGGGTGCAGGATACGATGAGAGTTCTGAGATGCGGGGGAAGGGCGGTCTTCCCTGAGCTGGGAGTTTTTGAGTGGCTGGTCAGCATCCGGCCTTCACACTTATTGTACAGAAGCGGGATACCTACTATTTGGAACCTTATGTCCCCAGCCGGTTTGCTCGGCAGTTTGGGTACGACCAGTTGTATGTGGGCAACCCCAATCCTGATTTGGCCTTCATGGGGAGTCTTATTGACGGGGCCCGTGCCTGGCGATTCTTTACTGCAGGCGGTACTGGGGCGCGACTGCGTACGCCGTTGAAGAGTCTCGACCTTCGAATGACCCTGTGCTTCTGCCAGTAGTACACAACTTCCAACTCCACACCCCTCGATTTCAAGGCCAACAGATCTGGTGTGAAGTTAATTTCTCAGCGGTTGAGACGGAAGGCTTCTGAGAAGAGGGGAGGCAAAAGGGTCCGCGTCCCGGGCATAGAGGAATTCGTCGCTGTTAATGACAGCGAGGCCTCAGATGCAGGAAGTCCTCGCTTCGAAGCGGGAGCGGGGGCTGAGACTTCTGCGACTGGCTCTGGTGTGATGGAGACCATTCCCCCTCATCGTGTAGAAGAAGTGGAGGAAGATAATTCTGATGTCCACTTCAAAAGAAAGCGGGAGGGTAGATCTCGTAGGAAGTCATTGGCGAAGAAGCCCCGTCGCCAGGCTCCCACGATTGTTGTAGAGGGCGAACCCTCAGCAGCGTTCCCTCCTGCTATCCCGTTAGTAACGGACCCGTCGGTTGCTGAATCGACTCCCGGTGAATTTGCTCCAGATCTGGGTAAGATCAACTCCGTCTGTATAATAGGTCTTTTATGTGTTCCAAATGACTTATTATCAATTCTTCTTGATTATAGGAGCTGAGGCGGCTAGAGAGCAAGGGGAACATTATGATCCCCTATTTACTTATGGAACTGAGGCTGGTTCTTTTGTTCACCCGGAGGTGATGCGGCCGACATTGGTCCCTCGGGCGCTGGGACTTCCAAAGGAAGCCCTGTAGCGTCGAGCTCTGTTGGATGGTCCACAGGAGATTCGGCGAGTGGGCCGGTCATTCGTGCTGATTCCGCCAAGAATTTTCCGATGGAGCCCATGGAGACTGATGCGGCTGCCGAGATGTTTGAGGCGACGTCATCTTATGGTACTGTCCTGACCTCTTGGCTTCTATTGCATGTTGTGTCCTGTCTAAACACAGTCTTGTTACAGGTGTTTAGCCTCAAGGTGCATTAGCCTCAAGGGAACCGGCTGATCTTCCTGGGGAGTCCAGGGGTGATATGAGCACTTCGATCGCGGCGGATGCTGCTGTGTTGGATGCGCTATATGGCGACCTGCCCTCTTATCGGCCCCGGCCAGCCGAAGGACTAGGGGCTGAAGAAACGGTAGTTCCGGAGGTATCCTCACTCCCAACTATATCAACGAGTGAGGTGCCGACAATTTTGCCAAGTGCGGAGCTGAGGGTGATTACCAGCCCTACCTCTCCAACCCTGGTGGTTGAACCTACTGTTCAGGAGATGGTCACTAGTCCTACCTCCGCGGTGGCTAGTGTACTGATTTCCATGAAGACTCCGCCGAGATCACCAACGGCCTGTCTTACTGCTGTTAGTGGTCCTGTTGTTCCTTCCTCGGTGGTATCAACCGGGCTGGTAGACTTTTCTGAAGTTATCCGTCTACCAGAGGTGGCCGAAGTTGAAAACGATTTTATAGGCGACATAGTCGATAGTTTTTACAAAGGCTTAGGGCGATGCATCGACCTGGTCTTGAAAGGTTCGACTATGCCATTCTCGACTTTGAAGGTGGTCCTCTTTCACAATATTAAAAGTATTCGGGACCTTGAAGGGTATCACCAGGCCACTGCCTTGGAACTCTTGGTAGATCAATTTGAGAGGGACGTAGAGGAATGGCGCCGACTTAGCCTCTCAGACCTGGAGCCTTTGGTTAGTGAGCGGTTTGCGCGCCTTGTTGCTCAAAAGCATGAGGCCTGTCTTACCGCTCAAGAAGCCGCCGAGGCTATTTCCTCTGATTTAAAATCTTTGGAAACAAGGCAAGCAGAGGTTGGAAATGCCATCGATGCCTCCACCAGTGCTCTTCTTGATGCTGAAGATAGGATTGCGAAGGCCAAGGAGATGATTAGGAGGGGAACCTTCTCTTGTCCAAGGCTGAACCGGTGCGTCTTGAAGAAGCTGCGCGGCTTGAGCAGCTCAAGGCTCAAAGTGATGAACTCTCGCAGCAGGGATCGCGCAGAGGGCAACTTTGGCGGAAGTCGAAGCTCGTTTGGCCCAGGCAATGGATTTCGATGAGGCTGAGCTGAAGTCGCAGGCGCTTGCCCAGGCTGCTGATGACAGGAGGATGAGGCTGGCTTCCCTTGGAAAGCGGATCAGATCTTACAACGTACGACTGTAGGTCGTTGTATATATATGCCTCCATGTATCCCATCCTTTTAGAATCAATGAAAATAATAATTTTTGTTTTGATTCCCTATCGAATCTTCAAATTGTTCCACTTTCTGAATTGCCGATTCCAAATTGTATTGGTGCCATTCGAGAGAATAGTCCTTTGCTGGATTGAATGCTGAGACTTGGCAGTTTGTCAGTTCAGAGGTCGCGATGACATAACTGATTGAGGAGCCACCAAGCTTCAAAGTTGGTGATACTTGTCTTTTGTAAATGTCAACAAGTATCGAGACCTGTCTTTTGTAAATGTCAACAGGGCTCAAGGTTGAGACTTAGCTGTCTGCTGGTTCAGAGGTTGCAATGACATAACCGAATGAGACGCCACCAAGCTCAAGGTTGGTGATACTTATCTTTTATAAATGTCAATAAGCATCGAGACCTGTCTTTTGTAAATGTCAACAGGGCTCAAGGTTGAGACTTGGCTGTCTGCTGGTTCAGAGGTCGCAATGACATAACCGAATGAGATGCCACCAAGCTCAAGGTTGGTGATACTTGTCTTTTGTAGATGTCAACAAGTATCGAGACCTGTCTTTTGTAAATGTCAACAGGGCTCGGGGTTGAGACTTGTCTTTTCTAAATGTCAACAAGCTTAAAATTAAGACTCGGCTGTCTGCTGGTTCAAAGGTCGCAATGACATAACCAAATGAGACGCCACCAAGCTCAAGGTTGGTGATACTTGTCTTTTGTAGATGTCAACAAGTATCGAGACCTGTCTTTTGTAAATGTCAACAGGGCTCGGGGTTGAGACTTGTCTTTTGTAAATGTCAACAAGCTCAAAATTGAGACTCGGCTGTCTACTGGTTCAGAGGTCGCAATGACATAACCGAATGAGACGCCACCAAGCTCAAGGTTGGTGATACTTGTCTTTTGTAGATGTCAATAAGTATCGAGACCTGTCTTTTGTAAATGTCAACAGGGTTCGGGGTTGAGACTTGTCTTTTGTAATGTCAACAAGCTCAAAATTGAGACTCGGCTGTCTGCTGGTTCAGAGGTCGCAATGACATAACCGAATGAGACGCCACCAAGCTCAAGGTTGGTGATACTTGTCTTTTGTAGATGTCAACAAGTATCGAGACTTGTCTTTTGTAAATGTCAACAGGGCTCGGGGTTGAAACTTGTCTTTTGTAAATGTCAACAAGCTCAAAATTGAGACTAGGTTGTCTGCTAGTTCAGAGGTCGCAATGACATAACCGAATGAGACGCCACCAAGCTCAAGGTTGGTGATACTTGTCTTTTGTAGATGTCAACAAGTATCGAGACCTGTCTTTTGTAAATGTCAACAGGGCTCGGGGTTGAGATTTGTCTTTTGTAAATGTCAACAAGCTCAAAATTGAGACTAGGCTGTCTGCTGGTTCAGAGGTCGCAATGACATAACTGAATGAGACGCCACCAAGCTCAAGGTTGGAATGAAATTTGGAAAAAGGTCTCGTTTTCACGGGGAGAAATGAGGGAATCACTGTCATATGTTTAATGTTAACGTAACAGCGAAATTTATATGTGGTCTTACCATTCTATGGATGAGAATTGGTAAGTGATTTTGGAGGTCTCGTTCTCACAGGGAGAAACGAGGGAATTGCTGTCATAGGTTTAATGTTAACGTAACAGCGAAATTTATATATGTGGTCTTACCATTCTATGGATGAGAATTGGTAAGTGATTTTGGAGGTCTCGTTTTCACAGGGAGAAACGAGGGAATTGCTGTCATAGGTTTAATGTTAACGTAACAGCGAAATTTATATATGTGGTCTTACCATTCTATGGAAGAGAATTAGTAAGTGATTTTGGAGAGGGAATCAAATGGGAACTGGTCCCTTAGGATTTTAGCAAATCCCCAGCTGTCAACGGGTTTGATATGCCTTTACCAACTACCGTTTGAATTGGGCTAGCCATGCTATTTCCCTCAGCATGATGAGTTGTCGAGGATTTATGTTGGGCTTAAAGGCCAACATTTTCCTCTATCCTTAATCGTTAAGGATGTTGGATCATCTGGTTAACGTATGTGTAACCTTGATTCTCCTTTAAGACAATCAGTCTATGGCCAGGTTCCTACTGGTTTACGGTTGTATTATCTCGCTTGGAGGAAGAGAAAGGCTCTCTTTGTGTGTACTTTGGACACGAAGATCTTGATCAGAGGTGTAGTGTTAACTTGATCATGAGAAGGATCCTTAATCAAGGATAATACTTCTTTAAGAACTTGCCATTGATCCGCATCATGAGTAGGTCGCCATCTGAAGTCATGAGGCGGTACGCTCCGTTTGAATAGACTGTTTCTATCACAAACGGTCCTTCCCATTTAGGCTGGAATTTGCCTTTGGTCTTATGCGTCATAATTATCGGTCGTCTGACGGCTAAAACCAGGTCTCCTTTCTGGAAGGCCCTCTGTTTGACCTTCTTACTGAAGGCCTTTGAGATTCGAGCTTGATATAGCTCAATATGTTGCTGGGTTTAAAGTCGCTTCTCATCTAGGGATTCGAGCTCTTGAAGGCGCAGGCGATCATTGTCCTCCGATGTGATCTTAGTCATTAGAGCGACTCGCAATTACGGCATCTGGATTTCCAAAGGTATGACTGTTTCACACCCGTACACCAAGGAAAAAGGCGTATTGCCTGTCGGAGTCCGAACCGTGGTTCGGTAGGCCCAAAGACATTCACCAAGCTTTTCGTCCCAATCTCGCTTGTTCGAGGAGACGAACTTCTTGAGTAGCTTGATGATCGTTTTGTTGAATGCTTCCGCCAGGCCATTAGCGGCGGGATTATAGGCAGTTGAAGCCACATTCTGAATTCGGTATTTATCGCAGAACCGATAGAATACTTGGCTTATGAATTGGGGACCGTTGTCGTAGATGATCCGCCTAGGGACACCAAATCAATGGATGACATGGTGTTTGATGAAATTAACCACATAGAGGTTTTGACTTCAGCCAATGGTATAGCCTCCGCCCACTTTGAAAAGTAATCGGTTATTTCCAGGATAAACCGGTGACCTTTTGTCGAAGAGAGGCTAATCGGCCCTACGACGTCTATTCCCCATGCTTCAAATGGCCACGAACCAACAGTCGGGTGGAGCAACTCCGAGGGCTGGTGTATGACGTCTGCATGAACTTGGCATGCTTTACACCTTCGTGCATATTGGATGGCATCGGCTATCATGGTTGGCCAATAATATCCAAGCCTATGCAATCTGTCTTTGAGTTTTGGACCTGGCTGATGAGCTCCGCAAGTGCCATCGTGCGCTTCTTGAAGCGCTTCCTGTGCCTCTGAATTGGAAAGGCAACGGAGGAGGACACCGTCATATGAACGACGGTAAAGTGTCTTCAGGGTTGGATCGTAGTAGAAACGGAGAGACCTTCGTCTGATAGATGCAGCTTCTTTAGGATCGTCTGGCAGCAGACCATGTAAAGCATAGTCGATGAGAGGAAAGCGCCAATCTCTCGGCTCAAAATCCGTGGAGACATTATAGACTTCTCGGGTTCTTAACATATGCTTAGAGCATACAAGATGTCGAGTTGCGACTGTGAGATGATACTCGGTGTCAGCTGGCAAGGCTAGTGTTGTAGCTAATGCAGCAAGAGCGTCTGCCTTGGTATTTTGAGATCGAGACACGTGCCCGATGTAGAAGCCTTCAAATAGATTAGCCAATTCGATGGATGTATGGTAATAAGGTACCAAGTCTTCGTGGCGGACATCGTATTCGCCTTTAACCTGATTGATGATCAGTTTTGAATCGCCATAAGCTTCGAGGTAGCGTACCTCCATTCCATGGGCAAGCTGAAGACCAATGAGCAGGGCATTATATTCTGCTACATTGTTGGAGCACGATTCTGTCAGAGAAAATGCTCTGGAAAGGACATGATTTTGTGGAGAGATAAACACAACCCCCACTCCGGCAATGATCTTGCCTTTAGGGCCCATTCGCGATGCTCCATCGAAGAACATCTGCCACACTTCCTCTTCTGAGGTTGCATAAGACTCGAAGATTTCATCAGGGATATCTTCGTGAAGTTTTGAATGTTCCGGAACTGGATGAGCAGCCAAGAACTCTGCAAGGGCCTGGCCTTTAACCGCCTTCTGAGGGGTGAAGATCATGTCGTATTGAGACAATAAAAGTGCCCACTTAGCCAATCTTGAATTCAATGATCCTGGCTTCGTCATAAGAAGACGCAATGGGTTTACTCTGGAGATGACATGTATGGTCTGGCCGACCAAATAATGCCGTGTCTTCTGAACAGCAAAGACGAGAGCTAAACACTCTTTCTCGATAGGGTTGTAGCGAGATTCCGCTCCTATGAGAGTTCTGCTCAGATAATAAATGGCCTGCTCGTGGCCATTGTCGTCCTTTTGAGCGAGGAGGGCACCGAGGGAGTAGTCCAGAGCTTTTACATAAAGCAAAAATGGTTTCCCTGATGTAGGAGCCACCAAGACTGGAGGCTTTGTGAGGTACCTCTTGATGTCTTCATAAGCTTCCTGGCAAGCTTGATCCCATACGAAGGAAACACCCTTTTTCATGAGTCGGGTGAACGGTTGATGTAGGCTGTCCAAAAGTTACTGAAGGACAAGCCATTGAAAAGCTCTAGACGCGAGGGATTATCACCCGTGTCTCAGCATCAAGGCGCGTCGGCCTGACACCCGCGTCTCAGCATCAAGGCGCGTCCGCCTGACACCCGCGCCTCAGCATCAAGGCGCGTTGGCCTGACACCCGCGCCTCAGCATCAAGGCGCGTCGACTTGACACCCGCGTCTCAGCATCAAGGCGCGTCGACTTGACACCCGCGTCTCAGCATCAAGGCGCGTCGACCTGAAACCCGCGTCTCAGTTATAACCGCCTTGGTTAAGGGACCAATCACTGCCCACACGTAAAGGAAACCAGCTCCCATCGTGGCGTGTCTTTAGCAGGCACGTGGGTTGGTTATAGCCCATGTAGCGGGGAAGTTGGCTCTCATCGTGGAGTATTTTTAGGGGGCACGTTCACCCCCTAAGACCTCTATAAATAGCCCCGTCGCTATGAAAAAGGGGTCGGACCCTGGGCGAGAAGAAGAAATCGAAGGGCATCAATAGACATAAAGAGGCCGAGAGATATCAACAGACGCGACACATACAGAGAGAGAGAGCTCGACTCTTCAAGCTAACTTGCTGCGTACAAGTTGCTCTTCGCCTACCTTCTCTTTTAGAGTTTTGGTAGACGGGGCTGAGTTACTCCTTCTACCTGCCAAGGAGAAGATCCCTTGACGGTCCAGACGGTCATCTGGTCAACGGAGAACAAGATTCACTCTCCACTGCCACACGAAGAACCCAGCACTAAACAAAGGGGGGATTCAAGCTTCAACATCCTCCCTCCCTTGTAACCGGAAGATTAGTCTGTTGTAATTTTTCATCTGATTCAAGGAAATTTTACACCTCCCTTCTTTTCCGTGTCCAACAAGAGATGGCGACTCCGCTGGGGACTACCTTCGTTACTGATGAACAGGTAGTGGCGCAAGATGACGTCCACCATAAGGGAAAGATGGTCGAATCGCTCGTTGTCGAGTTCGACCAGGCGAAGTACGAAGAGTTCCTCTCTTCTGGCTCCAAGAGCCCAAAGACCCACGTCTGTCGCAGGGTCTCGGCGGGGAATAACTCCGAAGCTCGAACTGAGGCTCTCTTGGGCGCCACTGCTACGGAGACTCGCGTCAACGCCTCTCAGAAGGCCAGCGTGGTCTCACGCGCGACTGCTGCTGCGACCAACTGCGTCGCACAAAAGACCCGCGTCAGTGTCCCTCAGAGGACCCGCGTGGTTAAAACCCCTGATGTTCAGCATCAGGATGTTGTCGGTTTCTCTCCTCCTCCGCGACGCAACCGAAATGCTGAGCGTCGATAGAGGAGACGTGCGCGTCAGCTGCAAGTTGGAACCGTCGGTTGTCCAACTGAGGCTGGACGCGATGTACAATCGCGCGCCTTGCCCACGCCGTGTCCAGTACGTGAAGTCCGCGTTTGGCGTCCCAAACGCGAGATTCCTCCAGTTAGGTCCTCCGAGGACCAACTCATCAAACGCCAAGGTGAGACCTCTACGCCTCGTCAAGCACAAGAGGCACGAGCCCATAGGCGTGGGGCCCAGCAGCCCATCCTCTCTCACCCGTCTCTGCCCGGACGCACCAGGCATCAGCGCGAGACTCGCGTCTCATCTAAACAGAGACGCCAGGCGCGCATCAGACAGCCGCGACGCGAGACCTGCGTCCCTGAAGTCTGCGTCCATTCTGCACAGCACATGGATGCCTCCCGTCTTCGACGTTGTGAGGCTAGTCTCTTTGATCCCTCTTCCATGGATTTGAGGGATTATTTAACAAAGAAAAGAAGTGCCAATCAGGCCACTTCGTCGTGTTGCTGCCAACGGCTCATCTCCATGCTCTCGGAGTGCCGTTGCGGGTCGAGTGTGCACCAGCAGTCTTTAGTTAGACAGCTGACCTCGATCCCCCCGTCAGCCAAAAGAAGGCGCTCCCATAGAAGGAGAACCTTCTCTGACGTTGAATACCCAGAGCTTACTGCGAACATGACAAGCAGAAGCAAGGGAAAAGGGCTTGCAGTCAGCTCAGACGAGTCTGACTCTGAACCGGAAGGAGTGTATCAACACACTCGTACCCGGACTGGGGCCATTCCCCCGGTTGACTATAATGCCTTAGCCCATGGCATTAAAGGGAACGATTCCCACTCCGCCGTAGTGGAATCAGGGGCTTCAAACTCCTCCGTTGAGAAGGAGACCTCTGCCTACATGACAGGCACTCCTGATGAGACAGCTATACGTCTGGAACAGATCCAAAAGAGACAAATGGAGATGATTGTGTCTCAACAGGAATCTATCGATGCTATCAAGCTGGCGCTTGCACAGCTGCTCGAAGACAGGAGGAGATCTCCTCCTAGGAGGTCGAGGGACAGAGAGAGAAAGGGAGGAAGCTCATCTTCTGAGCCTTCTGAAGAGAAGCCTCGATCTACTTCTGGCTCGTCCAAACCCTCGTCAAAGGGCGACCGAGACCCAGGGAAGGCTCATGCTAAAAGGATGAGTCAATTGGAGGAACGCCTCAATGCCCTTGTCAGTCGCAAAGACCTCCAAGAAGCTGGAGTGGTCCGGCCCTATCCAGCTGAGTGGGATTTAGTCCCGTACCCTCCTAAGTTCAAGGCTCCAACCCTCCAAGCCTTTGATGGGAAGGGGTCCCCTAATCAGCACATCTACTACTTCAAATCCCAAACCGGGAATGTAGTAGACAATGACGCCATCCTGGTGCGACTGTTCATCGGCACCCTAAAAGGGTTGGCCTTTGAGTGGTTCATGAAACTCCCGGAAGGTTCTATCAAGAACTGGGGCGACTTGGAGAAGCTGTTCTTAACACGCTTCTTCGAAGATGACTCCGAGGTCACAATGCCCACCCTGTTAGCTACGAGACAGCGAAAGGGAGAGTCCGTCAAATCTTTCGTGGAAAGATTTCGGAACGTGGCACTCTGGTGTCCAAGCGGTATGACCCAGGCCACCCTGGTGGAAACATACCGCCACAACCTCCAAACCTCACTCCTTGCTCAAATAGGAGTTGCTGAAAGCCGCACCTGAAAACAATTAGTCCAACAAGGTGAACAGGCTGAGGAGATTGTTGCCCGCGTCAGGGCAGAAGAAGGCAAGCCTAGGCCGGAAAGGTCAACTAGGCGAGCGCCAGACACCTCCCTCCAGACGAAGCGGAAGGATAATTTGGCGACGGAGACCAAATCTCCCACCAAACCTCAACCAGCCAAGGCGAGTGGCTCTTCAAGCCAACCCCACGCCAACAAGCAGTATTCCTTCAAGGAGGAACATGTCGATTCGCTCTTCAAGCTACTCAACAAGAGCAACCGACTGAAGCTCCCTGAGGCCAGGCGCCCTCAGGAAGTCGGCAAGACCGACAACCCCAACTACTGCTTGTACCACAGGATGTTGGGACACCCTACCAGAAGCTGTTACATCTTCAAGGACATCCTTCAGGCTCTGATTGACGCGGAGGTGTTGAAACTCCGACCAGAACAGAAGGAGGTGACAGCCAACATGACGTCGGTTCTCCAGTTTGGAAAATAACCTCCAGCACCTGCAGGGGTGGTCCCAATCCCAAGAGGAGAACTAAGAGTGGTCAACACAGACCCTCACCAGCAGCAGGAGAAGGGCTTGGTACCCGTCCCTACGCCTCAAGGGGAAATCATGTGGGTCCACCCTGACCTAGTGGACAGCCAGCAGTGGACTACTGTAACCAACAGGAGGTCCAAAGGCAAGGCAAAAGCTTCGTCCTGCCATGTGGTATGTGCTTCCTCCCGAGAAGCAGAGGATGATGTTCCCTCACTGACTGATTCAGAAGAGGAAACAATGGTCTTGGCCGCAGAGCCCAACCAACCAATGACGGGGACTCGTTCAGGACAACCCTACTTAAAGCAGTACGGCGAAGTGGCGGCAAACCCTCCACAACCGGCTGCAGAGCCAACTAGGCCCTCCACGAAGCCACCAGTGGAGAAACAAAAAGAGACTCGATTCTCTCGAGCTCTTCAAAAGGGTATAGCGGAAGGATCCACAACGCCTTACCGCTTTGATGTCTTGGCTCAATTGGCCAACATCCCGGCGCGGATCACCCTATATGAGCTTCTAAGACTATCAAAGTCGACCAGGGAGGCTCTACAAGAAGCTCTGGCAAATGCTGAGGTCTTTATGACCCAGGTGCCAAAGAAGGAAGATGTAGAGAATTGTCTCCACACCTCCCAGAATGCTCCCTGCATTACCTTCACGGCAGATGATATGCAGGTTAAAGGGAAGCATGATCGACCCCTGTACTTCACAGGTTATATCGGATCATCTGAGGTGAACCGCATTCAGGTAGATCCAGGGTCCGCATTGAGCATCATGCCCCGCCGAGTCATGCAACACCTCGGCATCCCTACCCACCGTCTGAGCCCTACACAGACGACCATCTACGGGTTCAATGCCAACGGCACCCGTCCGATGGGGAAGATCAAGCTCAAGTGCCAGATTGGGAGCCTCAAGTCGGAGGTGATATGCTACGTCATCGATGCCGACACTTCCTACAATCTGCTGTTAGGACGACCGTGGATCCACCGCAACTCCATCGTTCCCTCCACTCTTCACCAAGTCATGAAATACATTGACGCGAGTGGGAAGGTGCAAACGTTGGTTGCCGAAAGGTATCCGTTTAAGGGGGTCGAAAATTATTTCACGGACTCCCTCCTATATCAGGATCCGGTGGATGAAACCCCGCAACTGGAGGTGCCAGACTCTGGTAATGAGGCTGACACTGAGCCCGGCAAGAAGAGTGCCTGTGAAAATTGGAACCACTTGTAAAGAGCACTAATAAGCTCGATGTTGATAATACCACCGACGATGCAGGCGGTTGGTATATTAATGAGAATTTAGACTTTGAGTATTTTTCTGCGTGTGCATCCGATTCAATACCGTCGGATACTAGTACCGACGTAGACGATGACATCTGGTCGGCAATGGATGCTTTGACATCATTGCATGTATCAGTAAAATCATCTTTCGGGACATACCAGGATAATGGTGATGCGCAGGAATCTATATTCATGGTTCCGACAAGACGAAAAAGCCAAAAACCAATCCTTTTTGGGCGAATGACGACTGAACCAACGCCCCGCGAAGAATCGGAAAGTGAGGAGGAATCCCCTCAGCTCAGTCATTATGAACCAAAAGCGCTCAAAATGATGAAGTGCATGGGGTATGATCTAACCAACAGACCCGGGTTGAACTTCGGCAAAGGAAGGAGAATGCTACTTCGATCCTTTGTGCCGAAAGGGAAGGCCCCCGATTATTATCATCGGACGCGCCGGGGGTTGGGCTATGTATCAACTCCGGTCCCATCAGCCTCCGATTCTCAAGAATCGTCGAACAACGATTACTCTTCAGACACATCATCTTGGGAGTCAGATGTCAGTGTCGGCAACATCTTCAAGGAACTTTCAGTGAACATGGTTTCGACAAGCCACCTGGAAGATGGAAATGAAGAAATGATCCAATCTGATATAGATCCTTGGATCAAACATTTAAATGCTCTTTGGGATACCCGCTTTGAACAGCGTGAGCCACCCACAGAAGACAAGGTTGTTCAGATCAACCTAGGAGATGAGGCTAACCCTAAGCCCATCTTCATGAGTGACGGCCTGTCACCTTCAGAGAAGAAGGATCTAATATCTCTTGTACAAGAGTATATAGACGTCTTCGCCTGGAATTATGAGGACATGCCAGGACTTGATCCTCAAGTGGCCATGCACCGCCTCAACATCAATCCGGACGTAAAGCCTGTCAAACAACAACAGCGACGGTTTCGCCCAGAAATAATGGAGGCAATTCAATCAGAAGTCAGAAAACTTATTGATTCTGGCTTCATCAGGGAAGAACAACATCCCGACTGGGTAGCCAACATCGTCCCCTTTCCAAGAAGAACGGGAAGATCAGGATCTGCATCGACTTCCGCGATCTAAACGAGGCCTGCCCCAAAGACGAATTCCCATTGCCAATCACAGATGTTATGATTGACAATACTTGTGGATTCGAACGAATGTCCTTCATAGACGGATTCTTAGGATACAATCAAATCAAAATGTATCCTGATGATGAAAAGCATACCTCCTTCAGGACTCCTCTAGGGGTATATTGCTATACTGTCATGCCTTTTGGACTGAAGAATGCGGGGGCAACCTACCAAAGGGCCATGAATGCCATTTTCCATCAGCAAATGCGCAAAACGGTGGAATGTTATGTTGATGACATTGCGGTGAAAAGTCGCATTAAAGGAGATCACATAGCTGATCTGAAGGTGGTCTTCGACATCATGCGGGCTCATCAATTGAAGATGAACCCCACCAAGTCCTTCCTGGGGGTAGCCAGTGGCAAATTCCTAGGATTTGTTGTGACTTCCACAATAATCCATTTGGATCCGGAGAAAGTCCGCGCTATCCAAGAGATGCTACCCCCGAGAAACCTCAAGGAACTCAGGGGTTTACAGGGTCGATTGGCGTACATCCGCAGGTTCATCTCAAACCTCTCCGGAAGATGCCAACCCTTCGCTAAGTTGATGAAGAAGGGTGTCTCGTTCATTTGGGACGATGCTTGCCAACAAGCGTTTGAGGAAATCAAACAATACCTCACCCAACCACCAGTCCTTGCAGCCCCGGTGTCCGGAAAGCCTTTCCTGGTGTACGTCCGGGCAATGGACCATTCTTTGGGAGCTCTACTAGCTCAGAATGATGAAGAAGGACGAGAACAGGCAATCTACTATCTGAGTAGAACAATGATCGGAGCCAAACATCGGTACAACCCGATCGAGAAGGAATGTTTGGCACTAGTGTTCGCCATTCAGAAAATGCGACACTATCTGGTAGGCCAGACTATAAATGTCATATCAAAAGTCAACCCCCTGAAGTTACTTATGACAAAGCCTTCTTCACTAAATGGCCGGCTGACAAAATGGGCCATGTTGCTATCCCAGTATGATATGCACTTTCTGCCGCAGAAAGCCATTAAGGGACAAGCGGTGGCAGACTTCCTAACTGAACACCCAGATCCGAGGGCAGCCAAAGTCTACGAGGATCTCCCAGACGAAGTGGCCGAAGTCTACCTGACTCAGACATCGTTCGAAAGTCAAGTGTGGCAACTTTTCTTCGACGGTGCATCAAGGACAAGCCCCAAGGGACACGTAGTGGCGGGGGTAGGAGTAGTACTTGTCTCCCCACAAAATTATGTGATCCCCCGAGCTGTCTCTCTAACGGAGCCTTGTTCCAACAATGTGGCGGAGTACAATGCTCTATTAATCGGGATGCAGCTCACCGATGAGATTGGCGTTAAAAATCTCGAGGCATACGGTGACTCTAAACTCATCGTCAGCCAAATTCGCGGGGAGTACGAAGTCAGACATGAAGACCTAGTACCCTATTACAACGCAACTATCCGCATGGCCGAGGGGTTTGCTAACTTCTACATCAACCATGTACCGCGCAGGCAAAATGCGCATGCCGATGCACTCTCATCCCTTGCAGCCTCCCTAGCTCTTCCAGCTGGAGCAATGGAGAAAATATTCGTCTACAGCCACGACTTGCATTGCCCGAAAAATACTCTCGAGGACTATCAGGAGTCAAAGGGAAATTGTCGAGGCAAAGAAGTGCTAGAATTGTCGGCCGGTCCAGAGCTTAAAGACTGGCGATTCCCCTACATCGACTATGTCTTGTACGGCATCCTGCCTGAGGACGCCAAAGAGGCGGCTTCCATTCGAAGGAAAGCCCCTAAGTTTTACTATAATGCGATTACACGAACATTGTATCGCCGGTCGCATGACGGGATCTTACTCCGGTGCCTCTCACCAAAAGAGGCCCAGGAGGTATTGAAAGAGGCCCACGACGGTACGTGCGGAGCCCATCAACCTGGCCCAAAACTGGCACATCGACTCCAAAGGTTGGGTTACTATTGGCCCAAGATGGTTGCCGACGCCGTCGCCTATGACAAAAGATGTCACGCTTGCCAAATACATGGAGATTTTATCCATCAAGCACCAGGGTACCTCCACTCTACGACCTCTACATGGCCATTTGAGATGTGGGGATGGATGTGGTTGGTCCTATCAGCCCACCATCATCAAAGGGACATCGGTTCATTCTAGCAATAACTGATTACTTTTCCAAATGGGCCGAAGCCATTCCTTTGAAGGAGGTGAAGTCGTCCAACGTGATCAAGTTCGTAAAACATCACGTTATTTACCGTTTCGGTATACCTCGGCGGATTGTCCATGACAATGGACCCCAGTTCATCAGCCAGGCATTCCAGAGATTCTGCGCTAAGTTCAGAATCCAGAGTGTGTCCTCAACGGCATACTATCCTGCCGCTAATGGCCTCGCAGAAGCTTTCAACAAGACCATTGGCAAGCTTCTCAAAAAGTTCGTCTCGAAGAGTCAACGCGACTGGGACGACAAGCTAGGCGAATGGTTATGGGCCTATCGCACAACAGTGCGAACCCCGACAAAGGCCACGCCGTTTTCCTTGGTATACGGATGTGAAGCCGTGCTTCCCCTGGAAATCCAAATTCCATCTCTACGCGTCGCCTTGACAGCGGAGATGACGACAGAGGAGAAGCATCGACAGCGACTCCAGGAACTGGAGGCCTTAGACGACAAGCGTCTGCAAGCCCAACAGCAAATCGAGCTCTACCAAGCTCGAATCACCAGAGCCTTCAACAAGAAAGTTAAAGTACGAACTTTCAAGAAAGGCGATCTTGTCTTAGCCGTCAGAAGACCCATGGTGATGACGCACAAAACAAGAGGAAAATTCCAACCCAAATGGGAAGGACCAGTTGTGGTAGAGTCAGTCTACTCAAATGGGTCATATCGCCTCATAACCTCGAATGGCGATACACTTATGATGCCAATCAATGGTAGATTCCTGAAGAAATACTATCCTTAGATGGTATTCTTCCGCTGATCAAGTTAAAAATACACCTCTGATCAAAACAAGAAGAGCTTCTTCATTAATATCCGACGCTCCCGACGGCTAAGGATAGAGGAAAATGTTGGCTTTTAAGCCCAACATAAGTCTTCGACAACTCATCATGCTGAGGGGAATAGCATGGCTAGCCCAACTCAAACGGTAGTTGGTAAAGGCACCTCAAATCCGTTGATAGTTGGGGGTTTGCTAAAAATCCTAAGTGGACTTGATTCCACTCTTTCCTCCAAAATTCCTTACCAATTCTCATCCACAGAATGGTAGGACCACAAAAAAATAATCGTTGCCAAGTTAACACCATACCTCTGGTAATGAGATACCCCTTGTAGAGTACAAATCTTGCTTGTCAACTCTACACTTTGCCAGGTTAACACTACACCTCTAGCACTTCAAATCTCACTTGTCAATTCTCATCCATAGAATGACAGGTCCTCAAATTACTCTTACCATGAGTCAATCTTTGTCAAGTTAATATCACACCTCTGACAAAACTACTGTTTAAGTTAACATTATACCTCTAAGCAGTACTTCAAGTTTCTACCAGGTTTAATATTACACCTCTGACAGTCACTTTTCTTCAGTCTTCCACATCGAAGCTGAAATGAATGATGCCAAGTTAACACTACACCTCTAGCATCTGAGTCATCGCTAAGTTCAACAATACACCTATGGCCATGACCTTTCCTCGACTTCCTTGTCCAAGTCGAGATGACCAATGCTAAGTTCAACATTACACCTCTAGCATTACCTCACTGTTAAGTTAAACATCACACCTATGGCAGTGACATTTTCAGTTTTTCCTAAACAAAACTGAAATACTTCTGAGTTAAGGTAATATCACACCTCTGACTCGCATCCTTGTCAAGTTAACATTACACTTCCGACAAGACCACTTTCAACCCGTCAAGTTAATATCACACCTCTGATGGTAACAAACCTTCCTAGACTCTCCACGAGTCTAATCTCACTTGTTATTCTCTTCAATAGAATAACAGGTCCACCTAAAAACATTGTTAGGTTAATATTACACCAATTAACAGTGTTTTCATCAAATCCCCAGCTGAACTCGATTAAGTTAATTCTAAACCTCTGATCAGAGTTCACCCTCCCTGGGGGAGGCAACGATTGAGCTGGTAGTTTGCAGGGTCTGAAAGGCACTTCCGGACATAATATATATAAGGATCACGCCAGTTCGAACCCTCCAACCGCTGTACAAAAGGGACAGAACTCTCCCTCCAACGCACCGCCGTCATCAAGGAAGGGCAATGCATCACGTACCAAGCCATGAGGTACGTGTAAGGCAGCTCGACCCGAGGGTTGGGACGCTTCACCGTCGGATTCCCCTCTGAGTCAACATACAGCTTTCCCTCGGAGTCTGCAGTTTTCGGTGGCTCGCAGAAATTCTTAGCTAGCGCCCACAGCCCGCTCTGAATACCAGCCGCCACGGCCGGGAGAAGGGCTATGGGGTTGCCATGAGCCAGGAGCACCGCCGGGTACACCACGTCAGCAACAATGACTTCATGTGGCAGCGTGGGCACCACACAACGCTTCAGCCACAGCATCAGAAAGCCCGCCAACAGCGCCCGATCGGAGATAGGGGTCCGGGCTTGATGGTGAAAGCTTTCAAAAACTAAGTCAGGGTCGAAACCATCCTCGTTCGACTCCGTGGTGTAGAAACTGTCAGAAGCCTGGTCGATCCTGTCTTCAATCTCCCTATCGGAGCTGGGAGCCAATCGGGTTATCAGATGGTCTTTGGTGTTGACGTTGTTGAACAAGTAACTGGCCCAAGACAGTTGCTTGACTCCCTACGACCGCCATTTGGTTATTTGGCCGCAAATGTGGAAGTGACATAGCACTTCCCAGTAGGTCTCATATATTAGGGATACTCCTCCTTCAAAAGGTGAAGCTCCACAGTGGTCGGGACATATTCCTCATAGGGAATGTCCCCTGTTGCCAATCCTGAGACTTCATGCAGCTCGTGCAGAGCGAGGCCCATCTCCCCGACCGGAGTGAAGAACGTCCCCGTCAAAGAATTATAACGCTCTAGAACCCCGAAGAAGTTCTGAGAGCTTTGAGGGATCCCCCACTGCACGGCCCTGACTGCCGAGTACAGTCCCACACGCTTTAGCAGATCCCCGAGCTCGGTAAGGACAAAGCCGACCATCCTGCCCCACCAATAGTTCTCCGTGGAATGGACCCACCCGGGCGCACGGAACCCAACGGATAATCACCCTCCGCTTTCATGAATGCGTTAAGGAAGGTAGTGCCAAGTTGTGATATCTCTCCAGCCGGAACCTCAGACTTGCGCGACCCAGGGAAAAGGCCGATAACCGACCTGTCATGGCTATCATGACGGTGTACTTTATGGGAGCCCAAATCACCGAGAGTAATCTCAGGGACATATCGAGAAAGCTCCCATTCCATCTTCCGAGGGACGGACATATGCTGGAAATAGGACAGCGGGAACATCCTCTCCATGTTCGGAAGAAAGAATCTTCCACCCCTTATTTGACGGAGCCATTTATAAGTTCCGTCATACACGCGATAGCCGCCATCGTGGATACGATCTCCGAAGAAGAAGGCAAGCTTCTCCAGCTTGATGCCAGCATCCGTTGTGAATGCTGCATCGGTCATAAGCACCCGAAGAGTCCTCATGTCAACATTCGAGAGCCTCTCCTCACGAGCCTGCGACTGGTCAGCAGTCACAGGGACAGTCCTTTGTAGCACAAAGGTCAAGTCCCGGTCAGCACCACCTACATGTCCAAAGTGGCGCGTCTTGGCGAGTGAAGTAGTAAGGTGCGGCGCTGCAAAAAGAAAAGGACACTTAGTTAGTGCTTTATCAAAAGCAAGAAAAAAATGCTAAGTGTTCATAACCCAGACGCAGAAGAAGACACTGGACGCACGAATTATCAAATCCGCGTCCAGACCTGCGCATCCACGTCCAAACGCAGAAGAGACACTGGACGCAGGAATTATCAAATTCGCGTCCAGACCTGCGCATCCACGTCCAAACGCAGAAGAGACACTGGACGCAAGAATTATCAAATCCGCGTCCAGACCTGCGCATCCACGTCCAAACGCAGAGAAGACACTGGACGCACGAATTATCAAATCCGCGTCCAGACCTGCAAGATCCGCGTTTTGCAAACCAAGACTTATGAGATTCAAGTACTTGGACTCAGGCGCCAGATCGTAAGAACCAGCACCTGATGTTGCAGAACGCAAGGATCAAAGTCCGCGTTTTAAACCCTTCACAATTAGAAATATTCTAAGTGAAGGGTCCAAAAGGCAGGACCTAATGGCACCGGGTCATCAAACCCGCGCCTCGGTTATCAACCCAAAGACTGCGTCTGGGAATCAAACACGATTTAAATTTGTGTGTTAAGGGTTCTTAAGGGTTCTTTGAACTTCCTTCAATGGTGAAATTCACGCCTAAAAGGCATTTACCTTGGAGACCTTGGAGAACAACATCCTGCGCAGAGGAGGAGCTGCCCCTCCGGGCCTCGGCGACGGTCGCCTTTGAAGAAGAAGCAGTCGGCTTGGTCTTGGGTGCCATTGCTAATTCAATCCGAGGTTAAACAGATGAACAGAAGGGGAAATTCTCTTTCTTAATTTTATCAGCGAGTGCGTTCGGAGAAGAAGAGGAATCTTCCCAACTGTGGCCTTTTATAGGCACAAGGATTCGTGAAGATACGCAGCGTATGGCCCGATGAATTCTGCGGCGAATCTCTGTTCGACGCGTGGAACGAAATCACTTTAACGCACAGAGAAGATCATGCGCCACGACTCTGCAGCGAATCGTCGCTCGACACGTGGCACGGATCATTTAATGAGCCAAGAAATCCGCGCGCCAAAAGGTGAAATCCCGTCGGTTCCCCAGGCCAACTGGCAGCGCAATCATGACGTGGCACGGACTCGCACCCGACGGCCATGTCTCTTCGATGGATATGCCCCGCCATAAATGCGCCCAGACAATCGCGTCTATACTCAAAAGATGCGTCTCTCCGAAGTTCGCGTCTTCAGCGGAGCATCGCGTCTGCCTCATAGAAGATCAGGCGCGTTTCCATTGCCAAAGGACGCACCCTACAGAAATCGCGTCTTTAAAGCAGTACCATCTCGGCTTTTTTTGAAAAGAACCTGCGTTCGGCCTCCTGCTTCTGCAAAATCAGTTCAACAGTACACTGACGCAAGCAGACGACTAACCACTCCTGGCTTAAAGCACACTCGTGACAGACTAAAAGCAATCGGGGAGGTTTAGACTGTGCATCTAGACACTCAACATGATCAACTCTGGTGGCTTCAAAGAGTTCAAACAGTACACTCACGAAGACCAACTCCAGATAAGATCGAACCCGGAACATCAACAGTCCAGCCATGAAGGTGAATTCAGCTAGAGTCCAAAGTATTTCGAAATCCGTCCCAGTTAACTGCGGAATATCGAAAACTTTAGAGGGGGTTCTGTAGGCTGTCCAAAAGTTACTGAAGGACAAGCCATTGAAAAGCTCTGGACGCGAGGGATTATCACCGTGTCTCAGCATCAAGGCGCGTCGGCCTGACACCCGCGCCTCAGCATCAAGGCGCGTTGGCCTGACACCCGCGCCTCAGCATCAAGGCGCGTCGACTTGACACCCGCGCCTCAGCATCAAGGCGCGTCGACTTGACACCCGCGTCTCAGCATCAAGGCGCGTCGACTTGACACCCGCGTCTCAGCATCAAGGCGCGTCGACCTGAAACCCGCGTCTCAGTTATAACCGCCTTGGTTAAGGGACCAATCACTGCCCACACGTAAGGGAAACCAGCTCCCATCGTGGCGTGTCTTTAGCAGGCACGTGGGTTGGTTACCGCCCATGTAGCGGGAAAGTTGGCTCTCATCGTGGAGTATTTTTAGGGGGCACGTTCACCCCCTAAGACCTCTATAAATAGCCCCGTCGCTATGAAAAAGGGGTCGGACCCTGGGCGAGAAGAAGAAATCGAAGGGCATCAATAGACATAAAGAGGCCGAGAGATATCAACAGGCGCGACACATACAGAGAGAGAGAGCTCGACTCTTCAAGCTAACTTGCTGCGTACAAGTTGCTCTTCGCCTACCTTCTCTTTTAGAGTTTTGGTAGACGGGGCTGAGTTACTCCTTCTACCTGCCAAGGAGAAGATCCCTTGACGGTCCAGACGGTCATCTGGTCAACGGAGAACAAGATTCACTCTCCACCGCCACACGAAGAACCCAGCACTAAACAAAGGGGGATTCAAGCTTCAACATCCTCCCTCCCTTGTAACCGGAAGATTAGTCTGTTGTAATTTTTCATCTGATTCAAGGAAATTTTACACCTCCCTTCTTTTTCGTGTCCAACAGTTGACAGCGGCCTGAGAGATTTGCAATGAATCTTCTGATATAAGCCAGCCTGCCTTGCAAGCCCCTGAGCTCTTTGAGGTTCCTTGGTGGATGCTGGTATTTGTACTAACGTCGTTTGCTGTTGTGTCTCGCCAGTAGCTTTCTCATACTGTCTCAAGTATGATTTTTCGGATCGGGTGCTCGTCTGTTGAGGCGTATCAGCTTGTGCCATGCAAGCAAGCTTTTCTCCTTCTGAATACTGAGGGAAGCCGATGTAAGATTGTCGTTGTCTGGCAGGATGGAGATGACATTGCAAGACTTGCCCTTTGAGTTGGGCTCCTTTGAATCCCGCTGTACGTCTTGGACGAGGTCTGGGTGTATCCACATGACTTCTCCTGTCTCCAATGTTAAGGGAACAAGACCCTTATTATCTTGAGTTTTAGCTGGAGAATGCTTGACTTCCAACCGTGGAGCGGGGGCTGGGTAGGTCCCGTCAGGAACTGTGACCTTTGGGGTTTTGCCGAACTCGAGGGTCACCATATTGGCAGTGACTTTCTTCTGCTCCGCCTTCAATGTCAGAACCCCGGCATCGATCAGGGCTTGTATTCTGTCCTTGAGGACATAACACTTGTCAGTAGGAGGTGGATCATCCTGTGGTAGAGGCAGTATTTAGGGTCGTTTGTGCGCCCTATCTCATTGGGATGCCGAGCATCCGGCAGTTTCATTTTGTTCCCTTTGTGGAGCAGATGGAATATCGTGACCACCTGATCGTCTTTGAAGGAGTACTGCTTTGGAGAGAACTTAGGCTTCTGATTGCTGAAGCCGCTCTTCTTGGCCTTCGACTGCACATCTCCGGATAACTCCACAGACATAGTCTCTTTGCCTTTAGCTTGAGAAGATTGCGGTGGGTCGCCACGCCCTTTGTTGTTCATCCCCCACTTGCCTCTAGGGGCGGATGGTTCGAACTTTTTAGCCGACTTCTCGGCTATCTCTGCTTGTTCGACCAATTCCTTCCAAGTGTGCGCTTTGACAGCCCCCATGCGAACTTCCACTTGGTCTAAGAAGTTGTGTCTGCATGTCTGTAAGAGCATGGGTAATGGCATCCCTGCTGGGCACATCAAGGATAAATTTCTGAACTGTTCAATGTAGTCACGGACAGATTCGCCCTTCCTCTGCACAGTGGAGAGGAGCTTGTCCATGGTCACTTCGGTATCGTCCTCATAGAAACGAGAGAGGAACCGAGTTTCCAGGTCGATCCAAGAGTTGATAGAGCCCGGGGGAGACTTCGGAACCAGTCAAATGCCACCCCCTTTAAGGTGCCAATGAATAGCCTAGCCATGATGGCATCATTGCTTATAACATTACCAGTCTGAGACCGGAAATAGTAGATGTGCTGATTTGGCGAGCTCTTTCCATCATAGGTATGCAACGTTGGTGGTTTGAACTTCGGTGGATATGGCACCGAATCCCACTCCAGCGGATAAGGACGGACTGCCCTACCTTCTTTAATTCATCCCTCTGAGTTAGGGATGCGATTTGAGCTTGGAGGCCCTTAAGGACTTCGGCGTCTAAGGAAGAACCCTCCTTGGATTTCTCTGGCTTTGGCTGCTCATTGCTGAAGTGTTCATCCTCATCGTGATTGCTCCCTGCATCGTTGTCATTCCGATTGCTGAGGAGTCGAGCAAGCATCTGTTGAATATTATCCAAGGCTTCTTGCTGGGTTCTAGAAGTTTACTCCTGAGCTTCCAAACGTCGACGAAGGTCGTCGTTAGCATTATCATCCATGTTGACTGATGTTCTGTCTGTTCGTACTGAACTAACTGTCGCTGAAAAGGCGTACCCACTGTCTTCATCTTCTTCATCCGACGGTTGGAGTGATCTCCTGGGCTGTGACGAGGCTAGGGCCGTCGAGGAAGAAGGCTGCTCGTAACTGTAGGGTATCGCCACCCTGGATCTGGTGTTTCAAAAAATACCCTCTTCATGCACCAAAACTTTGCCTAAGCCTGGGCTGTAATCTGGATCTGGGGAGCTGTTGAGGGAGTCGTCAGATGTTTGTCTTCCCCTGCGTAACTCTCGTCCTCTTCCGGTCATGTTGACGGATGCAGAGGGTAGATCTCGTGAGGTGCTTTTTCTGCGATGCTTCATAGGGAGATGCACGGACAGCCGATCAAAGACTGATTGCCGGCATGGAGGAGTGGCGAGGATTCGTCGTGACCGGCAACGAGCTGAATGGATTGTCACCAGCTGGCATCCTCTTTGTTGACAACAGGGGGAAGTAGTTCGAAAAGACACCGACTTCCGCTTGTTCGCCAAGAATTCCCACAAGTCAGGCCCATGGGAGCCTACATAATCCTGTGGAGAGGCCTTTCTAGAACGTACATAGGATGATGTTCCGTTCCTCTTATCCCTGCGGAAGGGATTAGCACTGAATAGTACTTCAGTTCTAGCTTCGCCAAAAGGTGCGAGCTTAATGTTTGACGAACTGGAGAGCGGAGCACGCTGTGGTGCTTTACCCACTATGCCGCTGCAAAGGGGATTTGCCTTAGATAACACTCTGGCCCTAGCCTCGCGGCCATGGACGCAGTGAGTATGCTGTGGTACAGTAGCTTCGCTCATAAGAACGATGCTGGCACAAGGCATTGCTGCTCTTGAATTGGGCGACGGTATGATTGTCGTCTTGACTTTATGATTGGAGCAGACATGCGTCTTGCCTTTTTCTTTGCGAGAGAGGCGCGGTTTAGGCGTAGCTATGCCTGAAGCTTCGGTTGGAGACTTCTGTTTAGGCTTCCATACCCGCCTTGGCAGAGGAGACTTAGGTTCGCAAGGAACCTGATTAGCCACACGCGAGGCTGAGGGGTATTGGTAGAATTCTGCTTCCGGTTTCTGCTTTGAAACCTTGGTCGTGGAAACCTTCCTATGCTTCCGTGCTCGAAGCATTAGGCCACCCCCAGAGAGGACTTCTTCAAATCTTCCTTGATCGAACTGAACCACCAAGTTCTCACAAGTAAAGGAATCAGACTGCGGACGTGCTTCCTTGTTGCGCCAGAGAACCGCAGTAGGTTCGCAGAGAACCTTTTCTGTCTCCGCAGAGACTTTCCTTGAAGATTTAGCCAGAGAGGCTCTGGCTGCACCGGCTTTTCTGAATTCAGAGTTAGACCCGAGGGTCTGTTCGTCGCATTGCGACACTTGATTCTCGACGGTGGAGAATACAATCCCCAGCGGAGTCTCCATCTTGTTTTCCATTGAATTGCAAAAGGGAAAAACTTACAATAAAAAGAGTTTGAGGAGCTAAATTACAAGTATTCTTAAAAAGATTATAAGTAGATCTCCTCAGAGATTCTGGAGAAGTGTGCCGATAGGAGTCTGGTCAGCGCGCGACCACTTTGTCCCTTTGACGATGCGAGCGATGAGATTCCCTTCTCGCCTGGTTCCGGGAATCAGAGAATAGAAGGTTAGTAAAACCCTCTTGCTGCTTCTCAAAACCGCCTTCAATTAGGAATTTCTTCTCGCCTGGTTCCGGAGATTCCTTGAGAGGAAGGACGATATTAGGGTATCAACAACCTGGATAGAGAAAGCAATTCTCTAAAAGATCTCGAGCGCACGGTGCGTTGTGAAGAAATCTCTGCTTGTGGAGTCCTCTTGTGCGTCTGTGCCTGGTCTAAGCCTTTTCGTCCTCTCAGAAAATCGGCCTCTTTCCCTTGTACCCCTGATGGGCTATTTATAGGGAGAGCAAGGGTATAATCGTCCCTTGAAAATATAGAAACAGATTGAATCGGATCTGTTTGAATCTGGAAAGTAGCCTTGCTGCGAGGCTAAGATCAGCTTCTGCGAAGCTAAAATTGGCAGGTCGGTTGACCTTCTTGATCCTTTCCTTATCGTTGGAGGATTTCCCCTGATCTTCTTACTCGTTTTAGGAGAGTCAAGAGATTGTGACAATCAACTGCCAAATTTGATCTCTGATTTGATCTTAATTGGATTTGATCTCAATCCTGATTAGATTTGATCTCATCTGGAGATTTGATTGGTCAAAGGTTGACCATAGCAGACTAGCAGCGGCGATGCCCGCTTTGAGCTCGCAGCGGAGCTGGAGACGGTTTGTGGCGAAGTCAGAAGAAAGCTCTTCGGTGGAGCTAGATAACATCTGTGGCGAAGATACCGAACATCCTTCTGCGCAGTTGTGTAGCTTCAAGCGAAGTTAACTCTCTGCGGAGTTGTGCTCAGGCGAAGCTATAAGTTAGCTTCCTGGCGAGGCTTTGGATGGCTTCAAGGCGAAGTCGGGTGATACTAGCCTCTCAGGCGAGGCTATCCCTTTGGGCTCATGTGATACTAAGTGCTAGCATCCTAGACCTGCTGAGGTCTGTTCAGAAACAATCCGGGTTCACTGTCTGCTTGCTGGATCAGTGGAGTCCAAGTTGCTTCCTTTTCCCTCGGAGATGGGTGAAAACTGGTCTTCAGCTCGTCTGTCACTTGTCTTTTGTAAATGTCAACTAGTTTAGACATCGTTCAGACCAATAAGAATCTTGTCTTTTTAAGTGTCAACAGGTGTCAGGTGCCAAGTGGTAGCACAACAAATATTCATCATTGTATAACACAATACAGAAAACTGTACCGATATAGGGGATCGGTACGAATACAAGAAAATGGTATCGATACAGAGAATTGATACGAATACAGGAAAACGATACAGTTTTGAAATACAGTGTAAGTAAAGTTTCAAACTTTTCACAGCCATCAAGAAAAGAATAATAGTTAAATTATCAAGCATGCAAGCGGGCTAGCAAGTAAATGAACATCCAACTGGAGCAAGCAGACTGGAGCAAGCTAACACATAGCACTAGACACTATCACGTTTGGCGTGGTCACCACTCGCGGTACGGCTAAACGCACACGACGGAGAGAGCGTATGAACGCTATACTATCGCATGTGGCAAAGCCGCGCTCACGGTGTAAATACGCTCGAACAAAATTAGCGGTAAAGCATTGAGTGCTAGGTTCGCCTACCAGGCATAGCTAAATGACCTGACGGTCTGAACGCATTCCCTCTTTTGAGAAAGTGGGTGAGAGCCCAGTATTTGCAGAAGTGTCAGTATCTAACACACACATATAACATGTGATAACTAAACTACCAGTAGAACGGTGCAGCCCGGAGGCTAGAAAGGTAGAAATAAAAATAGCGAGCAGACAACCGAACAATCAAGCGGAGCTAAGCAAGGCTGGAGCGAAGCTAGCGTATAGCGCTAGACGCTATCATGCTTGGTGTTCTTACCGCTCGTGACAAAGCCATGATAACGTACAGCTGTCGCTCATGGCGTAACTACACTCAGATGGAGTTAGCGATAGAGCAATATGCTTGCCTATCAGGCAGAGCTGAAAGACCTGATGATCTGAACGCACTCCCAGCTACCACGAAACCTAAAAGTTGTAAGGTTAATTCTTATTGGGTAACTCGGGAAGTGAACTGGCCCGGAGGCCGAATAGGTACCTACACAAGATGTTAGTACTAGACGAGCATACATATAAATAAGATAATAACTCGACTACCATGGAGTGGTGAAGCCTAGAGGGTGAAGTAGAGCCCGGGGGCTAAACGACTACGAAGGGTCGGCCACGCATGGTATAAAGCAGTAATAGAATAATATCACAGGTAGTATATATGTACAGGTAATAAACTACACTACTACAAGCATTCATCACATTAGTACATAAACATGTCCACAGTATTACATGCACACACTCACACCAATAAAAATACACTGGATCGGTACAATTACACGTGTCGACATAGACAAATACAATACCATCAATACAAATACATATTACACTTAATACAAATCACCCATCGAAGCGGGGAAACCCAAATATCTGAAAGCACCGCAAATCCCGTAACTCCAAAACACGTGCACACGCGCACATACCACACCCACAATCACCATAAGAGAGAGAGTGTGTTTTATTTTGTGGAGAAAAAAATAGAGAGATTAAGAAAGAGAAAGAAGAGAGAGTGTGTAGGAGAGAGAGAGCGCAGAGGAGCGAGAGTGAAAGAGAGGGGCTGGCCGGCCATGGCCGCAGCAGTCCCACAGATGAGAGAGAGAGAAGGTGAGGGAGGAGAGAGAGAAAGAGAGAAGAAAGAGAGGAAAAGAGAGATATCTAGGGAATGGGAGAGAAGGATCAAGAGGAGAGAGGGGAAAGGAGGCTGGCCAGGGCGGCGCGGCGATCGCTGGGTTGCCTGCGGCCGCGGCTAGAGAGGGAGGAAGAGAGAAGAGGAAAAGAAGAGGAAAAAGAAGAAGAAAAGAAAAGGAAAAAGAAGAAGAAGAGAAGAAGGGGATGGCGGCGGATCTAGGGAGAGGCGGCGGCGACAAAGCCTCATGGCGGCGGTCAATGGCGGCCAGATTCAGGAAACAGAGAGGGAAAGGGAATGAGAGAGAGAGAGAGAAAAAGAAAGAGAGAAAAGAGAGAGGGTGCCTTGGCCGTGGGGAGGTCGGCGGATCTGGGAGCTGTCGGTGCCGATGATCGGTGGCGGTCGTCGGTATAGCGCTACGGCGGTCGTCGGCTAAGGGAGAAGAGAGGGGAGAAGAGGAGAGAGAAAGAGACAGGGAAACAAAGAGGAGAGAGAAAGAGAGAGGGAAACAAAGAGGAGAGAGAAAGGAAAGAGAGCAATGAGAGAAGGAGAGAGAAAGATTAAATAGGTTAGATATTTTGTGGGTGGTCGGTATATCGCCACGTGGCAAGTCCAAGAGCGAGAAATCTAAATTAAAATATTAAAATAATATAATGCGACGAAATTTGAGAAATTCAAAAAAAATTCTAAAAATACCCAGAGGTAGAAAACATCCCTCTGAGAAACAATATGAAATCAGTTTTTAGAAATTCAATTTGATTTTTAAATTTAAAAAAATCTGGAATCAACCATTGATACCAACCGACACCAAATCCGGCCGAGTTTTGATAAATTCAGAAAAATCTCAAAAATGCATTAAATTAGAGAATATGATTCTAAGAAATAATGTGAAATGATTATCAGAAATTCAACTTCATTTATAATTAAAAAATTCTGAAATCGACTAGCGATACTAGCTGACACTGATTTTGAAGATCTTACAAAATAATTAGAAAATTTTTAAAAATCATGAAAAATTTAAAATATTGAAAAATGATGTTTGAAACTGGAACCCATCAAATTTGACTATCAAAAAGATCAAATCGAGCGATACACTGGGATCGGGTCCGCGGTTCATACTAGGGCTGACTCTGAGTCCACGGATTCGGATCCAGTGCAAAACAATCGCATAATAATCATAAAATTAAAACAAATAAAAAAATGCAATCAAAAAAATTGAATACGTATCTAAGTACGCATTTCGGAAACGAGATGTTACAAGAAGAATCCATTATAATCTGTAGGTTATAAGGATTACAGGGATTGAATACCAGAGTTTCAGTTTTGGGCTTAACTCCCAGTAAAGGATAAGTAAAAAGTCCCCTTCTCGTTGGAGGAGAAAGTCAATTTATACTTGATCTGATCTGCGTACATGGACAATATTACCGATATAGCCAACATTGATGGTCGAGATTGATCATATTGACACTAAAAGTTTTTGATCGATCCGACACTAATTCTGAGAACCATGCTTTGTACATAAAAGTAAAAATAGAAATCTTTAAAACATGTATTAAAACTTATTAAATTGATTCTTAGAATTGATAACAATTCTCCAAACATAATTGGTGACAAAAGCCTCTCACCTCTACATGTTATTCTAAATCTCCAGATTTATGTTGCACAAACACAAGACACAGACATGACAAGACAAGAAACAAATATTGGATACACAAAGTCTTTAAATATGTAGGATATAGATATGTTGTTGACATGTTAATAAAATAACATTAGAGATAAATAATAAAGAATTAGAATAAGATGTGATAAAATCTATAATTTGTAACAAATCCTATAAATACAATTCATATAACTCTAAATCCGCAGTCATATAAACTGTTGGACATTTAGGTCTATTTCCTGATATTTTCTATTCTAAATATATTATTTAAAAACACAATTTATATCATAAAATGTTACTATAAAATAATAACAGAAAAGAAAAAAATAGGCCTGGAAGAGCAGTCGTGACACGTCACTGCCCTAAAAGACTAAGACTCGCTCTATCGCTCGACGTTGGATTGACCATCGTCAACTAGTGGTAAAATCTCTTGGATACACTAGCATGTAGGCTCGAGCACGAGGCTTAGACCTCTACTTAGAATCGAAGTGGTTGCCTGAAAAATATGAAGAAAGGAGAAGAAAATATTAAATTTAAACTAAAACCATTCTCACGAAGAGTAGGCCTCGAAATTTTTTAGAGAGAGAAAGAAGAATTGGAGACTTATATCTTGAAATAAGAAAAAAAAATGACTTTATTCAGAGGCCTAAAAGAGTCAGTAGTTAGAATGAAATTAATTATGTTTTAACAATTGTAAGAGTGAGAATATGTCAAAATGGGTTAGAGTGAGAATAGTTCATGATTGAGACAAAACCTGCACAGAAGATAGAATTTAGAACTGATAGATAGATAGTGTTAGGGTTTCTCAGTACTGCTGCTATAACAAGTGGCTATGCGGATCGTGATCCACAAGGAGGGTCTGCGATAGAAGAGTTAAGTATTCTTTTTAAGTTTATTAAATGCCGATTAAATATCTTTTCTTAGTTTTTTTAAAAGAAAAGAAAAGAGTTAAGTTTGAAGAGGAGAAGATAAAAGAAAAAGCAGGTGTTGGTGTTTTAATTGAAAGAAAAACTATGTTAAAAGAGAAAGAAATGAAGAAAGTGACTCTAAACCAAGAAATTAGAAAAAATAAAGTAAGAAAAGTTACTTACCTCTCTTGGCTGATTACTTACTTTAATCTTTAGTAAAGGTTTACATTGTGATTGGAGGTGATCAGCACATAATCCATAAAATCGGATTCAGTCCCCTTCTATATTACATCATCAAGACTTTGAACAATAGACATGAAATGATACAGACTTTTAAAAGGAGGAATCCATTGTCATGAGATATGGGTGGCACTCGCAAAGGCAAGGCGATTTCGATGATATAAGACTCACTTAGATTGTAATCAAAATCAAAAGAAATAAGAAGAAGAAATAAAACAAAAAATAAACTTTCAAATAAATTGAAAAAACTATAAAAAAGAAGATTATACTGGTGTCACTCTCAATACAATTTTTCCTTTCCTTCTCTCATGAATCTCTTCTCTAATCCCAGTTTACAAATAAATGAAAAATTACATAAAAATAAAAAATATAAGTTAAGTTAAGAAAAATCCTAATCCTAGCTCTCTGTTAGAGTGGTGCCCATTTGCCTTCTGATTTTGTAGTTATTTATAGGCAGAACTGAAAGAGGAGAAGCGTTTGAAGATAGGGAGAGCATACGCTCCCCCAGCTATCTCAATCAAACCGCAAAAACGCAGCTCTGACCATGTTTCCATGGCTAGGATCTGGCTGTTGAGCCAGATCTGGGGGTGCATGGCTTCTCTCTTTGAAATATTCCATGTTTTATAATATAATTTGCCTCTGGACTTCTGGAACTGGGATTCTTTGTTGATTTCTCAAGTTGGAATAATAATTCCAGATTTAGTTGGAATATATTTGGGTTTATCCTCTCATTCTCTATTAAATCGCACCTGCACAAATCAAACATTAAGACAAGTTAGTTATAGAGTATATGATACAAAGATATGGTAATGTAGTAATAACTATGTAATATACGTGTACAATCATACCCCCACACCTATCTTTTGCTCGTCCTTGAGTAAAACAAATAAAAAGCAAATAGAATTAACCTAATCTAATTCACTTTTGTAGAAGTCATGGTTGCACTTAGCACGTGCAATAGGCCGTTAAACCTCTAGGTTACTCATAGAGGACGAGTTTTGTCTCATGAGGATTTTCAGTAAATTACACCCACAAAATTCATAAAAGAAAGAAAAATAAAGTGTTAGTATTTTTTAAAAACACATTTTGATAAAGGAAAAACAGATTTAAGGTATTCTTGCAGAAATCAAGTAATCTATATGTCATAGGATTACCAAACTATGCATTCAAGAACTTAGTCTCTATTCAAAAACTTGTTATCATCAAGGTAAGAATAAAAACTGTACTTCTCACCTAGTCTTTTAGTTTACTCTAAATCATATGCACCTTGTGACCGTGAATATTTGACTATAGATTTTTCAACTCTAACTCTTATGCCTTTCTTTTACATATTATGGTAATAATATCCCTCAGTTCTATTAAGTTTTTTAACTCGCCTATGTAACGAGCTTTAGGTCGGTGACTCCCAAACCGGACGATCTTAGGGCACCGGGTGAGAAAACACCCCAAGGATTTAAGGACTCGAGCAAATAAGCCATAAAAACTAAGGGTTTTTATTGATTATATGGACTACTTTAAGCGTAAATACTCATGCTTTATTAGGCCCAGATATTTAGCTTAATCAGAGGATTTTTAATATATATAATTTTTTTATTTTTTTATTTTATTTTTTATGGCACAAGAATCTTTGTTTTGAATTCAAAGTGTGTAAGTGTATAAAGAATGCATATATCATTAAGATAAAAGTTAAGACTACATTACTTTTTCAATTTTTCTTTCTAAACCTAGAAAGCAAAAAAATAATCTTATTTTGACCAAGTATAAGAAATCATAATTATGATTTTTCTATTAACTTAATTTCTTACAAAAATAAGTCAAATATTGTTTTTCTTTTTAAAAAGTTTTTTAAAAGCAAAAATTTTATAATATATAATATATATATATATATATATAATATATATATATAATATATATATATATATATATATATATATATATATATATAAGAAAACGTAAAAGAAATCTATGTTAGAACCTTCCCCACATCTATCTCATGTATTGTCCTCAATGTATGAGTGGATGCATATATGTGATGGTAGTGAAAAGTGCATTTTATCATTACATTTAGCATCACATTTTCATATTTATTCATATAATTCTGCACATTTACTAATATTTTATGATTTATTGTGTGCAGGCCTTGAGAAATAAAAATAAAGCAATAAAGCCTCAAAAGAAGCCCAAAAGCCCATATTCAAGCCCAATATAAAAGTTGCAAATATCAATTGCCAAAATTGCAAATACTAAGGGCAAAAGTTGCAAATACAAAGAAGAGGGAAGGATAGACTTCTATTCAACCCTAAACACTTGCAGGATGAGAATAAAAGCCAAAGAAGAGAATGTAAAGATAGAAAATTCGTGGATAAAAGATTTGGGATCTAGGTAACTTGCTTCCCAAGTTATATCTAAGTCCCAAGATAAAGAGCCAGGATCAAACTTCCAGAAGGAAACGCCTAGATGGACGGATCAGGGGAGGCCACGCGCCAAAGAGCGTGGCCAGTCGACACTGCATGGCCGTGGAAACGCGGCCCAAGCCGCGTTTCCGCGGCAGTATGGATAAGCCAGGGTACGCGTTTTCGTTGAGGAGTTGTTCTGGGACTCTACTTCCTTCTGCACCTATAATTACCCCTGCAATGCAACCGAGAAGGGCGTCCAGAAAAGTAGAGGGCCAAATCTAGGGTTTTCTTAGGCTTGTAGTTTAGGTTTTCTTTGCTTTTTGTAATTTTTATGTAAGTAAGGGAGAGGGCTATGTTGAGAGTGACACCGATGTATGCTCCTCTTCTCTTCCATTGTATCAAGTAATAAAGGTAACATTTATTTTTGTGTCATTGCTTTATTTTCCTTTTATTTTATTTTCCTTTTCTATTTTATTTCTGTTGGTCTTTGATGAGCATACAAGTGATTTCCAAAGCACAAGTATAACGAATCTTGGTGCCAACGATACTTCATGGAGATGTTCTCCTCCTCAAGGTACGTATCACTTCATTCTTGCCCAGCTTGATGATATAATGCGAACAGGGGACTGAGATCGATCCTATGGTTTATGCATTCAAACGCCTCCGAAGCAAGGTAGAACGTGTTAGGTTTTCACGTAATTCATCGACCATACGAAGATGTGTTTATTCTATTTTCTTGTTTTAGATTAAGTCACCAACACCTCTCCTTCAAATTCTTTCTTTCCCATCTCATTGTAATTATCACTTTTCATCTTCTTAATCTACGCCTTCTTCCTAACCTAACTTTAAATATTATTTCTATTTTCCTTTTAATAACTAAAAGAAATATTTTTTAGAGAATCTTACTTAAACGCTTCCATCGCTAGTCCCTCCCTGAAGATCACGACCCGCATAGTCTTTGCTACAGCGGATAGTATTGAGCACCTCGCACACCTTTACTTCTCAATCTGATATTCTATATTTTGTGTGCAGGGAAATCTCAATCAATATGCATGAAAAAGAAGAAGAGAAGTGAAAATATTACCTCAAGGTGATGGTTTCGGTGGTGATCGGATTGGGCCAAGTGTTGCTACCAATCTAAATAATGTGGAGTTTCAAGGAACCTACCTTTGATGACCTCTTTTCTATTTACATTGTTATTATCCCCAATTTGATTAGGATCATGCAAGATCCTAACAAGAAAATTATCCTGGTTACATGACTAATCTTGGAATATCATCTGGAGTCAAAATGGTTTATATATTGGTACAATAATGAAATATGACTTAGTAAAGTGGTTGATTTGGACTCAATAATGGAATGTTTGGGAATCAATACTGACTCGAGAATATGACTTAAATCAAGTTTAACTTCAAGAGTTGAATTTGGTTCAAAAGTTGGATCCAAATCAAAGAATTTAAATTCACATTCTTTTTCCATCAATGAAATGTGACTTTCCAAAATCGATGGTTCAATTTCAAGCTATGGGTACATGAATCAATGTCGGCTCGGGAACTGGGTCCAAATTGGGTAAGGATACCGGAGTCAACATAAATTCGAAAATTAAAACTGAATCACAAAGTTGGGATTTCGGGGTCACATTCACATTTAAGTTCAATTTCCTTACAGTGAAAACTTGCCAATTTGTCAATGGCTTGAAATTGGTTAAGTTTGAAATATTGTGATGAAATTGAATCTTGGTTTCCAAAACACCATGATTCTTGAGCCAAATCAATGGGGTTAGAGATATTATGATTGGTCAATGATTGATAAGGGAGAGTTTTCTCATTCCTATGAGTGTTGGCCACTTGACTTATTTGTGTTCTAACTTATTGATATCCGATTGAAAGTATTTGGATTTGATTTAAGGCTTCATACTCTTTTTCAAGTTAATTGGTTTTTCTTCTTGTTGTGGTGGGACTTGAAAATGGGAGCATGGTCGTGGTTTTGAAAATTTTGAGGGGATTGTGAGTCTATCATGTTTTGAACTTATCGCTCAGACTCATGCAAGATTTCTAGAATCTTTTCGAACTCAAATTTTTCTTCAATCAATTTTTCTAGAAATGGAGTATATGAAGTTGAATGTTGGTAAGGTGGTTGATAATTGACTCAGGGGAGTTATATCCCGACTGATTCGGTGAATAGTAGAGATGATGATTCCTATCCTGATTATAATTTTAGAACTGGGGCATATGTTAAGTTAGATAAAACCAATCTTACATACTTGATTAGTAAAAGTTATGCAATGCCGGGTTGGTAATATCCAAGTCAAAAGAGGTCGGGGAGACATATGGATTCATACTATTATGGAAAAAATTATTGTGATGATCCATTTTACATAAAAAAACAAGAACAAACAAAGGCAAACAAACAAATAGACAAAAAGAAAGAAAAAAATCTAGCATATATTAGGGTAGACCTTAGACCTAAACGACTCCTAACTAGTTGACTGTCCAAGAGAGGTATATTGCAGTAACCTGCCCACAAATTAATCTGCCAGGTATGAAAAAAGGCAGTGGGATGTATTCGTGCAGAGCAACGGACCTTAATTACGCCAAACCACTGATTTTTGAGGATCTTGCTTCTTAATCTCCAATCTTCGACACCGATTTAATCAGAGTCAAACTCTAACAACTTTCTCCCCAGATCAATCTCCTATTGAGCCCAGATGTCCCTAGGTCCAACGTCTACTCAATTTCAGTTAGGATGGGTTAGTGAGTGAGGAGATGATTTTTGAGGTAAGGAAGGGTAATGACTCTCCATCTTATTTTGTTTATAGGTTAAGCCCTTAATCGTTTTAATGCAAGTGTACAAGTATATAGTAAAAAGTAACACTCAAGAAAATATCATACAAGCGTGTTTTCTATACTATATGCAATGCGCACATACCTTGGCTCCAACGCTCTTCAACAGTAATGTAAAAGTAAACAAAATTAATGAATGCCGTAAATACAAAATCTAAATCATTTTTTAGTATTTATCAACCAATATGTTACTGTTGAATTAAAGCAGTGTGTACAGTAAGTTCAAGAGGAAAACTAAATACTGCAGAAATATACTACTTTGCAATTCAATCACCCTGCAAAAAGTAGGGTGAGTAGTTCACTTAAATGTCGCGGAAACACGACTTTTGTCGCGTTTGTGTGGGAATACTTAGGATTTATGGGCTATACTTTCGAGAGTAGAGTCTAAGAGCCACTTTTATGTACTTGCAGTAAATAGTTTCTTCAGATTAACTACTGCACAAAAAAAAGAGAAGAAAATTTAACCGTTAAGTAAATTAAAAAATTACCGCCTCTCCCCGGTACTGGCGCCAAAATTTGATCGAGACGAAACCTGCACAAAAAATAGAGTTTAGAGTTGATAGATAGATAGTGTTAGGATTTCTTAATACTACCGCTATAACAAGTGTCTATGCGGGTCGTGATGCAGAAGGAGGGAATGCGATAGAAGCGTTAAGTATTCTTTTTAAGTTTACTAAACGCTGGTTAAAAACATTTCTTCTTAGTTTTTAAAAGAAAAGAAAAGAGTTAAGTTAGAAGAGGAAAGGATAAAAGAAGAAAATTGTGGTGTTTTAACTGAAAGAAGAATTATGTTAAAAAAGAAAGAAATAAAGAAAGTGATTCTAAACTAAGAAATTAGAAGAAATAAAGTAATAAAAGTTAGTTATCTCTTTTGACTGATTATTTACCTTGATCTTCAACGAAGGTTTATCTGTGTTCAGAGGAGATCAACACATAACGCCTAAGATCGAATTTCAGCCTCTGTTCACATTACATCATCAAGACTCGAACAACAAGTATGAAATGATACAAACTTTTAAAAGGAGGAATCCATCATTAAGAGTTATCGGTAGCACTCGCAAAGACAAAGCGATTCCGATGCTATAATAGTCACTTGGATTGTAATCAAAACTAAAAGAAATAAGAAGAAGAATAAACACAAGGTAAACTTTTGAGAAATTGAAAAACAATAAAAGAAAAGAAGAAGATTAAACGGGTGTCACCCTCAATACAATTCTTCCTCTCCTCTCATGAATATCTTTTCTAATCTCAGTTTACAAATAAATAGAAAATTACATAAAAATAAAAACCTAAGTTAAACTAAGCTAAACCTTAATCCTAGCTCTCTGCTAGAGTGGCGCCAGTTTGTCTTCTGATTTTGCAGTATTTATGGAAGAAATAGAAGGAGGAGACGCGTATGAAGATAGGGAAGCAAACGCTCTCCCAACTGTCTCAAGCAAGCCGCGTTTCTGCGGTTAGGATTTGGCTGTTGGGCCAGATCTAGGGTTGCGGGGCTTCTCTCTTTGAAATATTTCATGTTTTATGATAATATTTGCTTTTGGACTTCTGAATCTGGGATTATCTTTGTTGATATCTCAAGGTAGGATAATAAATCCGATTTAGTTGGAATATATTTGGGTTTATCCTCTCATTCTCCAATAAATCTCACCTGCACAAATCAGACATTAAAGCAAGTTAGTTGCAAAGTTTATTACACAAAAGATGTGAGAATGTAGTAATATATTGTTGGAATTGAAGAATATAAATGCGAATCTTTGAGTTGAATTATGGCAAGATCCGTTGATCGAATCAATTGGATGATGGTTGGAGTGTGTTCTCCTTCCATTGGGATGAACGTGGTATATTCACATGTTCAATTCCGACTTCGAATGAATGAGATATTCAAGTCTAAAGATTGCCTAATTCAAAGCCAAAATGGGACTAAAGGTAGCTAAAAGCATTTAGTCCCACATTAGCCATGGAATTGAAGTTTGTGGTGTATAAATAGAGAAAATTGAGAACAAAGGGCGTGCCCTTTGGGTACTTGGAGTTTTCGCGCGCGATTGGGAGGGAACCATGCCCTATCATGCGTGCGCGCGCCGCCGCTGGCGGCGGCGGCGGCGGCGGGCCGGGGCGCCGGGTCCGGGTCTGGGTCTGGGTTCAGGTTCGGGTTCCCCACCCGGCCTGGTTCTTTTTGAATCAGGTCTCTCGGGTATGGGTTGCGAGCATACCCGCTCCGCTACCCGAACCAGACCCGCCCGCTATCCGGATCCAGACTGCTCCAGTTGGACAGCCAACAGTCGCAACTATTGGACAGCCAACAGGTGCGACTGTTGGGTCGAACCGTTGCAACGGTTCAGACCGAACTGTTGCAACCTTCGTTGGGTTCAGACCGTTGGCCCCTCCTGGAGCGCTATAAATAGCGCTCCAGTTTCTCATTCTCTACACACCAATACCTAACAACTCTCTCTCTTTCTATCTGAGTTCTGAAGCAAGTCTGCGTTCTGAACTGGGAAGTAGAGTTCCAAAGCGACTTCCAGCGAGAAGTGGGAATCCGAAGTGACTTCCAAAGGAGATTCTGTAAAAATTCGTTCTGAAAGAGGGCACAGGAAATTCAACAGATTCTTTTAATAGAATTGTTGTCTGAATCTGGGACTTCTGAAGAAGAATATTCTTCAACCTTCCTTCGTCCTCAACAGTGGGTACTCCTCCAATGTAAAGGCAAATATTCATTCTAAATTTGTCCTTGTCCCGCTGCTTCAACGATCCTGTGAAGGTACTGGTTGACTACGGTTTGACCATACGGTGATTTGGTAGTGCTATCCAAATACCGTGAAGGAGTGTTGTATCTTGGGAGACCAGCGTCATTATCCCGTTAGCACTGGTGCGGGGGACGTAATTGTCTTAAGGAGATTCGCTCTAAGCGTACCTCGCTCCAAGTACTGTATAAGTGAATTAATTTCTTTATACAGGGGATATACTGATATTCAGTATATCGAGACTGACTTAGATTCAGTCTAATTGGTGTTTAACCAAGGAAGAAAATTGAAAGGTGGTTCTTAAATTAAGGAACGTTCTATTGAACGGAAAACCTCCCACCTGATATTTACCGACCTGGCCAATTAGATTGTTGATAACTCAGTGATCTTGATTAGTTATCAGATTGATTCCTGTTAAGCAGAAATCCATCATTCTTAAGACAATTAAAATTGAAGTCTCTTACTTCTGTTCTGCTTGAACTTGCAGAAAATGTCTGAGACTAATCAAGATAGTACAAGTAAGGCACCTAACATGCAGCTCCAAACTTTGATGCCTACTCCACTTCCTAACCCGAAGCCGGAGAAGCCAGGAAAATTTGATGGCACAGAATTCAAGAGGTGGCAACAGAAGATGCTCTTCTACTTGACCACTCTTCATCTGGCCAGATTCCTGCAAGAAGATCCACCAGAGCCTGCAACTGATGCATGGACTCAATGTGACTTCCTTTGCCGAAATTATATTTTAAATGGACTGGATGACTCTCTTTACAATGTCTACAGTCCTATCACAACGGCAAAGAAGTTATGGGCCAGTCTTGACAAGAAGTATAAGACTGAGGATGCTGGTACCAAGAAGTTCGTCGTAGGACGATTTCTGGAGTACAAAATGGTGGACAGCAAGACTGTAATCAGTCAGGTGCAAGAGTTCCAACTTATCTTGCATGAGATGGAAGCCGAAGGTATAATTCTTCCTGAAACTTTTCAGGTGGCTACTATCGTGGAGAAACTCCCACCTGCAAGGAGAGATTTCAAGAACTACCTGAAGCACAAGCGAAAGGAGTTAAAGTTGGAAGATCTCATTGTGAGGCTTCGAATCGAGGAGGACAACAGAAAGTCTGAGGAAATGAGCAGTAAGAACTCCTATGAAGCAAAAGCCAATGTGATCGAAGACTCAAAGGGGAAAGCGCGTCTACTTCCAAAGGCTTAAAGCGGAAGAAGACTTCCCAGGGGTACAAAGGCCAGGTCCAAGAAGGCAAGAACATGCGCTTCAAGGGAACCTGCTACATCTGCAACAAAGAGGGGCATAAGGCGAATGAATGTCGCAGCCATCTCAAGTAGAACAAGAATCTTGTTGATGGTCTTTTTAAAGACAATGTTGCAATGGTGGACAAAAAGTCCGTGTATTTGTACCCGAAGCTTATAAATAAAGGAAAATCTTCTGTTTATTTGCTTGAGTCTCCTATTTTGTGACATGCTAGATTAGGGCATGTAAATTACAAGTCTTTAAAGAACTTGTCTAATCTGGGATATATTCCTAAACTCAACTTGGAAGAAATTCGCAAGTGTGAGATTTGTGTTGAGGCCAAGTTGGCGAAAAATTCATTTCACTCAATTGATCGAAATACAGAACCTTTAGGGTTAATTCATAGCGATCTGCGTGACTTGAAGTTTATGCCAACTAGAGGAGGTAAAAAGTATTTTATTACTTTTATTGATGACTGTACAAGATACTGTTATGTGTATCTTTTAAACAGTAAGGATGAGGCAATAAATATGTTTATAACATATAAAGCTGAAGTTGAGAATCAACTCAACAAGAAAATTAAGATTCTAAAATCCGATAGAGGCGGAGAATATGAATCAAATGATTTTAGTGAGTTATGTGCTAATTTTGGTATAATCCATCAAACTACAGCACCATACACTCCTCAGCAAAATGGAATTGCTGAACGGAAGAACAGAACTTTGAAGGAGATGGTAAATTCCATGCTTGTAAGTTCTGGAGCTCCGCAGAACTTGTGGGGGGGAAGCTCTATTAACTGCAAATTATATTCTAAATAGAGTACCCCACAAGAAACTTGGTCTTATACCATTTGAGTTATGGCATGGAAGGACACCTTCCTACCATTACCTCAAAATGTGGGGGTGCCTTGCAAAGGTGCTGGCACCATTACCTAAAAAGACTAAGTTGGGAGCAAAAATTATGGACTGCATATTCATAGGCTATGCCTTGAATAGTAGTGCCTACAGATTTCTGGTTCATAAATCAGAAATACCAGATATTCATGTAAACATGATTATCGAATCTAGAGATGTTGTGTTCTTTGAAGACATCTTTCCATACAAACGGGAAACAGATAAGACTTCTGGGAAAAGAACACATGAGATGGCATTCAGGGATGAAAGCCCTGAGGAACTGACTGTTAATGCAGAAATTGAACCAAGAAGAAGTCAGAGATCTAGAATCTCAAAATCTTTTGGTCCAGATTTCATAGCATTCGCTATTGAAAGCGAGCCTCAAACATTTAAGGAGGCTATGTCAACCCCAGAAGCACAAAATGTTATATACAACGGTAAGTCTAGACATATTCGTCGTAAACATAATACCGTGAAGCAGTTGCTCTCAAATGGAATTATTTCTATTGACTTTGTATCGTCAAAGGATAATTTAGCGGATCCGCTTACTAAAGGTTTAAGTGGAGAGCGTATAAACTGCGCATCGAGGGGAATGGGTCTAAAAGCCTAACCTTACCGAGTCAGCTTAATGGAAACTCACTTAGCGACTGGAGATCCCACAGACTAAGTTCAAGAGAAAAAACTAGTTATGATTGACTCAGCAAGTAAGCACTTGGGAGCTTGACTCCAATCCATTCCTAAGGTGCACATAAGTGCTTTTCTACAAGTGGATTAAGGATAAGTTTAATGCTTTTAATGATGCCTATATCTTGTTACTAAACAAGTGGAGTAGAGTAGACTACTCTTAATAGGACGATCACCTATGTGAGTATAGAGTTGGGTCGGCTCTTTGGGAATTTCTATGGATGCTGTTATTCCCTAAAGATACTCTCTGAAACCAAGATTGTCCAGGGCCAAAACGGACACAACCGAGAAACAAAGTTGATTTGGAAAGTCACTGTGTGAAGCTTGTTGACTTGACTTACACTAACGACTAACAGTTCAAGACCTAGTTCACTGATTAGCCAGTAAGTCCGATAAAGCTTTCGCTATGGAAGGTTCAAGACCTAGTTCACCTATCCTGATGCAGTTTCTTTTCTAAAGTACTTTTCACAATAGAGTCAGTCTCTTTGTGTGTCATTTCCTTGAATCTCCATCATTGTGGGGGATTGTTGGAATTGAAGAATATAAATGCGAATCTTTGAGTTGAATTATGGCAAGATCCGTTGATCGAATCAATTGGATGATGGTTGGAGTGTGTTCTCCTTCCATTGGGGATGAACGTGGTATATTCACATGTTCAATTCCGACTTCGAATGAATGAGATATTCAAGTCTAAAGATTGCCTAATTCAAAGCCAAAATGGGACCAAAGGTAGCTAAAAGCATTTAGTCCCACATTAGCCATGGGATTGAAGTTTGTGGTGTATAAATAGAGAAAATTGAGAACAAAGGGAGTGCCCTTTGGGTACTTGGAGTTTTCGCGCGCGATTGGGAGGTAACCATGCCTATCATGCGTGCGCGCGCCGGCGCTGGCGGCGCCGGCGCCGGGCTCGGGCTCGGGCCCGGGCCCGGGACCGGGTCCGGGTCCGGGTCTGGGTCTGGGTTCGGGTTCGGGTTCCCTACCCGGCCTGCTTCTTTTTGAATCAGGTCTCTCGGGTATGGGTTGCGAGCATACCCGCTCTGCTACCCGAACCAGACCCGCCCCGCTATCCGGATCCAGACTGCTCCAGTTGGACAGCCAACAGGTGCGACTATTGGGTCGAACCGTTGCAACGGTTCAGACTGACTCGTTGCAACCTTTCGTTGGGTTCAGACCCGTTGGCCCCTCCTGGAGCGCTATAAATAGCGCTCCAGTTTCTCATTCTCTACACACCAACACCAAACAACTCTCTCTCTCTCTTTCTATCTGAGTTCTGAAGCAAGTCTGCGTTCTGAACTGGGAAGTAGAGTTCCAAAGCGACTTCCAGCGAGAAGTGGGAATCCGAAGCGACTTCCAAAGGAGATTCTGCAAAAATTCGTTCTGAAAGAGGGCTCAGGAAATTCAACAGATTCTTTTAATAGAATTGTTGTCTGAATCTGGGACTTCTGAAGAAGAATATTCTTCAACCTTCCTTCGTCCTCAACAGTGGGTGCTCCTCCAAAGTAAAGGCAAATATTCATTCGAAATTTGTCCTTGTCCCGCTGCTTCAACGATCCTGTGAAGGAACTGGTTGACTACGGTTCGACCGTACGGTGATTTGGTAGTGCTATCCAAATACCGTGAAGGAGTGTTGTATCTTGGGAGACCAGCGTCCATTATCCCGTTAGCACCGGTGCGGGAGACGTAATTGTCTTAAGGAGATTGGCTCTAAGCGTACCTCACTCCAAGTACTGTATAAGTGAATTAATTTCTTTATACAGGGGATATACTGATATTCAGTATATCGAGACTGACTTAGATTCAGTCCAATTGGTGTTTAACCAAGGAAGGAAATTGAAAGGTGGTTCTTAAATTAAGGAACATTCTATTGAACGGAAAACCTCCCACCTGATATTTGCCGACCTGGCCAATTAGATTGTTGATAACTCAGTGATCTTGATTAGTTGTCAGATTGATTCCTGTTAAGCAGAAATCCAACATATATTACGCAATATACATGTACAATCAGTCCACAATTTGAATAAGTTAAAACTCAAGATTTTATTAAGTTAAAAAATCCAACATAAACTATGAAGATTAAATACTATCCATCCTAAATCCAATTGTCTCCAAACTAGTTCAAGACTGATCGTTTGTTGGACATGTCGTAGTGTGCACGTGTTGGTGCATAACTACATATACGTCGTACGTGGGATACAGTAGTCTTTAGCGTGTTGTCCAACACAGTTTCAGATGTTCCTTAATTTATGTGTTTTGTTCCAAATTTTCTTAAAATTTGCTGAACTGATGAATTCTCTTCTCCGTATTTTCCTTCAATTCTTTGTAGCAAAATCTACATTCACGGACTTTTTATCTACAAGGAGGAAGTTGGTTGCATACTCCTATCTTAAGATTTGTATGTTTGTACTCTCTAATATTTCAAAGTTGTGTACGTATCCAATAGGTCATGTGACTTGATTTCGTAGCCAACAGTGTATATTGTATTGTATTTTGTGAACTCATTTGAATACAAGAGTAGGTAAGAGTTAGACTTCTAATTCTTGCTAACTCTTCTAAACACTCAAATTTTTAAGAGTTCGAGTGTAATGATGGGATGGCTTGATAAAAGAAGTTGGGATTTTAAAAAAAAAACATACACTTTGCTCCTATTTTTTTTGGAGACAAGTGCTTAACTCCTACACCAATTTTAATTTGGTGTAAGAGTAAACTCACTAACTCTTCAACTCTCTCTCTCTCTCTCTCTCTCTCTCTCTCTCTGAAATTTTCAACTCTTACTCTCTCAGCTCCACTGACCAAACAAACAAGACTTAGATTATTGCTCCCAAATTTCCTTCTCTATCATTTTCTTTAAAAGAAAAAGAAAAAAAAACCACTAAATGTTGGAGAGAGAGAGATTTTACTGAGGAAGTTGACCCGGACCATCAAGGGATCGTCGAAGAAGTCGGCGACAAGAGACGATGGAAGAAACGGCAGAAAACAGCAGCAGCAGTTCTGGCAGAAGGTCGGTCGACAGGACCGGTCGACCGACGTGCACGACGTGCACAGGGGTCGGGCGGTCGACCGGTCCGGTCCACCGCTCTGGAGAAGCCAGCTTACGGGGAGAATCGGTCGACCGTTCCGGTCGACCGACAGGAAGCACCAAATTTACGGGCAGAATCGGTCGACCGTCCCGGTCGACCGACCTGGAGAGATCAAGTCTCTTAGTGAGTATCGGTCGACCGGTCCGGTCGACTGATCGTCGGGTTTGGGCAAAAACCTGCTGCTCCGCAAAATGCGGAGCAGCGAGTATAAAAGCTGCTGGGTTGTTTTCTAGGGTTTCTAACCTGGAAAACCTGCGAAAAAGGAAGGCTTAGGGTTCTCTTGTATTCAAAGAGGCTAAGAAGCCATTGTAATCATCTTCCTAATAGTAAATCTCTCCATTGATTGCCCCGAGGACGTAGGCACGTTGGCCGAACCTCGTTAGATCCTGTTTTTGCGATTGGTTTGTTCTTCGTGGATTTATTTTCATTGTTCTTGTGATTGAGATCGATTGGATCCTCTATTGGTTGTTGTCTCCCGCGCATAACAAGTGGTATCAGAGCATCCAGGTTGCTCTTTGGGATTTCTGAAGATCCGGAGGCCTCGAGATCGGATCCGGTGGAGATCGTGTGTCGATCTCAGATCTGAAGTATTGGGTGTTCGAGGGATCGTGTGTCGATCTCCAGAGGACTCAAGGAGGGTTTTTTGGATCGGTGGTGAAATAGATCTGGTGAGAAACTCGAGCTAGGGTTTCACGGGAGAGGTAAAAATCACATTTTTATCTCGGTAATAGATCTATTTTCAAGTTATTTGATCTTCCGCATAGTTAGAGGGTCAAGGAAAGAATCTCAATGGCAGAGGAAGTTGCATCTGTTAGAACAATGAATACTCACCCTAGAATCGAAGTTGTTAAGTTCAATGGCACTAACAATTTTGGGATGTGGAGGTGTGAGGTGATGGATGCGTTGAACGCATCTAATCTGGAGGATACTCTCCTATTGGAGAGGAAGAAGAACACTACTACCGATGAGGAATGGGCAAAGATGAATAGATCGGCATGTGGCTTGATTCGTTCATGCTTGACACAAGACATCAAATATCTTGTGCAACATGAGACGTCGGCAAAGAAACTGTGGGAAACCCTAGAAAAGAAGTACCTGACAAAGAGTGTGGAATCCAGGTTGCAGCTTAAGAGTAAGCTGTATCAGTTCAGGATGAAGAGGGGGAGCACAGTAAATGAGCACATAAACCGGTTTACGAAGCTTCTTACAGATCTGATAAACGTGGATGTCAAGGTAGAAGAGGAAGACAAGGCAGTCATTCTCCTGAACTCACTCCCATCGGAGGAGTATGAGACATTCACCATGACGTTTATCAATGGTAGACAGACTTTGGACTACCATGAGGTGTCGTCTGCATTGATGAGCTATGAGACAAGGAAGAATTAGAGACATTCTGGTCAGTCAAGCTCAGTGGCGGAGGCATTGGAGGTAAGAGGCAGAAGTTCATCAAGGAAGGGCAGAGAGATTGGAGGAAGATCGAAATCCAGGCCGGGATTCAAGGACCTCAAAAGGAATCAGTGCATTTTCTGTAGAGAAATTAGGCACTGGAAGGTAGATTGCCCAAAGTTCAAGGGGAAGAAGAAGGAGTCGAATGCTGAAGCAAATCTATCAAAGGTGACGAAGACTCAGAGGAGTAGTTCACAGACAGATGGAGCAGATTCGGACTCGTCGGGATTCTCTTTTTCAGTCAGTTCTCCCATTGTTGGAAACTCATGCAAAGATGAGTGGATTCTGGATTCAGGTACAACATACCATGCATGCCCTAATAGGGGCTAGTTCACCAGTTTTGAGAAGCTGAAGGTTGCTCGGTTGTGATGGGTGATGATCACTCATGTAGCATGGAGGGTGTTGGTACAATCCCAATCAGAATGTTTGATGGGACAGTTAGAGAGCTGACAGGTGTGAGGTATGTACCTCAGATGAAGAGAAATTTAATCTCTTTGGGAACTTTGGAAGCATCGGGCATGATGATATCGATTCGAGATGGCGATCTCAGGATGATCAAGGGCTCGATGGTTGTGATGAAGGGCGTCCGCCGAGGAAATCTATACTACTTGAAGGGTAGTGCGATTACAGATCAGGTGGAGACTTCAAGTACAAAAGATGAGGTTGGCCTGGGGATCTGGCAGGAAAAAGCCGGACAAGAAGAAAAATCTTTGCGAGCTCCTGCAAAGATGGAACCACTAGAAGGTGCTGCTACCTGCAAGTCAGAAGGTGGACACAGGGTTCTGGACAAGAAGAAGGTGAGTTTCAGCACCAGTTCTCACCACAAAGAGGGTCTTCTTGATCGTGTTCACGTGAGTGTATGGGGACCTGCTAAGACGGCATCGCTTGGAGGTCACAGGTACTTTGTCTCGTTTATTGATTGTTCATCTAGGCAGTTGTGGATATATCCCATGAGACAAAGGGGTGAAGCCCTAGATGTGTTGAGGAAGTGGGGGGAAGAATGGAGAGGCAGATAGGTAGGAAGATAAAAGAGCTCTACATTGGTAATGTTGGAATAGACATTGACCAATTCCTACAGTTTGGCCAGAACACAGGGATTGCTACTCACTTCTCAACAGGTACAGATGGGTTGGCTAAAGAGATAGTCCGTTCCTTGCTGGAGGAGGTTCGGAAGTTATTGTCTAATTCAGGATTGGACAAGTCGCTTTGGACTGAGGCGACTGAGTATGCTAGCCATCTCAGGAACAGATCGACTGCGATAGGAGGTAAAGCTCCATTAGAAATTTGGTCTGGAAAAATTGCTCAAGATCATGGTATGCTGTGGAAATTTGGAAGTCCGGCCTACTTCAGTGCCAAGAATGGCAAGGTAAATCCGCGAGCAAAGAGGTTTGTCTATTTGGGTGTCAAGGGAAACAGCTACAGGTTGTGGGACCCGAAGACAAGAAGATCGTGATGAGCAGGAATGTCACTTTTGGAGAGACTTCAGTGTTGAAGTCCATCGTCTCTCAGCAGGTGGAGAGGACAGAGACCAAGGGAAGATCGCAGCGGGTGGAGGTTGATGCTACTCCATCATCTTCAGGGGGTTCGGCATCAAAGGATACTTTATCGGAAGTGACACCGGGTGGAGATCATGATAACAAGAGGGATGCTGAACAGATGGACGACATTGTTGAGGATGTCGAGTTGTTTGCAGCCATTGGAACCAGGGTGAAACCACGTATGTGGGAAAGGAAGCATGAATCTCAAGCTTGTGAACGCGACAAGCTCAAGTTGAAGGCCGTTGCTCTCCATGATGGTCGGGAAGAGGTTCATTTGACTCAGTCTGACAGGTTCGCTGCTGCAGATACATGTACTATTATTGGAGCTTGATGAAGCTCATTTATAATGAACTACGGTTGGCTTGATCCTTCTGGGCAAAGGTACGTAGGCAGCCGTAAAGGCGCAGCCATTGGTGATGCAACTCTTATGAAGCTATGTCTGGGTTCTCGAGAAGTTGTTTGGAGCTTCACGTAGAGGTGAAGAAGTATGGTCAATGGAGCTTCACGTAGAGTTGAAGAGACTTCATGCAGAGGTGAAGAGACTTCATGTAGCGGTGAAGTGGTGTGACCAGTTGGTCTTCACGTAGAGGTGAAGAGTTGTGATCTCGAAGAACAGTTTTATCTTCCGGAGAGGAGATGTGGAGCTTGCATAAGGAGTGGTGTGCATCCAGTTGAAGCCGATGATGTTTGGTGTGCTCTTTGCAGACTTGTTTGGACCGTCAGTGGAAGACAGGTAGACTAGATAGAGCTGGTCAATTGGAGAGTCAGTGTTCACTCATGTGGAAGTCTTCATGAGGTCGGGAAGTTGCGAAGAAGGAGCCATGGTTGATGATCGGCAAGCGTAGAAATTCTCCTAAGGTGAAGTATAGGGAAGGCATATGTGGTGCATTCCAGTGGATAGCTGAGCCAAAGATTTCAAGCCGAGATCGTGTGCCGATTTCGCCGAGATCGTGTGTCGATTTCGCCAGGTGATAGACTGGGGTTCGTTGGATGTCGGCTCAGATTTTAGAATCTTCGCCGAGGTGGAGAATTGTTGGAGAGAGAGAGATTTTACTGAGGAAGTTGACCCGGACCATCAAGGGATCGTCGAAGAAGTCGGCGACAAGAGACGATGGAAGAAACGGCAGAAAACAGCAGCAGCAGTTCTGGCAGAAGGTCGGTCGACCGGACCGGTCGACCGACGTGCACGACGTGCACAGGGGTCGGGCGGTCGACCGGTCCGGTCCACCGCTCTAGAGAAGCCAGCTTACGGGGAGAATCGGTCGACCGTTCCGGTCGACCGACAGGAAGCACCAAATTTACGGGCAGAATCGGTCGACCGACCTGGAGAGATCAAGTCTCTCAGTGAGTATCGGTCGACCGGTCCGGTCGACCGATCGTCGGGTTTGGGCAAAAACCTGCTGTTCCGCAAAATGCGGAGCAGCGAGTATAAAAGCTGCTGGGTGTTTTCTAGGGTTTCTAACCTGGAAAACCTGCGAAAAAGGAAGGCTTAGGGTTCTCTTGTATTCAAAGAGGCTAAGAAGCCATTGTAATCATCTTCCTAATAGTAAATCTCTCCATTGATTGCCCCGAGGACGTAGGCACGTTGGCCGAACCTCGTTAGATCCTGTTTTGCGATTGGTTTGTCTTCGTGGATTTATTTTCATTGTTCTTGTGATTGAGATCGATTGGATCCTCTATTGGTTGTTGTCTCCCGCGCATAACACTAAACCCATCTCTCCTGTGAATTCATCCTTTTTAACTGAATCCATCTCCATCCAACTTGTCCCTTGAGATGAACCTATCCCTCTCGGTGATTGGATGGCTCGATCTCTTGCTCAATTGAGATTCCATCTCTTTCATACTCATCCTAAGGTGGAAGAATTCCACTATCGGAAATGTCAAGGGTTAAAGTAGGTATGTATGATTATGATTTAAACTCTTGATTTCATCCGTCTATTTTCATAATTTTAGATATTAGGGTTTATGGTGTGAGTGATTGATACTTTTTTTTTATAAATTGAAAGGGGAATGTTATAAAGAACAAGGGACTTGATGTTGATGAGGCCCATGCATTTAATGTTGTTGGAAATCAAATGTGTAAGTGGAGACATGAACTTAATTCCATGTTCAGTTAGTTCTTTAATTATTATATTATTATTTTTTTTCTTTTTGCTGTTGGAGAACATCAAATTTAATTTGGTTTATGTTGAGTGTTTTAGCTTTTAAGAACTGAATAGTATATATAAAACCTAAATTCTCTTTATAGAAGTCTTATCGATTATCGTAATGACACCAATTATTTTCGGTAGATTTGAACTACACATGCCCCTCTTAAAATCAAGCTGCACATGTGGCTCTGGATAATCTTATCAAAATAGACATCCATGTCACATCGCCGTGCATATTATGTGGGGTTCATCCGAAGACTTAGGCACATATCTTTCTTCAGTGCCCCCTAACTTTGAAACTTTGAGCATCAGAATGCAACAAACTTGCATTATCTTCGTAGCCATCATCCATTGCATCTCTTTTTGGGTGATTGGAGACTTTCCAATATCCCACATAATGAAGTTCATTGATGAGATTGTTTCGTTACCATCACTAGTTTGGCAAGAACAAAACAAAAGGATTTCTCATGAAAATCTTCCTCTACTATGGTGCTTGGAGGACGGATTTCATTTTTGGTAGCTCTTTGGCGCTCTCATTTCTCGCTACACAAATTCTAAAAGCCGACATAATTTATGCACATCCGGCAACCTTTTCAAAATTTGATATATTCTTGTAATTTTGCTCTTTTCCACCTCTCATCCTTCATCCTTCTACTCTCTTGTTACTTCTTTTCTTAATTACTCCAATAATATTGGGGCTAAGACCCACTTTTCATAAAAAAAACATAAGAAAAATGGGAAAATTGCTTCCATAAAGGCCAGGGAAATTTTCCTTAAGAATTTTTATAGGCCTAAATAGAAAATTATAGGCCTGAACGTAAAGATTAAGAATAACTTACCTAAATAGAAAACAATAGGCCTAAACAAAAACGGAAATGAAATTTTTTTAGGCTTATTCTTAAACCTTCTATTTATGGAATTTCCCCATTCTATTATTGAAGTTGACTATTTAAAAAAAAAAAAATCTAATATGGTATAGTCGTATTAATGCGCTAAATGTGACATGAGAATACTATTTTTTATATTTTTTATATTAATTCCCTAAATATGATCACAAGAAACTGCCAACATCAAGAACTCTAAAAAGGGTTGATAACTTACTTGCATCAGTAATACATCCTTAGTGAATTTTCTAAACTCTCTTGATTGCATAGATATTTTTTCGATAACTTGCTTCTACAAACTCAAGACAAACCAAAATTTCTAGATTTTAGACATCAAGACCCGTTTCTTTTTCACATATGTATTACTGCACTACTGAATGCTTAAATTGAGGACTCATGAAATGACCCCTCTTGCGTGTGTAGCATGGACACTTCTATTGTAGGGTTGGCAACAGGCGCGGGTGGGCTCAAGGTACGATGGGCCGGCACAAATATTTTTGATATATGAACAATGAAGATAGGACTTTGGGTCATATGCGTGGGCTATCAAATTTAAGACCCAGTTATTTTCATACCATGCTTGGCCTTGCCTCGGGCGGCACGGCATGGCTCAGTCGGGGCACGAATAGAGCTACTTTGGGCCGACATGATTACATGTATTGATCTCATTTTTTTCATCTAAATTTAAGTTATATAGATCCCAGAATGGTTAAGGTGTAAAATGGATTACATTGAAGTCATCAAATTTTAGTTTTAGAATTTGTCGTATGTCAATATATCGTGTCCATCTGAGTATGTTGGTCTTTGTGCAATATAATTAGTTCTCATTAATTTATTGCCCTCTTACATAAACTGAGAATAACTTTTGAGATATACTGACTCAGCTCATTCATCCTAGTTTTACCAAAACCTGTCACATTTTAGAGTTCCTTCAAAAAGAAAACAAAAATCATTTCAAAAATAAATAAAAAAAATTCATTCATTGCGGTAGATATGTGTTCTTTAGGTTTGTTGCTCTTCCTATTGTCTTCGCAATATCAAAAGAGATAATAATACTGAAGGGAAGATAAAGAAAGAAAAAGAGGTGCATCATCCTTGTGCCCGATGTTTAGCCTCTTTTAGGTGATTTCTCTGTGTTCCTATTAGTCCTCAATAATGCTTTTGTACCTGGTTCTGGTGTCCACCACTGGGCTTAGGTCTGAATTTATGCAGTGTCTTACTCAGGAGATAGACCATTCAGACCAGTGCAATACATAAAGATCACATGAAGGATATCTGCAACAAACTGCCAACAATTTATGAAAGCTACTCCTTCAGACCCAATAAAAGGTAATAACGTTGTACAATCATTCACTGACCCTTTCAAACCGTTTTTATTGTTTTCTTTTCTTTTAATTTCTCTCTCCCCTGTGTTCAGAACAGTGCCAGTTTACACTAAGGGTGTGTTTGGTTGCAAGAAAGTGGACGGAAGTAAGGAAATGGGGAAGTATAATTGATCACTTCCCTATCTATTCAAATACCGGAAAAGGAAAATAAGAAAACCTCTTTTCCTTTTTTCTTCTCTCTTTTACACAACTATTTCCTCACTTTCAGAGTGCTACAGTTAATTTTGTGGTCATGTAAATCTCATTTATAATAAGTTGTAGTATAAAGCAGTTAATTTTTTGGTCATGTAAATCTGGCTTGCATTCTAATTACAATCCATTTTTTATTTTTCTTAATTAATTTTTATTTAATATTATTTTGCGATCAACTTTGTGGTCAACTTTTCCACTTTCACTTTCCATTACCATCTAAACACCAGAAAAGATATAACATTTTCCAAACTACACTTCCAATAACATCTAAACACTGGAAAACTTACTAACCAATTCCTAAGTTCTAAAGGGAACTAATACCACTTCCTCACTTCCTTACTTCCTCACTTCCACCCTTAGCTAAACAGGCCCTAAGAGAAACTAAGCATGCTAATTAATTTCTTCAACATGTTAGCTACTACCTTGAAGCATCTTTTTGGGCTTCTGTAAACTATGAGGGATATCCTTTTTATCTATATCAGTGGCCTTTTGTTATCCATCAGAGAACCACTTTAGAGTTTTTTCTGGTATTTGGTGTGCTTAATGGAGCTTGACCTGTGGCCAGCAACATAGAGAGAGAGAGAGAGAGAGAAGAGAGAGAGAGAGAGAGAGAGAGAGAGAGAGAGAGAGAGAGCCTTGTCCAAGGAGAGAGTTTCATTGTTGTACCACTAAGTCCTCCCCTAGGTCACTTGTCTTCATGCTATTGGCCGGAGATACGTTGCCGTTCCGTTCCGCCACCGGGCAGCAGCCAGGGACATCTGTATGGGAGATATATCATGTGCTTGTCAAACTGAAGATAGATGAGCTTCTCAGTAACCCAAATTGAACTCTTAAGCTTGAGTTTTAATATGTATTGTGGAGCTACATTTCTTGGATCAATAATTTAGTGTCGATGATGCCCACATGTACTTCAGTATTTGTCTGAAAAAAATGGGTCATGTCTCTCTCTCTTGGGGCACCACTTGCCACAGAGTTATGGGTATCATCAGCTTGGACAATTGAATGATACAAGAAGCCATCATCTTCCTCCGGTCCCCTTCACACTGTTTACTCAAGGCCCCATTTCACTGTAGGCGCCCTTGTTTTATTTTTAGCAAGCTGCATCTCTCTACAAAATGAAATCCCCTGTAAATGTTATCTGAATATACTTGGAACAGTGATAACTGTTCATTTTCAAGTTCATACTCTACAGTGCTAATGTATCTGGCTAGCAAGCATAAATCTTAGGGTATTTTATTTATTTTTTTTTTTTGGGGGCAGATTCCATCAATTTACTCATCCTTGTCCCATGAGTAACTTTCCTTGGCATTTTGTGGGTGTGAACTATGAAGTGGAAGGGGCATCTCGCCACCACCTTTTAATAAAGATCAATGTCATATGTTGCTTGTTGGTGACAAAAGGACAAGTAGCTTGATAAGCAATGTGGATAGATATGGATTTTGCACCTTGCCTGTTTGGTTTACGGTGGAAGTGAGGAAGTAAGGAAGTGAGGAATTGGTAATAGTTCCTTTTGAAACTTGAAAATTGGTTAGTAAGTTTTCTGGTGTTTGGATGTTGTTAGGAAGTGTGATTTGGAAAATATTATATTTTTTCTGGTGTTTGGATGGTAATGTGAAAGTGAAAGTGGAAAAGTTGACCACAAAGTTGACCGCAAAATAATATTAAAATAAAAATTAATTAAGAAAAATAAAAAATAGACTGTAATTAGAATGCAAGTGAGATTTACATGATCAAAAAATTAACTGTTTTGTGCTACAACTTATTATAAATGAGATTTACATGACCACAAAATTAACTGTAGCACTTTGGAAGTGAGGAAATGGTTGTGTAAAAGAGAAAAAAAAGAAGGAAAAGAGTTTTCTTATTTTCCTTTTCCGGTGTTTGGATAGATAGGGAAGTGAGTAATTATACTTCCTCATTTCCTTACTTCCGCCCACTTCCTTGCATCCAAACACCCCCTGATGAAAATTTATTCTTTCTGAGTAAAGTCACAGCGAAATTTATATTTATATTTTTTTATATTTCAATAATTCGACTCATTTTGGTACAATAATTTTTTATAAACGAACCAGAGTTCAGAGATACTCCTAAAAGAGCAACGCTACGGCTACTTTTTTGCGTGTACCACATTATTTTGGAGGTAGAAAACAAGGGGATAATTATTTGAGTATTGGACCATAAAAAAGGAGCTTATTTGAGTATTTATTTGGGAATTCTATAATGCTAAAGTGACGAATATTGATTATGCTGAAAGTATAAAGGTACTGTTATACAAACTTATTACAAAGTGTTAAACTGTATTATACCAAATAGGAAGGAATTTTGGTGACAGGACAAATGGAGAGCAAGGATAGACTAGAGAGGGGCTCCTTTGTCTATCCTATAAACTGATGTATGCAGTTAATAAGTTCAGAAACTAAAGTACTACTTTGAACACTCCAAAGTTGGTCTCAATGGTTCCTTTTGATTTGGCTTTGAAGTAATACTAACTTTTTTGCACTGAAAAAAGCTGGCAACCACTGTATTTACAAAGGCCAAGTCAAGGTCACAACTTGCCTGTAATAAATAGCATAGAAGCATTAAGTGGAGATTCTGATAACCTTATCAGTTGCTTTGAATGTAAATTAACTCTTAATCAACCAATGTATGTACAGAATCTTGATTCTTTTTCCACTTAAACTAGTGTTACTTGTAGTGCCATACTTCTGTTCTCAACTTTGCATTGAACTCAATACTGAATCCAATTCTTTTCCAGCTGAAATTAAAATTGTGGATGACCTAGGATTCCAAATGGGCTCTGTTCCTGGTCAACATGTGAGTCAGCTACCCACAGAGAGAGAGAGAGAGAGAGAGAGAGTACAAATGTCCAAAATAGTTGCCTGGCTTGGCTTTGAACAGACGGCAGCTTTCCTGAAACAAGCAGAGAGAGAGAGAGAGAGAGAGAGAGGTGTTGTGACTTGTGGAATTTGAATGCCTGGGTTCCGTCCACCTCACTTCTGGTCTTTGTTCCAAATTCCAGAGCAGAGTTGCAGAGCACTGTGGCAACTGCTACATGAGTACACAATGCTCGCTCACTAGACTCACACCTCCATCAATATCAATATATTATCAACTTGTCTTCATCTGCTCTCTTTGAACAGCATCTCAGCTCTTTGGTGAGTTGGTGACTTGGTTCCCTTCCCCATGCCCATCTTTTAACTGCTCCTCTCTCCTCCCTCTCTCTCCCTCCTTTATTTCCTGCAAAGATTGTGCACTGACCGAGCTTTGGATACAGTAAGGGGCCGTTTGTTTCGCGTAAAAGTCCGTAATTCGTAAATGACTTACAATCCAGTTACAACTACGACGCTTGTTTGGACCGTAATTCGTAAAAGGCTTACACAACCCAATTATCACTCACTTGCAACCCAATTATCACTCACTTACAGTCCAGTTACAGTTAATTTTGTGGTCATGCAAATTTGTATTATTTTTTTATGTTAATATTAATTTTTTTAATATTTAGCATTTTTAATATTTATTTGCAATATTAAAACTTTTTAAATCACCAAATAGTTAATTTTGTGGTCAACTTTTTCACTTACGACTTAGACATTATGACAACCAAACACCGTAAAACACAATACACTTTTCCACTTACAACTTTATATTATCAATCAAACACCATAAAGCTTACATGCATGTAACTCATTTACAACTGTAAAAGACTTTACCAATTACGAGCTACGAATTACGGCTAGTTACGCCACATAGAAACAACGGCCAAGACAGAGAGATCATTATTCATTAAAGCCCATTCAAACCGCCTTGTTTTAAAAATGAAGATTATGCATATAATAATAATAATAATAATAATAATAATAATAATAATATATTAATAAGTCCAATTCGTTTACACATCAAACCCATGCATTAGATTCCCTCTCTCTCTTCTCAGTTCAGCAACAACAGCAACAAAAGAGAACAAAAAAGCTTTGGTTTTGCTGCATCTTGAGCTTTTTTGCTCAAATGGCTTCTTCATGATCCCTGGCTTCTTCCCTTTGGAGAATGTGTCGTGTTTTTTGACTCTTGGGGGGTTGCTCTGCTCCTTCTCATGGCATTCAACCTTTTGTGTTTGAATGCCCCCCCCCCCTGATTTTATTGCCCTTTCTTATTTGTTGGTTGGTTTCAATGTCCCCTTCTCAGTGAACCAGACACCTTTGAGCTCTCTCTGTACTTGGAATTCCGTCGGATTTTTGCAAGCTACAACCTTTTGCCATCCATTTTTGTAGAGACAAGGGCCCAGATCTTTGCATGTGGTGAGATCAAAAGGGGGCCTGGGCAGAGGAAAACCAATCTCACCTTCTCATCAGTGAGTTCATCTTCTTCTTCCTCCATTTATTTTGTTATATTTCATCAATAGAAGAAGACCCATCTCTCCAATCTTTTACTAAATGGCACAGGATTCACTATAGCTTGTTGATTTGTTCCTCCACTCATCAAAACCCCAATTCCTGCTCTCAAACTTGGAAGTCTTCTCTCAATGGAAACTACAAACAGCCCCAAAAACCTGACCGTCAAAATATCTGGAAATTGCAGTGAGAATGGTGAAATCTCTGCCCCAGTCTCTCCCTTCATCTCAATCTCCCCTCATTTGAACTCCCCATCACCCCCTTCCTCTGCCTTTGTCTCTGCATTGCAGTCCCCTTACATCTCACCAAGAGCCATAGAACCCCACCAACAACAGACACAAACACAACAACAACAACAACAACAACAAACACAACCACAATCCCTTCACCAGTCTCTTACTCTGGCTCTCAGTCCGACGACATCCCGAGCACCTCATACACTCCCCCATCAGAGAGATACGATTTCTGCACTGACCCCGGTCATGAGCAGAAGCCCAAGTTCTCTGATGCCGCTCGCGTCTCCTTCTCGTTCCCCATGCCCCGAGCTTCCTTCACTAAAGGCCCATCTCTCCCTCATCAAATACCAAACTCCGAAGCTGCGATGTCTACATTGGTTACCATGGCCAAAACCTCAACCTCATCAGGTTCTGCAAGTGGCTAAAATCTGAGCTAGAGCTACAAGGGATATCGTCTTTCATGGCTGACCGAGCTAAGTACTCAGACACCCAGAGCCATGAGATTGCCGACCGGATCATTTGCTCGACGACGTTTAGCGTCATGGTGGTGACTCCATCGACGTTCCTCAACCCTCTCAGTGTGGAGGAGATCAGGTTCTTTGCTCAGAAGAAGAACTTGTTGCCTCTTTTGTTTGATACCGATTGTTCGGAGATTGCCAGGCTGTTTGAGGAGAGGTTGAATGATAAGGAAAGCCGAGAAGCGTTTGAATGGCTCACGAAGGCTAGTGAGTTCAAGCTCGAGGCAAATGATAGCAATTGGAGGAGTTGTGTGTCGAAAGCTGTGGGGATTTTGCAAGGGAAGCTTGGGAGGAAGAGCATTGGCGAGAACGAAGCTAAAGATGTTGAGGAGTTCCCTTTTCGTAGAAACAAACACTTTGTGGGTCGAGAGAAGGAGCTGACCGAGATTGAGGCTGCATTCTTTGGATGCAGCGATGGTCCGGAGATGGAGCGCCCGAAGCAGCCTGTTCTGGCTAATGGAAGTTCTAATGGCTCTTCTGATGGTTTCGCCGATGAGGAGAGTGATACAGTTAGGACTAATGGGAAGTACATCAGTTTGGAGATGAGGAAGTGCCAGGAGCCAACTTTAGAGGCTTGGATTGAACCCGTGATCGAGTTCAAAGGAAGGAGCTTGCAGAGGCAGCGGTCAAAGCATAAGAAATCTAGGGGCAGCAACAGGAGCTACGGTAATGCCAGTGTGGTGTGTATCAATGGGGTTGCAGGCATTGGGAAGACCGAGCTCGCAATGGAGTTTGCGTACCGATACTCTCAGAGGTACAAGAAGGTCTTGTGGGTAGGCGGCGAAGCTAGATATTTCCGGCAGAATTTATTGAACTTGTCGATGAGTTTGGGACTGGATGTGAGTGCTGAGGCCGAGAAGGAGAGAGGGAGGATTAGGAGCTTCGAGGAGCAAGAATTCGATGCTTTCCAAAGGGTGAAGAGAGAACTGTTCCGAGACGTTCCCTATTTGCTAATGATCGACAATCTTGAAACAGAGAAAGAATGGTGGGAAGGGAAGGACCTCCATGACTTGATTCCGAGGAACACTGGAGCCACTCATGTCATTGTCACCACTCGTCTTCCGAAGGTGATGAGCTTCGAGCCAATCCAGCTCCCGCCGCTGTCATTGGCTGATTCCCTCGTGCTCGTCAGAGGGAAGAGGAAGAAGGACTACCCCGCCGATGAATTTGAAGTCCTCAGGAAGTTCGATGAGAGATTGGGGCGACTGAGCTTCGGTCTTTGGGTGGTTGGTTCCTTGCTATCTGAGCTGTTCATTTCCCCATCGGCCTTGTTCGAAGCCATTGAAAGGATTTCGCTCAATGACAGTCTGGTCGCAGATGATGGGTTCAGCCGCAACAATCCTTTCTTGATGAAGGTCTTGGTGTTCTGTTTCGCTTTTTTGGTCCGGGCTAAAGGAGGACGGGACCTCGCTTCAAGAATGGCGCTTGCCGGCGCTTGGTTCGCTCCTGCACCGATTTCATCGACTCTACTAGCTGCCGCTGCTGACAGGCTACCAACAAAAGGAAACGGCTTCTCTCAATGGGGGAAATGTTGCTGCTTGGCCCCTCAAGCTCGAAAGAACGAAGTGGATTCCGCTCTCATGGTGGTAAAACTCGGCCTGGCCAAGAGAACCACAAGGCAGCCTGGTTGCTGGATCCAATTCCACCCGATCGCCCAAATGTTTGCTAAGAGGCGAGGTGGCCTGCCACCGGCCAAGGCCACAGTGCAAGCAGTGAGGAAAGTTAGCAATGCCGGTCTAAACTCAGACCACCTCTGGGCATCGGCATTCTTAGTCTTCGGCTTCAAGTCCGAACCACCTCTGGTTCAGCTCAAGGCAGTCGACATGGTCCTCTTCATAAAAAAAACAGCGCTCCCATTAGCAATTCGATCGTTCATGACCTTCTCGAGGTGCAATTCAGCGCTGGAGCTGCTGAAAGTGTGCACGAATGTGCTCGAGGAGGTGGAGAAGTCGTTTGTGTCGCAGATTCAGGATTGGAGCCACGGGTCGCTGTGCTGGAAGAAGAAGAAGGTGCTGCAGGCGAGCCAGATGGTGGACGAGTACGTGTGGCAGGATGTGACATTGCTCAAGGCCACACTGCTGGAGACCATGGCCAAGCTGCTGCTGAGGGGAGGGCATTTTGATAGTGCGGAGGAGTTCTGCAGGACTTGTCTCAGTATCAGGACTGTGATGCTTGGCCATAACCATGCTCATACTCTGGCTGCACAAGAGACACTGGCCAAGTCGGTGAGGCTGAGGGGTAAGATATGAGAGTTGTGTATAAAACTTTTAAACCTTGCAACCTTTGGGTTAAAGAAATTTTGTGTTGGGGGTGTTACTAACTATTGCCTTCTTGTAGTGTCCATAGTATTTTCTCCTTTTTCGGTTGAGTAATAGTAGTAGTGCCTGTTACTAAAAACTAGATTTTGATATGTATAAATAAATAAAATGGAACTTTGGAGATGATACTCTGTTTGTTTTGTTCCTCTTACTATAAAAATTGATTTATTGAAAAACAGAACCTATCTATCTTGAAGAAGGAAAAAAGTGTTGCGACCTCTGGAGGTTCAGAGTGGTTGTCTAGATCAATCACAGACGCATGAACAAAAAAATATAGAGAGAATATGAGATTTAACGAGGTTCATTAATTTGCCTACATCTTCGGGCAGAAGGGAGAGGTCTTATTAATCAACTACCAGTTACAAGTTACAAATAAGAGTATAACGCCGCTCAATATATAGGCAGGGAGCCACGAAGAAAAAGAAACTAAAAAATTCTGAAATCGGATCAGAAACGAAATCAAAATCTAATTTGAAAACTGCTAGAATCCACAGCTGTCGACAGCTCCAAGGGCCTGTCGACAGACTGAGCTAACCCAACTCTCGAGTTGGGTGCCTGTCGACAGACTGAGCTGCTCTTGTCGACAGACTGAGCCTCAGTTGTCGACAACTATACAATTGTTGTCGACAGTCTCTGTTTAAGCGTATCCATATATCTTCTATCGATCGCCACCTAGCGTCTATCGATAGCGGTCTTCTACTCATGTTTCTTCTGTTACTGTTGCTGTCTCCAATAGGTTAAAAAAAATTCCTGCTAATAAGATTTTAAACTGTCTCCCCACAATTTTCATATCGATGAAGATTTCTCAAATCTTACCCAACACAACGAATCACCATGTCGACTCAATCGGGTTGTACAAAGTTGTTGCCTGCATACCCCTGTCCAAAGAATCAAACCATCTGTAGTTCATCCAATGAGCTCCATCGAACTCAAGCAACTGAAAGGATATAGAGTAAGCTCTTTTAATGGTTGAACCTAGCTCTTAGAACCATCTTGGTAAGCATGTCTGTTGATTCTCCTTTGTGTGAATCTTCTCAAGTACTAGATTATCTTTCTTCGAGAATCTCCCTTACAAAGTGAAACCTGACATTGATGTCCTTCGTCCGTGGATAATAGACCTGGTTCTTCACCAAATAGATACCACTCATGCTATTATAATTGATTTTCAACTGATCATGATCGATCCCCAAATTATCAAGCAACCTTTGTAACACCCCATTCCCGAAATACGTTCCCGGATACGTGTCCTAATTTTTTGCTCGTATTTTCCTTTTTTTCCATATTTATTTTTATTTTATTGTTGTTTTTATTATCTTCTAGTATTGGGTCCGTATTTTTGTGGACTTAGAACCAGCCCAAGTCAAAAACTAGGACCTGGTCCCTTTCCTTTATACTGTGTCACTACGTGATTTGACCTTCCTAATAGTTAGACTGGACCTATTTCAGATATTATTTTTTAATATTATGGATTTTCAGAATTTTCTGAAAATTTTCTAATTTATTTTGAAAAATCTCCTAAAATCGATGTCGATCGGTATCACCGATTGACTCTAAAATTTTTAATTTATAAAAGGGGTTAAATTTCTTTAATATGATTTCATAGTGTCCATCAAGATAATATTTTCTATTGCTAAGATTTTTTGGGAATTTTTCTAAAATTAGTCAAAATTTGATTGAATAAAATAATATTGTTTATTCTTTTCTTTTCTTTTCTTTCTTTCCCTTCCCCACACCTTTTCTTTTCTTAATTTTCCTATTTTCTTAAATCCCCAATTTTCTTAAAAAATATTCACTTTTTTCTTTTCTTCCTTTTTCTTTATTTTCTCCTTTTCCTTTTCCTTTTTCTTTCTCCTTTTTATTTTCCCTTCTTTCTTCTTTTTCTTTCCCCCATGTGCCCGCCGACCTAACACCCTGCTCCTCTCCCATTACCTGCAATCTCTCTCTCATATCTCACCAACTCCCTCTCTCTCTCTCCCCATTTCTTTTGCTCTCTCTCTCTCTCTCACCTCTCTCACTCTCATTGATCCTCTCCCTATCACCCTCTCCCACTTTACCCTGTAACCCCTAGTCTTAGATATATGTGTTACCGTATCGGTACTTGATACGATATACATATGTGTTTTGACCTTTCTAGTTGTCAGATTGCACCGACTTTAGCTTCAGAATTCATTTTCTAATATCTTAGATTTTTCAAAATTTTCTAGAATTTTTCTGGATTATTTTCTAAAATCTCCAAATTCGGTGGTAACCGATATCGATAATCGGCTTCAGGATTTTTAACTCATAGCTGGGGTTGAATTCAAAAATCTACTTTCAAATTGCTCTTTAGAAATCTTATTTTCTACTTTAGCGTATTTTTCAAGATTTTTTTGAATTTATCAAAAATCTGGTCGAACCTGTGTTGACCGGTATTAGTGTAACATTCCAGGATTTTTAGTTTGCAAAATAGACAGAATTTCTAGAATCCGATTTCATATTACTCTTTTGGATAATATTTTTTATTTTACAAAATTATTTGGGAACCGTGCGGAACTAGTCGAATTTTGACGGATTTAAATAATATTAATTAAATAAAATTTTAACTATTCTCTCTTTTTCTTTCTCCCCTTCTCAGGATTTTTCTATCACCGCCTTTACACCGACTTCCCTTCTTATCTCTTCTTTCTCTCTCTCTCACTCATTCCCTCTCTCACTATTTTTCTCCCCAATATTTTCTCTTTCTTTCTCTCTCCATATTTTTCCTCACCCCCATTCCCTTTCTTCTTCTCTCTACCCATGGCCAACCACCATCGACCGCCCAGACCTACCGCCAGCTAGGCCCAGGCGGCCGCCATCGCGTTCACCTCCTTCTTCCTCATCTCCTCTTTTTTTTCTCCTTTGTTTTTTCTTCTTCTTTTACCTTACCTTCTCCTCCTTTCTGTACTGTCGAGAGGACCTTATCCATGGTCACCTCGGTATCATCCTCATAGAATTGAGAAAGAAATCAGGTTTTTAGGTCAATCTAAGAATTGATGGAGCCGTTTGGAAGGCTTCTACACCAATCAAAGGCTAGTCCTTTAAGAGTGCTGATGAATAGTCTGGCTATGACAGCATCGTTGTCTAACACATTGCCAGTTTGCGACCGAAAGTAATAGATGTGCTGATTTTGCGAGCTCTTGTTATCATACGTGTGTAACATAGATGACTTGAACTTTGGCGGGTAGGGAATTGAGTCCCACGCTAGCGGGTAAGGACGCGTCATCCCTATTTTCTTCAATTCATCCCTCTGAGTTAGGATGCGATTTTAGCTTGGATGCCTGTAATAAAATCGGTATCAATTGTAGAATTTCTTTTTGACTTTTTAATCTTAAGGGATGTTGTTGTCGGCATTCACCTCCTTGTCATAATTGCTACCGGTGGTTTCATCATTGTTTCGGTTGTTTAGGAGTTGCGCCAATATTTTCTGATTGTTATCCAAAGCCTCTTGCTGAGCTTTGAAAGTTTGCTCTTGAGCCTCCATATGTCGATGAAGATCATTATCATGGCTATTGTCGGTCATGTTAGCCGACATAGTCCATGTTTGCTCCGAGCTAACTGTGGTTGAGGAAGCATAGCCGCTGGCTTCTCCTTCGTTGTCTGACCACTGGAAGAGGCTTTTCAGTGGTTCTAGTGACATAGCCCTTGTGGAAGAAAAGGGATGTCCATAATGGTAGGGTATTGCTACCCTAGAACGGGTATCTTTAAAGGCACCCTCTGGTTCAATCAGAGCCTGACTCAAGCCTGGGCTACAGATGGGATCAGGGAAACTAACTGAGGGGGCACAAACCCCTTGTCTTCCTCTTCGAGATCATGTCGGATCCCATCCTTTTCCCTTTACGCTGATAGAGGCTGCAGCAAGGTGAGACTTTTTGGCCTTCATCTTTCTCCTAGTCTTGGGCTCTTTGGAGGTCTGAGCTATCAACCGATCGAATATCGATAGTTGATTTGGAGGAGATGTTACGGAGATTGGCCCTAGACAATACTTAGCAGAATGAAATGTCACAAGTTGACATGCTGCTCGTCCGCACTGAGATAATGAGATGTGAGCTTGCTCTTTAGGGCGGGACTTCCGCTTATTGCTCAAAAATTCTCACAAGTCTGTATTGACCGGACCCAATCAATCCAACACGAAGACTCGGGGAGGCTAAATATTAGCCTTGATGGACTGAATAGTCTTATGTTTAAACCTAGACTTAGCCGTAAAGGCTTTCGTTTTGTCTAGAGGTGAAGTTAAAATGGCTTCGACGTGAGGTCAGCACTTGGTGCTTTATTACTATGAAGTAATTTCTTTCATTTGAATGAAGTAACTTCGTTGGTATTGTTGGCCCAAAGGCCCATCACTCTAGTTTTGATGATGATCAACTCATGAAGTTATGATTACTAATGATCTTGTGTTTAATTAGTGACAGATTCATTATCAAGATCTTGGTAGGTGTGGAGCTTCAACAAAGGATTTAAAGACAAGTTGGAAGCTAGCACCGGTTGATTCACGAGCCTATACATCAAGAACACATCTAGAGATAAGCTCGGTGGATTGTATTTGGACCAAGTCAAGAAGATGAGAAGACTTCAAGGGAAGACTTCAAGATCAAGACTTGTGTCTAGGTATAAGATTTTTATTTGTTTTAGATAAAAATGTAAAGGATAGAATAGATTGGTGGATTGCTCAAGTCATATCACACACAGACTCTTGATAGAATTGTTTTCATGATAAAAATTTCATTTCATAAAAGATTTTCTTGTTAAGAAAAGATTTTCATTGTGACAAGATTCTATTTGGTTCTTGGTATTTCAAGTTTACATATCTTATATCCAAAACCATGCTTAGAGCCTATTGTCAAAAACTAGATATTTCATCTTGATTGTGTAGTGGATCATATCCATACACACTATGCTTTAAAGTATATCTTGTTTTTGTATTTGATGAAAGTTTGGAAAAACATGTTGATATTTCAAAATCAAGTTTAGTGCTTTATGTCAAAAACTAGATATTTCATCTTGATTGTGTAGTGGATCATATCCATACACACTATGACTTAAAGTATATCTTGTTTTTGTATTTGAGGAAAATTTAGAAAAACAGTTTTTATTATGAGCCAATATTTCCAAGTTACAAAAAAAATAGTCAAATCTTTAATAACATGCCTTGATTTTGTGCAAGCATGTTTCTACATCATAAAACTATTTTTTGTAGAATTTCTAAGTATTTATGGGATTTTTTTTAAGCCAAAAAGACCAATCTTTAATCCCAAAATTTTCAGGTTCTGGCAGTTCTGATTTTTCAGAACTGACAGTGGCCGGTCGACCGGGTCGGTCGACCGGACGTGCACAGACGTGCACGCCTGTGTGCACTGGAGAACGGTCGACCGTGCCGGTCGACCGCTTCAAAGAGCTTTGCTCTCAGGAAATCTCGGTCGACCGGGCCGGTCGACCGACAGAGAGTTTACTCTCTTCTCCAGTTGCTCGGTCGACCGGGTCGGTCGACCGGAGGCTGCAACGGTCGGATTTTGACCGTTGTCGGTCGACCGGACCGGTCGACCGGAAGCTCTGACAGAGCCCAACGGTCAGATTTTTCTGGCCTCTATAAAAGGGGGTTTTGTCATTGTTTTGAGCCAAGATTTTTGGAGACCTTAGAGCCTGTTTTCTCATATTCATTCCAGAGGTTTTTCTCCACAAAAATAGTGAGCTAATACTTCCAATTAAAAGGGAAGATTTTATAAGAGTGTTTATTGTGATTTCTTGAGATTTTCACCAAAGATTCTTTCCTTGCTTTCTCACACAAACACTTGAGCATCCATTGAGCTATTCATCCTATAGGTGTTGTAGTGAGAGTTTTGTAGGTGATAAGTGTTTAGATCACCATGATTTCATCTTGTTCTTTGAGGAGACGGGCAAGTGTGCTCGTTGTGGTGTGGAGTTCGGGTGTGAACTCTTGTAGTGCGAGGTGCGGCCTCGGCGAGTCGGTGGACTTGCGTGTGTAAGGGACTTGGGAGTCCGAGGGATTGTAGGTGTTGCGGCACCAAGGAGAGATCCGGTTGGATCGTGCATAGTGGAAATCCTTCGTGTGTCGAAGGCGGGGATGTAGAGCAAGTGTGCTCGAACCTCGAAACAAACCCTTTGTGTTTGCGATTGCTCACTCTATCTCTCTTACTCTTTTTGTCTCACTTATATCTTGCATTACTTTATAGTCTTTATCTCTTATATGCATGATATACCTTTGTGCTCATAATTGCTATAATTGCTTGGGATTGATTGTCTAACACTTGTATTCAACCAAGAGAGCCAACGCGGCACCTCAACCCATTCAAGGGGAATCTAGAGGAGATTGTCCAGAGCCTCGCAAGGGGAATTCGGCAACACTCTTGTGTTATACATAAGTGTTTAATTAAAAGAAGTTTAATTTGGTCATCTTAGTTTTAATTCCGCATTATTTGTTCATAAGTGACCATTAGATTAGCCATCACCTATTCACCCCCCCTCTAGGTGATCTTACAGGTATCACCTGAGTGTGCTTCAGATCTAGCTTCGCAAACATAAGCTGTAGGGAGCAAAGCTACTGCAGCTTCACTAATTATACTTATAAGTGCTTTGCCTTTAGCTTTGCAGGGGAAGCGAAGCTGAGCTCTGTGAAGAGTTGAAATAATCTCGTAGTCAGTGACTTTCTGAGCTTCGCCAGAAGCTGAAACCAGAGATCCATTAGCCTCACAGGAGGCTGATGTAGACTTTTTAATCGAAAGAGCCCTAGGGGCTGATTTAGCTTCACGTACAGCGTGTGTGTGTGCTGGTACGAAGAATTAGGCCAACAAACAATCATCCCATTAGGGACTTGCTTCTGAGTTACGGCCAGAGGAGACCTAGCCACGGAGATCTTCTTATGCTTGCGCACATTGATAGAGTTTGAGCCACCCTCAGATAGAAGTTGCTCAAACTTCTCTTGGTCAAACTGGATGACCAAAGTTTCATCAGTAGACCCCAGGGTCTCATCATCGCATTGTGACATAATCTTCTTGTTGGCGGAGAAGAAATTCCCTAGCAGAGTTGCTATCTGGTTTTCCATTAATTTGTAAAAGGGAAAACTTATAAAAATTATTGTAGAAAATTACAAGTAAAAAAGAAAGATTACAAGTATCTTCCACTGAGATTTCTAGGAAAGTATGCCAGTAGAAGTCTGGTTAGTGCGCGATTACTTTGTTCCATTGACGATGCGAGTGATTGAGTCTTCAAGTCTTCTACCTAAAATTTTCTTCTCGCCTGATTCCAAAAATCCTCTGAAAGAGGAAAATCATGAGGGTGTTAGCCTGAAATAGAAATAAGGTTCTCTAAAAAAGCTCAAAAGCTAGAGATTGATCTCTGTATATGCTAGAGACTCTTCTTTTTAGCAAATTTTGCTCTCCAGGATCTTACTGAGCCTCTTCTTGAAAATCTTCAGCTAGCCAGCCTGCCTAGCAATGGGCTATTTATAGGCTTTATGGGGTGTAACAACCCCACCTAAAAATCAGCAGATTGATTTAGTCAATCTAGCTTCGCACCAAACTAAAATAGCTTTTCTTAAGCTAAACGAAGTTTGCGCAGAGTTAGCACCCGTGTTCGAAGCTAATCAGACAATTGGTTTGGAGTTGTTACAACAATCCCCAGATTTTTTTCCAACTGATTAGGGATTTTTCCCTGATCCTCTCAACTGATTGAGGGATTTGCCTCAATCTTCTCAACTGATTGAGAGATTTTTCTCTATCCTTTCTAACCAATTGAAGAATCTCCTCTGATCTTCTCAACTGATTAAGGGGTCAAGAGATCAAGGCATTCAACTGCCAATTTTGATTTAATCATATTGATCTCGCATTTAGATTCAAATGGTCAAAAATGACCATATGAGCTCGCAACGGAGCTAGCTTACAGCGAAGCTAAGAAGGAAGCTTCATGCAAAGCTAAATTGTAGGCTCGCAGCGGATCTACAAATAGCATGGTGTGAAGCTAGCACTGAGCTTGCAGCAAAGCTAACAGATATGTTCTCAACAGAGCCATTAATAGAGCCCATAATGGAGCTAAAAAGGAGCTTGCTGCTAAGCTAAAATATGAGGCCTCAGCGGAGCTAAAACAAAAAGCCTGCTGCGAAGTTAGAGTTGAGCTTGCAGCAGAGCTAAGTGATAGTTCCTTTTTAGAGCTTGAGTTAGCTTACAACGAAGCTAAGGATTTAGCCCACAGTGGAGCTGCTCTGAGCTTACAGTGAAGCTAGAGCCAAGCTTGCAGTGAAGCTAAATGTGAGCTCTTTTGGGCTTCTTCAGAAGGCAATGTTTGGTTCACTGTCTGCTTCACTGGATCAGAGGAGTCCAGGCTACTAGTTTGTCAATCAGGGATGGATGGGTCTTCAGCCTGTCTTCGACTTGACTTTTAGAAGTGTCGTCAAGTTGGACTTCGATCTCCAACGATTGCCTTTGCTCTTCTGAGTGGAGCTCCTTCCTCTTGCAGTCAAGGCCTCTATTGAAGTGTTATTGGAGGACTCTTTGTCCTTCTATTTCAATTCATGAATCACAAAAGCAGCCGATATTTCATTATAGCTAAGGGATTGCTTACAATTAATAAGGGTGAGAACGAAGGTCTCATAATTATCATTCGGAAGAAAGCACACAATAAGACCAATGCCTTGTCCTCATCCTTGATCACTTCATTCACGTTAGTTAGGTTTGCAAAAAGCTTTATATAGTTGTTCATGTGTTCACTGTTGGAAATACCCTTCTTTAACTGAAAGCAGTAAAGCCTTCTCTTGAGATGCTAGCAGTTCTCAATGATCTTCGTTAGATACTTGCTCTCTACGATCTCTCAAATTTTTCTTGCGGAAGTCTCAGTCATCACATGATACTTCAGATCTTATGTTAAACAAGACCTGATGACTGTTGACACTCCAAAAAGACAAACTCTAAGGCAGCCCTGCAACTGGTCTGAATAACGTCCAACTTGACGACACTTCTAAAAGCCAAGTCAAAGACAGACTGAAGACCCGTCCATCTCTAATGGACAAACTAGCAGATTGAAATTCCATTTGATCCAGTGAAGCAGACAGTGAGCCAAGTATCACCTTCTGAAAAAAGCCTAAGAGGATAATATTTAGCTTCGCAACAAGCTCTTTTCTAGCTTCACTGCAAGCGCAGCTCTAGCTTCATAGCAAGCTCTAAATATCTCTGCTGTGGGCTTATCACTTAGCTTCGCTCTGAATCTTAACTCCGTTGTGGGCTCATTTCTTAACTTTGCGTGAAGCTCTTTATAGCTATATTAAGAGCTTTCTTCTAGCTCTGTTGTGAGCTCATTTTTTAGTTTCGTTGCAAGCTCAGTGATAGCATCGCAGTAAGCTATTTCTAGCTCCGCTACGTGCTTGTTGTCTAGCTCTGCTACGGCCTTTTTATGTTCATTTTATGGCCAGTTAAATCTCTGCACGAGATGAATATGGTTAAAATCAAATTTAGCAGTTGATTGCCATAATCTTGACCCCTCAATCAGTTGAGAAGATCATGGGAGACCCTTCAATTGGTTGGAAAGAATTGAGGCAAATCTCTTAATCAATTGAGAGGATCAGAGAAAATCTCTTGATGAGCAGAGAAAATCAATAGATTGTTGTAACAACCTTGAGCTAGTTGGCTGACTAGTTTTGCAAAAGTTGCATTTAGCTTCGCAACGAAGCTATTATAGCTTCACTATGAAGCTAAACTGCTAATTTTTAGGAGTTGTTACATCTCTTGAAGACTATAAATAGCACATTGCTAGGCAGGCTGAGGGGGTTTTTTTTGATAAAAAGGCCTGGTTTTCTTAGAAAATCTTACTTCTCTTTTAAGGTGCTAATGCTCTCACGATCTTCCTTTCTCAAAGAATTTTTGAAGGCAGGCGAGAAGAAAATTCCTTAGGCAGAAGACTCGAAGACTCAATCGCTCGAATCATCAACAGAACAAAGTGGTCACGCGTTAACCAGACCTTCCACCGGCACACTTCCTCAGAAACTCTAGAAGAGAGTTCTTGTTATATTACTTTTTACTTGTAATTCTCTTCAACTTTTGTAAGTTTCCCCACATTATAAATCATGGAAAACAATGACGCCACACGTCGTCCGATTCATTTTGTCCCAATCTTTATCGAGATCTCCTCTGGTTTTTTGTCATACAGAAGAGAATCTTCCATGTTTGATGCGGTCAACGCATCCATCACCTCGCATCTCCACAATCAATCAAACTTCATAGTATCGATCTTCGATTGGTGAATATTTATGGTTTTCACTGTCGATTGATTGACTTCAGCCATAGTCTCCAGATAATCACAAACCAATTGCGAAAGCTTGTCAGTGAAAATAGATCTAAATAGATAAAGGTCGAATTTTTGTGTAACACCCCGAATTATTAAACCCTGATTTAATAATAAATCTCGAATTATTATGTTAATTGAGTGTGTAATGAATTTCAATTTAATTTTGGGAATGTCAAGTGGTATATATGAATATACCTATACCATAATTTTTATGTAACTAGTATTTCAATGTGATGATATACTAGTATTATACTTGAAATACATGTATTTATCAAGAAAATACATTCATGACAATTTTCTAGTATTATATTCCTAGTGTTAGTGGAGGGAGTAGGTGAGGGAGAGGAAAGGTCAAGATTTAATTGATCTTGGTGAAGATGAGATGTAGGGTCATGATGTGCTTGAAAGATGTTATATAATTAAATTATGAAGTGTATATATATATATATATAATTATATTAGTATTTGACTTATGGAGGAAGTCTTGAGGTCCAGCCTCTCTCTTTCCTGAGACCAAAACCCAAAGAGATCCCCAAAATTCTCCCTTCTCTCTTTTTTTTTCTCTCTCTCTCTCACAGGGCAGACCATGGCCGGGCCAGGCGGGGCCGCGGCCAGGAGCGGCCACGGCCAGGGCCAGGCGCGGCCAGGGCCAGGCGCGAACGCGGTCAGGGCCAAGCAGGGCCGCGGCCAGCGCGGCGGCCAGGCCGCGGCCAGGGCGGCGGCCGGAGGCCGGAACTCATAGTTGGTGAGTGGGTTGTTCCCCTTTTCTTATTTCTCAAATTTCATTCTTTGAAATCCCTAAATTTTGATCTCTAGATTTGAGTGGAATTTTTCCCTTGAGCTATTCATGCAAATTTCTTGAAATTTCTTGACCTATTAAAGTATGTAGTGGTCAAACTTTGATCTTGAGATATATGAGTAAACCTAATTGCCTATAATTGATGGGTAGAGAGATTGCATGTTAGGGTACATCATGTAACTCTTTTGTAATAATATGCAAATTAGCCTCTTGGTGACAACTATAACCCTATGTGAAAGCATCATGATCAAATAAGGGCTATGGGGTTGAGTCGGCTTGATTTTTATCAAGAGGCATACTCTTTGTATTATGTATATGATTATATCTTGTGAGATCGGAGGTTGGTATTGGTTATCTTTGAGTAGGCAAGGTTAAGCCGAAAATTTGAGTGGCATCATATTAAAAGTCTAAGTAACGATTATATTATTATTATAAGACAAGATTAATCCTAAGCGTGGAATTAGTATCATAAATTCGTGAATCGTTACAATTGGGGGAGATCAAGTTATAGATCTCTCCTAACCATTAGTGTAGATTGAGATTTTTGGAGCCTCTTACACTTGTGATGGTTGAGCTTCTTGCCATTCTTACGTAATAACTATGAAATCAAATCAAAATTTGATCGTGGTGATGTTAGTAAGATAAAAAGAAAATTTTATAATATGATTAAGCTATGAAGTTGGAGGTGACTTAAAGAGAGGTTAGTGATAAATCAAGTAGTGATCGAACCATGAAAGTTCTTATAAAAATTGCTCGTGATGAAAGGTCTAAATACTTAAGTTCATGACTTACTAATGATCTAATTTAGATGAGAAAATAAAAGGAAAAGTTGAGAATTGGTGTAGTTCAAAGCACTTTTGTAATAGTAATACAAATCTGTTAAAGTCTGTCCAGATCTGAAACCTGAAACTTGGGGTTTCTTTCGTAAGGATATTTAATAGGAAATAGGTCATGTGATATACCGTTGGAAAGCAAATCGAGTCTACTTTCCGATGGTTCTTACGGTGTCCTAATCAAAGGTCTGTGCTGGGAATTATCACTGAAATATGACAACTAGTCGAATGTACCAAGTTGCAGAATTTTGGATGTCTAAAAGATTTTCTGTTGATTACGGCTGTTCATATGAAATAAGTGGGTCATGTAATATATCGTTAGAAAGATCAGTTAGTCTAAATTTTAATGGAAGTCTCTGTGTCTCATTCTAATATCAAAAATGGGAGTTACGATAAAATCATCTTCGATTGTTGGGGAGGTCAGATCCGACGAAACATATTTAGGTGGGATCTATGGGAAGGTTATTGAATTTATATGTAGGCACGTTGTACTGAATATAGAACTAAACACTTTTCTTCAGTAACGCATGTTATGAGCACGGGCATATCCTACCTGTTTGTTAAAGTATTGACCCTCCCTTATAATAGTGTCTCATAAACGGTGTTGCAAGTACACTCGGGTTGTGGACAATTATCCTCGGACTCAAATTTGCCTTAATTTTACTAGAAATAGGGAATTATTGTGTTATGGACTCCAAAAGATATATTTCATCCTAACACATAATCCCTTTTGTGGTCTAATAACTGGATTGTGAATAGAGTATTTATTGACACATAGTCAGTGGAAATTTCTGAAACGCCGAAAGTCACTGGTGAGGACGATAGTCCGTTCAATTGTAATTCACTGATAAATGAACAAGTTAACAGCCAGCACTAAACTATGTTGACAGCAGACTAATAGATGAGTGAACATGAATACTAATTGAAAGGAAAGATTTTCTTATTGTAATATTAAAGATTGGGAAATCAGAGTGATAGGATTGGCAGTATCAAGATCAGTACTGGTAGGAATCCAATTAGGCTCAACTCCATCCATGAGTAAATGAGAATAGCTGTTATAAATATATATAATCCTGGTTGCGACCACAGTATATTCACCGTGTCAAAGAAATTTAAATAATAACGAATTGTTGGGCCTTATCAACTTGTGCGTTAAATCAAGAGAGTTGTATTCCAATTAACTAGCATGTGTGAGACATTCGTTGCTCCTCATAGTCTCAACTCACCCATCCTTTTTGCCAGAATGTTTGAGCAAGTAATACTTTTGCGTACAAATAGTGTGTGCCCCATAAGGTAACCAAACTTAAGAGATACTTGAAATGAACACTTTCAATCGTATGAGTTATATCTTCTCAATTCTCTTTGAATTCCTTTCTCTTTTAAGTATAATGTCTTGATTTACGCCGGGGGTTAAAGAGTAATTGTGGCGTTCATATTATTCTAGTTAAAGGGGATAACCAATTATCTGAGATGAAGACCAAATTAAATGGGCATAACAATGAATGTTTAGAAATCTCGTAAAAGAAGATTCGAAAGTGAGAAATATGGGTATGCGGCATATATACATAAGTACTACCTGGTCGTTATGCATATGTAAACCATGTGAACATGGTTGTTTCTCTATTCAATTATATTTAGAGCATCACATAGAAAGTACCCATATTATATATCTACACACATACACAATGTTACAAGGAAAAAGGAATAGCTTCACCATCTTATGGTCGAAGGAGAGTTTATTGCGGTAAATTAGTACTCACTAAATGTGGGTAGTCTTGCGAGTATTAGACACTGAACCAATAATTAATTCATGTTCACCATGAAAGGGATAGTAAGACAGGATTAGAACTGAACACAATCTTGTGTAATAAGTGTTGCATTTAATATAGAATTTTGGAATATGGTGTACAAGGGCATTGGCGTGTGTCTTACTGAATAGAAATCATTATGATTGATATGAATATGATGGGTGTATATCACTTGATTTATGTACATAATATACATGGGTGGCATGTTCTGATTAAGCAATTTGTGTGAATATTCCTATAAGAATACAGTCTAACGGATAAACATTAATTGAGAGTATGATTGTTTTTTTTATATAAGAAATGGTGTGAATGATGTATGAATCTTATGGAATTGGGCGCACTGATATGGTGCTATTATGTATGTACACATTGTGTTACGGAGGAAGGGACCCGTATTGCACGGGCGGAGTGCGAAGACGGTGCTATATATATACATATGTCGGGAGGAAGGGACCCGTATGGCACGGGCGGAGTGCGAAGACGGTGCTATATATATACATATGTCGGGAGGAAGGGACCCGTATGGCACGGGCGGAGTGCGAAGACGGTGTTATATATCATGTTGGGAGGAAGGGACCTGTATGGCACAGGCGGAGTGCGAAGACGGTGCTATGATAGACATATAATTGCATCCTTACAAATGATTGAGAATGAATGGTTATGTGTGATACAAATGTGTGTGTGTGACACTAGGGGTATGTTGGATGTGTTATCTATCGTATATGACAATGAAAACGTTAGAATACAAGTTTAGCTGATTGAAATGAATACCATATATTGGGGGAAAGTGTACATGTTAATTTGTGCATTACTTATAGCGTGATGCGATATTGCATTATGAGAAATATGATATGATTATATGTTATATAAGTATGGCTTGTGAAGTAAGTGTTATTTGAATGTATAAACTAAGTTTGTGGCATAACTCTAGTGGTTGGTGTATTATAGCGTGGAATATAAGGCACGTGAGTAATACACACTTTGTACACATAAGACGAGAGAGTTTGTTTATGTAACTCATAGACCTTATCACACATAAAGATGAAAATCCAAGAAAGAAATTGGGAAGTACGATCATAAGAGTTTGATCATCCTCAAAAATTTTAGAGACTGGGGTCTTGATTATTAAACTATCGGACGCCTCTGATTCTTTGTCTTCTTACTGTTTCAGATTTCTCTTATTGTGTGAATATTCATACTCTCATTGATATTACCATTTCTTGATTTATTCCTACCTTACTCATTGAGCTGTCGAGCTCACCCTCCCACAGACTGGTATATTGCAGGTTGCTTGGAGGCGGAGGTCAGGGTTATGCTGCGCAGGGTTCGTTCTGAATCAATCCAATCTTTATACTCTGGAACATTGTGCTTGTTGATGATACTTGTAGATACATGGGATAGATGAAATATCTTGTACTTATGTGTATATATATAGAGAGAGAACCATTGTAGTAATTTAATTTCAAGTTGATATGTGAGATGTCTTTATTGGGATGTGATAACAAGAAGTGTATTACCAATATGATGATCGTGAGAGTCATAAGTTATCATTTCTGAAACTCTATGGATGCCGAGAGAGAAACTCTAGAATTATGTTGTTATGTTTCTCCATAAGTAGGTGATGTCAAGCCGAAATACTTTCATGATTGTGTGGATGATTTTGAATTCAGTTATATGGTTGGATTGAGAATAAGTAGGCTGATGTTAGCCGAAATTATCATACTTGTATTGGATATCATATCCGACCAGTAATTACAAAGGAGGTGCTGCTGAAATTTTTAAGAAATTGGAAATGATTTTAATAATCGGTCGGTGTAAGTGGATGTTATGTAAATTGAGGATTTATTTAACTGGGACCGTTACATTTTGCCTCCAAATGAAACCTTAAATTGGATTTCCGAAGAACGATATACTCCATCAATCTCAACTAACCTGTAAGGTTAGACACCACTCGTAAGAACTTGGAGCATCTTCTCAAAAGACTAGCCTTCTTGGTGGAGTTACCCAAATCCTTATATACCCAAGATGATCTCCATGTCTAGCTGATGTGGGACTATTTTGTTCGAGCCCAACTCAACAATCACCCTCTCGAATAAAGAATCTGCATGCAAGCTTAACTTTTTTCACAATGGAAAAAAAAATGTAAGGACTTGGGACATCATCCCAAAGACTAGCCTTCTAAGTGAAGTTGCATAAATCCTTATATAATCAAGACCATCCCCCATGTCTAGCTGTAACGCCCCGATCCCGCAGGTACGGGGACGTTATGGCGACGTACATCCGCAGGGCGGAAAACCCTCACGTACGTACGCTAAGCCTCAGTACAATAAATAACCTCCATCAATACCTGAGTTCCAGCATGAAATAAGTACAAGAATACCTGTAGAAAGAGGTGAGTGATCATAACAGATAGGAAATCTGGGAGGAATATGATAACAGAAATAAAACACAATGATACCTATGAATAGTCTCGATCAAGAATCCCTCTGTGACTCCACTGAACTAGTTGACCGAACGATAACTCGAATCCCCAATCTGGGCACGCAAACCCAGGGTCGTCAGAAAGCGACCAAGTGAGTGATAAAATGAAGGAAGCTGTAACGCCCCGATCCTGCAGGTACGGAGACGTTACTGCAACGTATATACGCAGGTCAGAAATACCCTCACGTATATACGCTAAGCATCAGTACAGGCAAGAATCAGAGTACGGAAGCAAGTGGTGCATTATACATTCCAACACATGAGTACAATTACAAAGTTATCACCAGAGGTGATCCAATATTACATGAATATTACATCACTGATATGCGCAATTGCGAGATTACAAAGAGATGTACAAGTATGAACAGTACACAGACACTCACGAGTTTACAAAAGGAAAACTCGAGAGGCACACAGGGGGGCCTGGAAAGATAGAGCTTCAGACGGTCTGCTGAGGATCCATGCTTCAGCTGCGCCACTCTGATCAGCAACTAGGGGAATCCACACGCTCCAAGCTCCATGACCTGGACATGAGGATCCAGGGGAGTCAGATGAAACTCCCCAGGCGAGTGGTGATACAAAAGCCAGATGGCGTGCTGAGATAAGTACAAGTGTATCGATAAAACCGAATCATAATCATGCATTGAAAACCGTGTCGTGAGCAGAAGCATGCAGGAGAAAGTAGACATGATAAGTGATATCAAGCAGGAAGTACTCGTGGTATGATAAGACAAGATCAGGAGACTGGTGGAATAGGATACAAGTGGTAAAGAAGGGTATGAGCAGCAAATATAATAATAACCATAAAATCGGAAATCCGATGTAAAACCCGATGAAAGCAAACTCGGCAAAGCATACAACTGATCCATGGTTGGCGTCTTTTATTATTATTATTACTCGTCTTACCCTGATGTCTAGATATGTGAACTAGCGTCCCAGCACACATATATCCACATCCGAGTAAAGCAAGGTTGTTATTGGAAACCAGCGGGGGTATCAACGAACTATGTTTACAGTGGGTCCCGTACATGCCCGGGACCACGACCCAGGACGTTCCATTGCTGGAGTATGGAACCAGCCACAAGGCTTACAGGAGGGTCTTATAGAATGCCCTTATCAAGATGGTACCAAGAAGGAGGGAGCCAGCACTCCCCTCGGTCGCCTGGAGGCCCACAGGTCAGACCGGAAGTTTTAGTTGCACAACATGCCTAGTACCACTGTAAACACGAACACATATTGATAGCCGCAAGTTTCCCCCGATCCGATGTAAGTTGTCCAGTTTTATGGTTTATTAGATGATTATCAGATTTCGGGAATGAGCAAGAGCAAGTCAGGATTATCAGGAATACATGTATATCAGGAGTACTGGTTCGTACTATAAGGTATCACATGTGTAACAGGAGTACAGTTTGTACTATCAAGATGTCAGGTCATCATTCCCGTTATCGTGATAATCATGAGAGTCAAGTATATCATGCCGGGTGTCAAGTGATAGCATGACAAGAGGATGATATTTGGCAGGTAACAAGTCATGTCAAGAGGTTGATAATAATCCGGTGGCAAGTCATATCATAACAAGGGGCCTTGCCAAGTAGTATCATGTCATGGTGTCAGGTGATAACACAACAGTGTCAGGTGATACAAACAGGAGTTAAATAGTAGCATGTATAAAGCATGTCAAGTGTTAACATGTCAGGTAAGAATAGGGCATGTGGTAGAATAGTAGCTGAGCACAATCAAGCGGAGCTGAGCAAGCTGGAGTATACAGACAGCAAACAGTATTTAACACTAAAGCGTCTGGCATGATTACCGGGACAGCTCGGCTTAAGGTGCGAGTAGGAATTCCGGCAGCATCTCGCCTAGACGAATCTAGTGGTAAAGTGCTGAACGCTGATCATGATAACCAGGCGGAGCTGAACAAGCTGGAGGCACAGGCAGCGAACAGAGTTTAGACACTAATGCGCTCTGCGAGGTTACCGGGACAACTCGGTTTAAAATACGAGTAGAAAATCCGGCAGCATCTCGCCTAAACGAATTTAGTGAATAAAGCGCTGAGCGCTAAGTATGCTCACCAGACGGAGCTGAGAAACCTGACGGTCCCAATCATGTCTCCTTCGAGATAGTGAGAGACCGGAGGCTGAATGAGAAACCTGACGATCCCAATCACGCCTCTTTCGAGATAGTGAGGGACCGGAGGCTGAAGGGTCCAGAGAAACCTGACGGTCCCAATCACGTCTCTTTCGAGATAGTGAGTGATCGGAGGCTGAAGGGTCGGCCACGCATAGTATAAAGCAGTAAAATACATCACAGGCATGGTATATGTACAAGAATGAAACTACCCTAATACAAGCATTCGTCACAGAGCAATACATGTCCAGTCATTGGCACTCGGCCATACACAGATACAGGGACTCAGCCCAATACAAAATACATGAAAACATGGAGTAAAATACATGTCGACCCGACAAAGCGGGGAAACCCAAATGGAGGCGAGAGCGAGGACACTCGCCTAAATCACCGGAAAGGCCGAAAACTCTGAAATCCATGGAACTCGCGCACGCGCCATATATAAAATATAAATATTTAGAGAGAGAAAGTGAAGAGGAGAGAGAAAGAGACACAGGGAGACGCGGTTTTATGAGAGTGAGACGCGGGGGTCGCAGACGCGGGAGTCGCGTCGCGGGAATAGCAGACGCGGTAATCACAGACGCGGGAGTCGCGTCGCGAAGATGCCACGAACGCGGGGTTCGAGACCCGCGTTCAAGTCAGGGCACGAGGAGAACACAGACGCGGGTATTATCTCCGCGTCGTGTTGACACGAGAGGGACACAGACGCGGGCCTGAACTCCGCGCTGCGTCGATACAAGAACGCGAAGGCCGCGTTGAACAGATGCCAAGAACGCGAAGATCCGCGTTAAGGGGTTATCGGGACGCGGGGGTGAGATCCGCGTCAGTAATATAACAGAGAGAGACAGGGAGATAAGGAAAGACAGTACAGGAGAGAGAAAGAGATTCCTAGAGAGAGAATCTAGAGAGAGAAAGAGTGAGTTAGAGAGAGGAGAGAATCTTGAGAGAGAGAGAGAGAGCTTGTAATGGGAAGAGAGAGAGAAGAGAGAGAGAGAAGAGGGCAGGAGAGAGAGAGAGAAAGGATAGGAGAGAGAGAATCAACAGGAGAGAGAAAGAGAGAGAAGGGGGGCGGTTGCCCCCCTCTCACAGCACAGCGCCCCCCTCTGGGGGCGCTCGGCCTGGCCACCGGCCAGGTGGCGGCGCCGGGCGGCGCCGGCCACCGGCAGGGGGAGTGGCGCCGGCCACTCCCCAGGAGAGAGGAGGAGAAAGAGGGGGCAGCTGCCCCCTCAACAGAGAAAGGGAGGGGGCTGTGCCCCCCCTCCAGCAAAGGAAAAGAGAGGGGGGCTGTTGCCCCCCTCTCAGGTCACGCACAGGGGGCCCCGGGTGGCCCCCTGGTCGCCTGCGACCGCCGGCAGGCCACCGGCGGCGCCGAATCCGGGGGGTGGCTCCGGCCACCCCAAAGAGAAGATGGAAGGGTGGAGATTGGGTTTTGGTGGTGGAGTTGATTTGAGGTGGTGGAGAAATTGGAAGGGATGGGAGGAGGAGGAGGAGTTGGATGTTGTGGGGGTGGTGTTTTGGTGGGAAAGAAGGTGGTGGTAGAGGTTAATTGGAAGGAGATGAGGAAGAAGAAGAGGGTGAATTTTGATGGTGGTTTTGAGGAGGAAGGAGATGGGGTGATGGTGTTGTTGGAGATGAAGGAGAGGAAGCTCGGCGCCGGAGATGGGGTCCTCTTCGCCGGCGATCGCCGGAGGGGATGCTGGGGCTTGGGCGTCGGCTGCCCATGGAGAAGAAGAAGAAGAAAGAAGAGAAGACAAGGGAGAAAGAAAAGATAAGGAAAAAGAAAAAGAAAAAGAAAAGAAAAAGAAGAGGGATGTGATGGAGTGAAGGGATTGATGGGAAAGGGGTAGGTGGAGCCCACGTGGAGGAGTGGGCTGGAGGGGTCGGTGGAGAAAAGAAGAGAAAAGAAAGAAAGAAAGTAAAAGATTTGATAAAATAATAATATTATAATATGGTCGCGAAATATCGACTGTTCCAGAAAAATCCCCAAAAATACCCAGAGGTAGAAAACGTCATCCTGAGGAATAATATGAAATCGGTTTTTAGAAATAAAATCCCATTTTCAAATTAAAAATCCGGAAGTCAACCGCCGATACCGGTCTACACCGGGTCGGCCGGATTTTGATAAATTCTGAAAAATCCCAGAAAATGTATTAAAGAATAAAATATGATTTTAAGAAGTAAAGTGAAAGCGGAATTTAGAAATTCAATTCCAATTGTAAAATAAAAATCCTGGAATCAACCAGCGATACTGGCCGATGCCGAATCCGGTGGAATTTTCATAAATTCATAAAATCCCCAGAAAAGGTATTTAAATAGAAAATGTGATTTTAAGAAGTAATGTAAAAAGACACTTCTAGTGATTCCAATCCGTTTGTAAATTAAAAATCTGGGAATCGGTCAGCGGCACTGGTCGACACCGTTTTGAAGATTTTCAACTTAATTCAGGAAAATTCAAGAAAATCATAGAAAATCTAAAATATTAGAAAACGGTGATTAAAACTAAAATCGGTCAAATCAGAATACCAGAATGACCAAATCGAGTAATACTCTAGGATCGGGTCCTTGGTTCAGACTAGGGTTGACTCCGAGTCCGTGAATCCGGATCCAAGACAAAACAATCATATAAATAATTCACAATACAAAACAAATACGGAAAGTAAATCGAAAACACGTATTCTGGGAGCGGGGTGTTACAGAAGCAGTAATATATACTATAGATACAAGCATGATAATAATATATAATACAAGATAGTGAAATAGCGATACCATATAATAAGCATATAAGAAGCAGTAGAAATATATACACATGTAAGCAGTAGAAAGATATGTCATCTAAGCCGGTTATCAACGGGTCAAGTCTATAGTCGTATCCAGTTGTTATAACATAATAAATAAGATTGTCTAGTGGTGACGTGATAGACATGAAGATGGTAGTGGTGACCTGATAGAGGTGAACATGCAGATGGGCATATGTCTGCAACAATAAAATATATGCAATGCAGAACATGCATAGTATGCCACTACATACAGTGTAACATGTACCAGGTAATGTAACAAAGTATACATGTGTATGAGTAAACAGGTACAGTATCAATTTATACATGTAATATGATAGCAGATAAATGATCAGGTACAATACGAAGTACAACTATACAATAGGAAACATGTATCAGGCAAGAAACCATAACAAGTAGTAAACATGTATCAGGCAAGTCATGTTATTTATACAATAGTAGCAATCAGTACCGCCTGCTATTTTAATTACTCTCTTCCAGTGTCCCATACCACTGGCAGTTCATACTAGAGCCCCAACTCCAGTCGAACCCATCCGGACATGGCCTACGGGTACCATTATCCAACGAGAGAGTAACCAAATAACAAGTGTTCTCGACGTCACTATTGTGTATACTGGTTTTATTATGTTAATTGGAAACCCCTGGTCGAGGAGTTCTTATCGGGTAGGTGTATCCCGTGCATACCCGGGATCACGGCCTTTATCAAACCCCTGGCTGCTAAGACCAAAGCCCTCCGCTAAGAGGGGAACAATAATCAAGTAACAATAGCTCATGGAGCAATTGGTAGGTAGCACTACCATCCCCTGCAGTGGGAAAACAATATGGATCCAGTACATCACCCGATAAGATCTAATCAACCGTCAAGTCTCCCCCATACCCCAGTTAGCTTTATGATCTGCTATATCTAGTATACAATGTAACAAGAACAACTACTGTACATGATACGGTGAACATGATATCTGGACCTGAGCTCTGTTGATAGCGTAGAACAATATAACGGGAATCAGGAACAATATAACATGAACAAGATAACATGAACAATATACTGGGAACGGGAACAATAGATGTGGGCTTCCCACATATCGCATATCAACAACTCACATGTGCAGTAACAGGAATATCCGTATCATTAACACGAAACGATCATATAACATGGATACGATAACATGGAACAATAATCTGTGTAACGTGCACGGTGAGTCATAAGATAATAAGTGAGAAACATTACATGCATGTGTATCTGTAATATGTAAGTATGACATAAATGTATATGATGATCTTGCTAACATGGAATGCGATAGTCCGTGCAGTGATATGTCGAGAATCCATGTAACGAGGATAATAATACATGACATAATGGTATTTCGTGAAATGGTGCCGCTACGTATCGGTGGGCGATGCCTACGAAATAACACGTGTGTCGTGTCAATGTAACATGCACAGGTAATAACAGTGGTCAGTGTCTACTATCAAGTACAGTGAACTATCGTATCAGTGTAAGGATGATAACAATAATATGACATGCGGTACTTATCCTTATACTAGTTGAACATAAAGGTGTGGCCATAATCCATGTAACAGTACATGTAATAATGGTAGTCCTTATATCATATAATATCATGTCATGTGAATTCTAGTAACAGTATCTAGCATGCATGTCTAGTGACAGTGTCGTGTCATAGCGTATCTGTGGAACCGTATGCAGGTAACGTTACTGTGATACGATACATGATAGTGTCCAAACATATGGTGACATAGTGGGTCGGATGTCAGTGGTCCATGAACATGACCTAATAGGTATCCAGTGTTACACTCTACGTCTATTAGGTATCCGACATATTTAAGTACAATATTTCTTACAATGTTTTAATATGGTGTACCAATTAGAATTTACCGGTAATTACTAAAGCAACCAAGTTCAATTAATAGACTAAAAAAAATAATTTATAAAATAAAAACACTCACAAACTGGTCATAAGACTGTAGCTCTCTTTCCCACGATCGCAACGGATCAAGAATCGTCCAAATCGGAGTCCGGATGCTCCGGATATCGCCCGAACGCTAGAATTAATCAAAATGGGTTAAATATGCAAATAAAAAGAATTCAAATGCAATTAAGAAATTGACTCAGGGGGTTTTCTATAATTTTACCTTTAATGGGTTTCGGATGCGGAGTTGGTGAGCTAACGGGTCGGGTTTCGATCCAAACCCAAACCCGGCACTTAAACCAAATGGATATTGGGTCAATATGGGTTAATGGGTTTTAACCCAACCCAATAGGGCTTAATGGGTTCGGGTTACACCCGAACCCATTTCTTCCCCAAAAGCAGCTGCAGCGGCAGCATTTGCTGCCGCTGCTGGGGTGCAGTGGCCGGCCAGCTTTGCTGGCCGGTGACCCGCGGCAGCCCGCCGCCGGTGACCCGCCGGCGGCGGCTAACGACGGCCCGCCGGCGGCGGTTTAGCCGCCGGCGGCGGATCAGACTGAGAGGGAGATGGAGAGTGAGTGAGAGAGAAAAAGAGAGAAAGAGAGGGGAAGGTGGCGCCGGCCAGTCTGGCGCGGCGGCGACGGTCGACCACCGGCCACGTGGCCGGTGGCGCGCCGGCCACCGGGGGGCGCCAGCGGCAAGGCCGGAGGCCATGAACAGAGAGAAAGAGGGTGAAAGAGAGAGTGTTTGAGGGAGAAAGAATTAGAGAGAGAGATAGAGAGAGAAAGTTTTGGAGAGAGAGAGGGAGTTTGAGAGAGAGAATCCATGGGAGGAGGGAGAGAGGAAGGGGGTTTAATTAAGGAGAGAGAGAAGGCGGTGGCGTGCTCTGGAAGGGAGTGGAAGAAAGGAGAAGAAAGTGGAAGAAAGGAGAAGAAAAGAAAAGAATTAAAAAGATTAATAAAAATAGTATTTTATTAATAGTATATTGGCCCAAAATTTGACCAGCTCCGACTGGTACCCAAAAATTACAAAAAATAGAAAATATTATCCTGAGACATAATATGAAAACGGTTTGAGGAAATTCTATCCGGTTTGCAAATTAAAAATCCCGGAGTGTCTCGCCGATACGGGCGACACCGGTTTGGCCGGATTTTCATAAATTCAGAAAAATCCCCGAAAATACCCTAACATAGAGAACACGATTCTAAGACACATGGTGAAAGCGGATTCTCAAAATTCTACTCCATTTATGAAATAAAAATCGTAGAGCCGATTATCGGTATCGGTCGACACCGACTACGGAGATTTTCCAAAATAATCCAGAAAATTTCCAGAAAATCCGAAAAAATCTTAAATATTAGAAAATGATTTTTAAAACTAAAATCAGCTCAATCGGACTACCACGGAGGTCAAATCAAATTTTGTACGTCGTATCGCGTACCGACACGGTGATACGTACACCGGAAAGCAGGGGGTTACATTTCTCCCCACCTTACAAAAAATTGCGTCCTCGCAATTTCAATCAGTGTGAGAACAAGATTTTTAACCCCAAAGCCGAAATGTTACGGGTCCACGACACTTCCGCTGCGCACTCTGCTATCTATAAGGAACTCGGGATGGAGAAGTATGGTAGTGAACGAATCCTAACAGACGGGAAGCAAGATGATGCAATGAAAATGAGAAGGAAATCGGATGTTTTGGTTGACAACTGGAAGGAAGGAAGACAAACAAGTCAAGAAATGAATTGTTCAGGTCATGGTATTCATGTACTCGTTGCTGGAACCCCAAATTCAGATACAGACAAGGTAATCTGAACCTGATTGTACTGTTGGTCAGAGCCGAGTATTGACCCAGGTGGTTACCCACACCAGGTGTGAACCTAGGCTCTGATACCACTCTGTAACGCCCCGATCCCGCAGGTACGGGGACGTTATGGCGACGTACATCCGCAGGGCGGAAAACCCTCACGTACGTACGCTAAGCCTCAGTACAATAAATAACCTCCATCAATACCTGAGTTCCAGCATGAAATAAGTACAAGAATACTTGCAGAAAGAGGTGAGTGATCATAACAGATAAAAAATCTGGGAGGAATACGATAACAGAAATAAAACACAACGATACCTATGAATAGTCTCGATCAAGAATCCCTCTGTGACTCCACTGAACTAGTTGACCGAACGATAACTCGAATCCCCAATCTGGGCACGCAAACCCAGGGTCGACAGAAAACGACCTAGTGAGTGATAAAATGAAGGAAGCAGTAATATATACTATAGATACAAGCATGATAATAATATATAATACAAGATAGTGAAATAGCGATACCATATAATAAGCATATAAGAAGCAGTAGAAATATATACACATGTAAGCAGTAGAAAGATATGTCATCTAAGCCGGTTATCAACGGGTCAAGTCTATAGTCGTATCCAGTTGTTATAACATAATAAATAAGATTGTCTAGTGGTGACGTGATAGACATGAACATGGTAGTGGTGACCTGATAGAGGTGAACATGCAGATGGGCATATGTCTGCAACAATAAAATATATGCAATGCAGAACATGCATAGTATGCCACTACATACAGTGTAACATGTACCAGGTAATGTAACAAAGTATACATGTGTATGAGTAAACAGGTACAGTATCAATTTATACATGTAATATCATAGCAGATAAATGATCAGGTACAATACGAAGTACAACTATACAATAGGAAACATGTATCAGGCAAGAAACCATAACAAGTAGTAAACATGTATCAGGCAAGTCATATTATTTATACAATAGTAGCAATCAGTACCGCCTGCTATTTTAATTACTCTCTTCCAGTGTCCCATACCACTGGCAGTTCATACTAGAGCCCGCACTCCAGTCGAACCCATCCGGACATGGCCTACGGGTACCATTATCCAAACGAGAGAGTAACCAAATAACAAGTGTTCTCGACGTCACTATTGTGTATACTGGTTTTATTATGTTAATTGGAAACCCCTGGTCGAGGAGTTCTTATCGGGTAGGTGTATCACGTGCATACCCGGGATCACGGCCTTTATCAAACCCCTGGCTGCTAAGACCAAAGCCCTCCGCTAAGAGGGGAACAATAATCAAGTAACAATAGCTCATGGAGCAATTGGTAGGTAGCACTACCATCCCCTGCAGTGGGAAAACAATATGGATCCAGTACATCACCCGATAAGATCTAATCAACCGTCAAGTCTCCCCCATACCCTAGTTAGCTTTATGATCTGCTATATCTAGTATACAATGTAACAAGAACAACTACTGTACATGATACGGTGAACATGATATCTGGACCTGAGCTCTGTTGATAGCGTAGAACAATATAACGGGAATCAGGAACAATATAACATGAACAAGATAACATGAACAATATACTGGGAACGGGAACAATAGATGTGGGCTTCCCACATATCGCATATCAACAACTCACATGTGCAGTAATAGGAATATCCGTATCATTAACAGGAAACGATCATATAACATGGATACGATAACATGGAACAATAATCTGTGTAACGTGCACGGTGAGTCATAAGATAATAAGTGAGAAACATTACATGCATGTGTATCTGTAATATGTAAGTATGACATAAATGTATATGATGATCTTGCTAACATGGAATGCGATAGTCCGTGCAGTGATATGTCGAGAATCCATGTAACGAGGATAATAATACATGACATAATGGTATTTCGTGAAATGGTGCCGCTACGTATCGGTGGGCTATGCCTACGAAATAACACGTGTGTCGTGTCAATGTAACATGCACAGGTAATAACAGTGGTCAGTGTCTACTATCAAGTACAGTGAACTATCGTATCAGTGTAAGGATGATAACAATAATATGACATGCGGTACTTATCCTTATACTAGTTGAACATAAAGGTGTGGCCATAATCCATGTAACAGTACATGTAATAATGGTAGTCCTTGTATCATATAATATCATGTCCTGTGAATTCTAGTAACAGTATCTAGCATGCATGTCTAGTGACAGTGTCGTGTCATAGCGTATCTGTGGAACCGTATGCAGGTAACGTTACTATGATACGATACATGATAGTGTCCAAACATATAGTGACATAGTGGGTCGGATGTCAGTGGTCCATGAACATGACCTAATAGGTATCCAGTGTTACACTCTACGTCTATTAGGTATCCGACATATTTAAGTACAGTATTTCTTACAATGTTTTAATATGGTGTACCAATTAGAATTACCGGTAATTACTAAAGCAACCAAGTTCAATTAATAGACTAAAAAAATAATTTATAAAATAAAAACACTCACAAACTGGTCATAGGACTGTAGCTCTCTTTCCCACGATCGCAACGGATCAAGAATCGTCCAAATCGGAGTCCGGATGCTCCCGATATCGCCCGAACGCTAGAATTAATCAAAATGGGTTAAATATGCAAATAAAAAGAATTCAAATGCAATTAAGAAATTGACTCAGGGGGTTTTCTATAATTTTACCTTTAATGGGTTTCGGATGCGGAGTTGGTGAGCTAACGGGTCGGGTTTCGATCCAAACCCAAACCCGGCACTTAACCAAATGGATATTGGGTCAATATGGGTTAATGGGTTTTAACCCAACCCAATAGGGCTTAATGGGTTCGGGTTACACCCGAACCCATTTCTTCCCCAAAAGCAGCAGCAGCGGCAACATTTGCTGCCGCTGCTGGGGTGCAGTGGCCGGCCAGCTTTGCTGGCCGGTGACCCGCGGCAGCCCGCCGCCGGTGACCCGCCGGCGGCGGCTAACGACGGCTCGCCGGCGGCGGTTTAGCCGCCGGCGGCGGATCAGACTGAGAGGGAGATGGAGAGTGAGTGAGAGAGAAAAAGAGAGAAAGAGAGGGGAAGGTGGCGCCGGCCAGTCTGGCGCGGCGGCGGCGGTCGACCACCGGCCACGTGGCCGGTGGCGCGCCGGCCACCGGGGGGCGCCGGAGGCCATGAACAGAGAGAAAGAGGGTGAAAGAGAGAGTGTTTGAGGGAGAAAGAATTAGAGAGAGAGAGATAGAGAGAGAAAGTTTTGGAGAGAGAGAGGGAGTTTGAGAGAGAGAATCCATGGGAGGAGAGAGAGAGAGGAAGGGGGTTTAATTAAGGAGAGAGAGAAGGCGGTGGCGTGCTCTGGAAGGGAGTGGAAGAAAGGAGAAGAAAGTGGAAGAAAGGAGAAGAAAAGAAAAGAATTAAAAAGATTAATAAAAATAGTATTTTATTAATAGTATATTGGCTCAAAATTTGACCAGCTCCGAACGGTACCCAAAAATTATACAAAATAGAAAATATTATCCTGAGACGTAATATGAAAACGGTTTGAAGAAATTCTATTCGGTTTACAAATTAAAAATCCCGGAGTGTCTCGCCGATACGGGCGACACCGGTTTGGCCGGATTTTCATAAATTCAGAAAAATCCCCAAAAATACCCTAACATAGAGAACACGATTCTAAGGCACATGGTGAAAGCAGATTCTCAAAATTCTACTCCATTTATGAAATAAAAATCGTAGAGCCGATTATCGGTATCGGTCGACACCGACTACGGAGATTTTCCAAAATAATCCAGAAAATTTCCAGAAAATCCGGAAAAATCTCAAATATTAGAAAATAATTTTTAAAACTTAAATCAGCTCAATCGGACTACCACGGAGGTCAAATCAAATTTTGTACGTCGTATCGCATACCGACACGGTGATACGTACACCGGAAAGCAGGGGGTTACACTAGTCAAGTGAGACTATTTGTTCGACATCTAACTCAACAATCCCTTCTCGAATAAAGAGTCTCTCTACAAGCTTAACTTTCTTCACAATGGAAGACCAAATGCTCGATCGAGATCCAACTTTGGAATGTTTGGAGTTAGAGAGGTTTTTCAATGCTAAAATCACTTCCTTGCTGCAGCTAACATAGGAAAGTTAATAATCTCTTACATTTCCGGGGTCGAGATTGATGCTTTGAAGAGAGAGAAAAATATTGCGAGATGCTTTGATTACAGATCCTGCTGTTGATGGGATACCATGCTGGTGGGAACTAAGCTCTCATACAATTAAAAACCCTATTTTTCGTTTTAGAATCTTGCTGAAATGATGTTTGCTTGTTCAGGCTATTGTTATCTGATTCAAATTTCTGAAGGGAAAAAAAAAAAACGAGTCCAAGAATTATACAAGAACAAAACAGAGGCAATACGATGCTTAGCACAAATCATCAACCATCATAATTCACCATGAGATCAAGCTAAGGTGGTGCATGTAGAATTAACCATTTTTTGACCTACTAATTTCATGCAAATGCTCTAAATCGTGGATTGCTTTAGGACTGGCTAAATTCCCTGAAAGTTTTCCTTGGCAATTAATTTCTTCTTAAAATTATCTGGTGACCAACTCATGTGTCATAAACTTAATGTACATGTACATACAGTCGTAGCAGAGGGAAGGGAAAGAACAAGCAATGGCAACTCAAGCTCTTTTATCCTCAATCGAGGCAAGAAGGCAACTTCTAGGTGGGAGGCCCCTTCAGTTTACCTCTAGATCTCTTGGTTCTTCAAGAAAGGCTTCCTTTGTGGTTAAAGCAGCTTCCACACCCCATGTGAAGGTCTCTGTGCATTCAATACCAACACAAAAGCATGATATCAAAATGTCATCATTTGTCTTGTACTCAAATAGTCTCTGATTTTCCTGGGTTGAATGATTGTGAAATTTTTTTCGCAAACAATTAGTTACTCACGGGCTATGTTGCACAGTCCTGATAACGTACATGATAAATTTTTAAAAATACACACGGCACGTATTTTTGACACGCGTGTCGGACACGTTTTAGACACGATATGGCTCCATAATAAAAGTGTCGATGCTACATAGCTCATGTACTCTTTTCAAGTACAACAATTTTATATTTTGTGAGTTATGAAAATAAATTTTAGGTAACAAAAGTAGATCATTACAGGCTGATTGCACACTATTTGTACTCGAGAAGGCTCTAATGGGCGTCGCTGAGCACAGAAGATTCCAAGAGTGGGCCAAGCCTGGATCCATGGGAAAACAATACTTGCTCGGATTTTGAGAAGTTCTTGGGTGGATCCGGCTACCTGGGTTTCCCTGGTGGGCCTGTTTTCAACTCCTTGGGCTTTGGCAAGGACGAGAAGTCCATGGAAGAGTTGAAGCACAAAGAAGTGAAGAATGGGAGATTGGCCATTTTGGCAATTTTGGATACTTCATTCTGGCTTTGGTGACTGGGGTTGGGCCATACCAGAACCTTTTGGATCAGCTGGCTGATCCAGTTAACAACAACATCTTGACCAGCCTTAAGTTCCACCGAAAGGTGTCCCCTGCAAGTGGCACCCTGATCGGTCTTGGGTTCGTAAGAGCTCCGCTCACCCGCAGGTCGCTGGTTTGAGTTCTCACGCACGCGTGACATTGAGTGAATTCATGCGCCCCTTAGCTGGCACAAAAAAAAGGTTCCACTGAAAGGTTCATGTTGGGTTTGGTGAGAACTTCCTTTTTCTCTCTTCTTGTAACAAAAATTGTAATTCTGTGGTGGACATGTAATTGATATGCTACAAAGCTTTGTGTTTGTGAGTGATTGGTGTATTAGTAGCTATAATATGCTGAAAACTTTTGTCTTGCTCTTTCATTATCATGTTGTAATATAAAGAACTACAAGCTCTCTCATTATCATTCTGTATTTTAAAGAAACTAGAATGGTGCCCATAGAAGGTCTAGCTCAGTGATTAATTATGGGGAGAAAAATGAGTGAATGATAAAATTATGAGTATCTCTGTGGTGTTGGTCTGCTAAACAATAATAAAATTTAGGCTTTAAAATATATGATTGCATGCAACCTGTGTGAGATAAAACCAAGATATTGTCATTCTCCAAGGCTTTAGATGATAAAATCTTTTCCATATGAATGTTATCTATAATTACCTAATAATACAAGTGTTAATCTCACATTAAGGTGGACCAATAACCTTGGTTAATTAACATTGGATTCCTAATTAAAGTTAACTGATATTAAAGATGCCCATATTAAAGTTACATTTATATATAAGTTAATAATAACATGAGGTATAAAGGAACCATGATGGGTGGTTTTATCTCAGGGTTATTTTGGTAAATGTTAGACCCTCATCTCTCCTCCTGAAAAGAATATAACCTAGGCTCATTATTTTATGAGTATGAAAGAGAATTCCATCATAATTGTAAGGTTGTGAAAAGAAAAGGAGACAGAGAGAAGAAGGGTCTGCATTAGGGTTCTTGCAGGATTAAAGAGAAAGATCAGATCTTCATCCATCTACGTTCTTCTTCCACCTTTCAATGGCTTTAGGTATGGATTTAGTATTGTTTTAGTTATGTATTTGATTTCTTGAGATGATTGATTCTAGATCCATGGCAATTTATCCGCATTAAAGTTTATATAATTCTTACATTTGGTATCAGAGCCTGGGTTTTAGAATCAATACATCTTGGATTATGGATTATGGAAAATTAGGGTTTTTGATTAACAGTTCATAAAATTAAAATTTTTGATCTTTTAATTGTAGAATTTCAAGAGGATTTATTAACCCTAATGTTCTGTTCAATTTCCTCTAATTGTACAATTGATTGGGATTAAATTTCAGGAATTATTAACCCTAATTTTTCCCTAATTAAATATTTCCGCCGGCAATCTGGAACTGCCCGCGATAACAGCTTCGTC
>JAVJIF010004812.1:0-97500 GCA_038442645.1 Agave tequilana | reverse complement strand
TCCAATGGAGTCAAAATGTTTTGAAAAATGAGTCTTTTCTTTTATTTGTTTTCTAAAGTTTTTAACCTAATCGGTTAATGGTCCAAGTGGGAGAATGTTAATCTCACATTAAGGTGGACCAATAACCTTGGTTAATTAACATTGGATTCCTAATTAAAATTAACTGATATTAACATATTAAAGTTACATTTATATATAAGTTAATAATAACATAAGGTATAAAGGAACCATGATGGGTGGTTTTATCTCAGGGTTATTTTGGTAAATGTTAGACCCTCATCTCTCCTCCTGAAAAGAATATAACCTAGGCTCATTATTTTATGAGTATGAAAGAGAATTCTATCATAATTGCAAGGTTGTGAAAAGTAAAGGAGACAGAGAGAAGAAGGGTCTGCATTAGGGTTCTTGCAGGATTAAAGAGAAAGATCAGATCTTCATCCATCTACGTTCTTCTTCCACCTTTCAATGGCTTCAGGTATGGATTTAGTATTGTTTTAGTTATGTATTTGATTTCTTGAGATGATTGATTCTAGATCCATGGCAATTTATCCGCATTAAAGTTTATATAATTCTTACAACAAGGAGATTTTGAAATGTAAGATTTTGGTTATATACACATGTGTGAAACAATTCATAGTCTGTTAATTATAATAACATTAAAAAGATAACCAAGTTACAGACACGAACAACTTGAACTCAAATCAGATGGTCTTACAACTTTCAACCATATTAGCCATAAATATGTAACCCTGACTATACTCATTAAATAACATGAAAATTATATCAACATATAGAGGCGTAAATTCGCACCTTCCCATCCTTAAACACAAATCACTTCTCTTTAAAAGAAACTTCAAAATTAAAAAAACTGATGGTTTTTATATTGTGAAAATTTTACTGACTCATCCTACACCACCCCTGCTGAAGAACATTTTTAAAGAAAAGCTTCTGCTTCCTCCATTCACAAAAATATCTTTTAACGTTTGAATCAAAGCTTCAACATTTGTTTTCATTGAAAAGGAGAGGAGGAAGAGAGCTTCTCTTCGTTAGATCCAACATTTTTTTCGCCGGAAGAGGTAGCGATGAGCTCGGAAGATATGTGAGCTGGCTCTGACGTGGCCACGTTTCTTTCCGCTCGTTTGGGGCCGAGAGAGGCGAGGAGCTCGTAGACCGAGGTAAGATTAATATTTTTTATTTTCTTCCTACTCTCTCTCTCTCTCTCTCTCTCTCTTCCCCTCCCCCTCCCCCCCCCCCTCCTTCGTCTTTTCCTCTTTCTTCTTTAAGCTCTCTTCTCCAAAATCTACATACCCAAACAAAAGAACCTCTTCTTTCTCTCTTCCAAACTATCCCTCTTCTTTCTCTCTTCCTTCTTCCTTCTCTTCCCATCTCCAAACAGGCCAAGGCCTCAAGGTAAGTAAGTAGGCACAAGCGATAAACACTGGTCAAGGCCTCAGGGCAAGTAAGTAGGCAGACATGTTAGATCTAATAATTATTCCAAATAAGATCCATGCATAAACTAAAAGCCTCTTTATCAAGATCAAAGGGAATGAGGGTTAGGCATACCTAATTTCATCACGAAAGGGATGTCAAAGGTTGCACAATCTCGAGAATGCCGGAGTTGAAGGAGGGGATTCTTCTCTCCAGCCACCAAGTTCTCTTCTTGATCCTTAGCGGAGATGAGAGTCCTCCGATAGAGATAGTCATAGTAATGGTGGTGGAGAGGAAATCCTACCCAAGATATATAGCATCAAGGAATTCTAATTCAACTCATCATAGATCTAGACCCTTGATTGATAACACGAGTTCCACATGAGTAGATGAGTCCCACATCTTAATTTAAATACACTCATGACTAAGTGTAATTGAAATGTGTCTGAACCTAAACCATTAGGTTTGATCAATTCTTTATTGGGTCCAACAACATAGGCTTATAGAGACGGGTGTATAAATATAATTAGACTTGTGTATGCCCAAATTAATTTAGACTTTAATCCAAATAAGTCTAACAATCTCTCACTTGGGCTAAACCAATCATACTGAAAGGATATTATACATAACTTTATGGTACCAAAACTTTAACCGTCAATAAAGCATATTTTAAAATAATCTGATCCATTAAGTATCATGCTACCGAACATGGCGATCGTTACCTTCTGTATAATTGAGGTAGGACCTTCCGATTATAAGTTTCAGAACTTTTAACGATATAGATCAAATGTTGACCTGTGGCATGAAAATGTCCTCTGATCTAATAAGGTATAATTTCAATTAGTTTTTACTTTATGACTCCAACGAGTCTATATTTATGACTCCAACGAGTCTGACCTTATGACTTCGACGAGTCTGACAGCTAACAAACTCAAATACGCAAATTAAACTCAAAGAAATTTAAAGAAAGCAGTTATCACTTTATTATCGGAATCAACAAATATACATGAAGTGCACTTAGAAATAATGTCTGTTATATAAAATTATCCACTACCACTAAATCAGCATATCATCATGACTAGCCATTCCCATATGAGCAATATGCTCTAAGAAGACTTTTGGTGGAAGTGCTTTAATGAGTGGATATGTAATGTTAAAAATAATACTAAAATTTCAACGAACACAATGATTCCGAACTTTATCCTTGATGACAAGAAACTTGATGTCGATATGCTTCAACTTTGCTGAACTCTTATCACTATTACAGTAGAGCTCTATAACTCTTATTGTCACAGTATAGCTGTAATGACCTCTCGACTAAATCCACCATCTTTCTGTAATCAAGATAATATAACCTGAAGTGGACTTTCAATTGTCGATATATCCACCATAATCTGAATCTGTGTATCCGATCAACTGCACCTGATCAGATTTCATGTAGTTTTTTTTATAGATATCACATTACCTTTTTGGCAGTCTTCCAGTGATCAATCCCAGGATTGATCAAGTATCTGTCAAGTTTCTCAACGGTATATGCTATATCTGGATGTTACCAACTTAAGTATATATCAGACTTCCAACTGTTGATGCATATAGAATATCTTTCATTTGCTCTTTCTGTAGATCATTCTTGAAAAATTGGAATAAACTCAACTTATCTCCCCTAGAGTAATTCTTCATGCCACATCTATCTAGCACCTTATTGATATAGGTCTTTTGTGATAAATCTAATATTTTACGTGTTCTGTCATATTTAATCTAGATGTCTATCACAAAAAAATATCTCCAAGATCTTTCATCTCAGAATTCTTTGAAAAAAGCTTTTGGCCCCAAGTAAAAGAGTCATATTATTACTTGCTAGTAAAATGTCATTCACATATAACACAAGAAATATAAGTCTACTCTCTTTAAATTTATGGTAAATGCATTGATCATCTATATTCTCCTTAAAATCAAAATCAGATATTACTTGATCAAATTTCAAATACTATTGACTGAATGCTTGCTTTAGATCATAAATAAATTTTTTTAATTTGCAAACTAAATATTACAAACCTTGGGCTTCAAAATTGTCTAGCTGCACCATATAGATTTCTTCTTAATGTCACCATTAAGGAAAACAATCTTAATATCTATTTGTGTAACTCCAGGTCAAAGTAGGCCACTAGTGCCATGATAATTCTAAAAGAATGCTTCATGAAAAACGGGAAAAAGTCTCCTTATAGTCAATGTCCTCTGTTTGTATGAATTCCTTTGCGACAAGACGTGCCTTATACCTTCCGATATTGCCTTTTGAATCCCTCTTGGTTTTGAATACCCATTTACAACCAATCAGTTTCTTTCCTTTAGGAAACTCTACTAAATTTCAAGCATCATTGTCCTTCATAGATTTTAACTCATTTTTAATGGCATTTGACCACTTAGTGGAGTGAATGCTGAGTTTGACCTTATTCAAAAATGTAGGGTCATCCTCTAGCCCTATGTCAAACTCATATTCTTGGAGATAAACTATACAGTCATTTGCAAAGGCTGATCTCCTCTCCCTAGTTGATCTATTAGGCACTTATGGTTGAGAATTTTCAAGTTCTATCTCATTAGCAGGATGTACTTTAGGATAAACTGTATCTGTACCTTGTAAGGGTACAATTATATTTTCATTCTGAAGTGGAACAACTACTTCATCATTTGAAATAGTTGTCATGGGTATAACAATATGTTCTTCCTCAAATACAAAATCCTCATATAGTTGACTCCTACTATTCTGAATATCCTCAAAAAAAGTTTAGCATTATCCGTCTTTACGTTCTTAGTGGAGGGATAGTAAAACCTAAAGCCTCTATATCTCTCAGAATACCCTACAAATAAACAGCTAATTGTCCTTAAATCCAGCTTCTTCTCATATGGTATATATGGCCGAGCTTCTGCTGGACAATCCCAAACATGTAGATGCCTAATACAAGGAGATTTTCTAGTCCATAACTCATATGGGGTTTTAATTACTGTTATACTAGGTACTCTATTAAGGAGGTAGACAATCGTCGTTAAGGCTTCACTCCATAATGACTCTATTAGAGTAGTGTGAGCTATCATACTCCTAACTATGTCCTTTAATTTGCGATTTCATCTCTCAGCAATACCATTTTGATGAAGTATCCCTGGCATGGTGTACTGGGCACAATACCACACTCTTTCATAAAATTGGTAAAAGGTCGTGAATATCTACCTAATCCGTCATATCTTCCATAGTACTCACCATCACTATCAGATCTAACAGTTTTAATCTTTCTATTCTGTTGATTTTCAACTTCAGCTTTATACATTTTAAACATGTCTAGTGATTGAGATTTCTCATGACTAGTATAGGTACACATAATGAGAGTAATCGTCCGTGAAAGTGATGAAATATTCTTGATCATTCAAGAAGCTGTAGATAAATGAACCACAAATGTTTATATATACCAAATTCAAGACACCTGAACTCCGTCTAGCACCAAACTGTCTAATATTTCATTAATCAATGTTCGCTTAATGCCTAGGCTATTCATATATAAAGATTCGATATATGAAGCATGAAGCTTCAATTTATATAGCCATCAATCAGAATTCTAGTACCAACAACTTTAGATTTGAAAAATAGACTAACCGTTTCATTATCAAGAGTGACAGTTAAACTAATAAGGAAATAGAAATAGGATTCTGTCTAAAAGGATAGTACAATAAAGTCTCATCCAAATCTAAAATATAACTAGAATCTAATTTAAGCCTACAAACTCTAATGCCTTCAATTGCAACTTTATTTTCATCTCTATGTATACGTATCACTCAGCTGAGCTGGACCCTCCTTTGGGTTTGAAAGTTTTTGTGTTGAATCGTTTATGTGAATTATCTATCCACAATGTATGAAGTGATACTAAAGCTAAATTAATTTCAGAATGAAAATAAATATGAGATATACCCTTCTTAATTAGCCATTTTTAATGCTTTATGCAAGCCTGTTACAGGTGCCATACTTTCTTGTAGAAAAAACATGCAATGACCTTAGGCTTCTTTTCCTGCAATTTTGTCACTTAGGATCAGCTACTGTAGTGGTGTTTATGTTCCTCCCTTTAGTTTCACTTTTCTTTACTTATTAGAAGTATTACCCTATATGCTAAGTGAGCACTTTCAGTCTTTTCTTTTTTTAATCTCTCTTTTTTCGGGACACAGTGACTGATGAGCTCAATAAGACTCTAATTTTTTCTTTGAACATTATAAATAATCTTGAAAAAGGTTATACTATGTAAGAAAAGAGATCAGAATGAAATACACTAGAATCTCTTCAGAGAGTTCCAATTTCAGTGCCTTTAGTTTAGAAATAAGATTGGACATTATCATAATGTACTCCCTTATGTTTTCTTTACCGTTGTAGCGCATATTTATAAAGCTTGTTAAGATGCGTGCTGGCTTCAATTTATCCGATTTAATAAACCGATCGGCTACTTCAGCTGGTAAACTCTTAGCACTAACTTTATCAGGCATAAAACCCTAATAGTTATAAAATAGAATATTTTATGACCAGTAGACACATCCTATTGGACCTCTCCTACTTATCATAATTGGTTTCTTTAACTGAATTTTTATTAGTGACAATCGGGGTCCATCAGCTCTTAAGGTGTAGTCTAGGTCCATGAATCCAAAACGATCTTACCACTTCTTAAAGTTTGTACCATTTAATTTAGACTACATAAGTATACAATTTCTCATTAATTTAACATAAGCATTGTATTTAATAAAATTTTAGTGTATTAGCCATAAAAATTAAATTTCAAAAAATACAACCAGTCGACTGATAGAGGTACCAGCCAAACTTTCAGAATAAGTTGTGTTTCTTGTGGGAACTTGTTTTGATGAAGACTTTGTGAAGCATTTCATTTGGAGCTCTAACACATGAAGAATTAAGAATTCTACATGATCAAGATGTCCCAAAGAGAGTTGATATGATGTGGTTTGTAATTATGAAATAGCATGTAAAAAGTCTTGACACACACACCATATCAATGTCCATTAGTCGACTAATACCTATGACAAGTCGACTAATAACATGTGTAGTCGACTTGACCCATACCCTAGTCGACTAGTCAAGTGTCCAAATCAGACCCAATTCTCTGTTTGTGCATTAGTCGACTTGACAGTCAAACATAGTCGACTAATAGCAAAGTGTAATCGACTAATCCCTTACCCCTAGTCGACTAATAGCTGGTCCAGTCGACTTGAAAGTTAGTTGCAGTCGACTTGATTAAGTTATCCAGAAACCTGTCATTCGAGCTATTCATGACCTATAGTCAAATCTAGTCGACTAATAGTAGGAAATTTGCCTTGTATAGTCGACTAACTCAATAGGCAAGTCGATTATAGGCAGTTTCTGACTGTTGGACAGTTTCTGACTGTTGGTCTTTTGTGCAACGTTTTCCAACGTTTCTATCATTCAAAAGGCACCTGTAAACTACCCTAACTTACCCTAGAGTGCAGCTATAAATAGGGTGGTTAATCCTAAGGCCAAACAACAATCCAAAACTTCAGTTTTCTAAGATCAAATTCTGCCAAAACCTAAAAACTGATTCCAACTTCTGTTCTTCACCAAAATCCAATTCCTTTGTGAAGTTCTCTGAAGTTTCTCATATACTAGACCTTGTCCACGTTCATATACAATACCAAGGCTTATAGGAAAGTTGTAATACTCAAAGCAATCATTGTACACAGGTGGCTTCTTGGTGTAGAGGCAGTTGTACAAGGTGAAGTTTATTCTCTTGGTGGAAGAGAAGGTGTACACATTTGGCAAAGGGAATTTATCAAGTGGTGTGCATGGTTATGATTTTTGGTGTACAAAATCAAGGATAAAGGAAAATCTCAAGCGGGTGGCTTGGGGACTGGATGTAGGTCACGAGGACCGAACCAGGATAAATCTCTCGTATTTGCGTTTGTCTAACTTTCTGAGATTTACTTTTCCTTTTATTGCAAGTTATTTATTTGCTTAACGTTAATCCTTCTTATTTTAGTTTTGTGTTGACTTGGGTATTTTTAGATCTATAATTGCCAACAGAGATAGTTTCGCATTTGACATCATCTCGGGGATCAACAATTGGTATCAGAGCAGGTCTTACAATTGGTATCAGAGCGGGTTCAAGTCAACAACCAAACAAGGATGGCAACGGAGTTCCCTTCGTCCCAATTCAAAGAAGGACATTCTACACAACGTCCACCGCTATTTGACGGATCCAACTACAACTATTGGAAGTGTAGAATGAAGATCTACTTGCAATCGCTGAACTACGACCTTTGGAACATCGTAGAAGCATCGTACACCAAGCCAACAACCAACTACAACGCTTGGAGTGAAGATCAAAAGAAGAACGCGAACCTTGACGCCAAAGCAATGAATGCCTTGTTCTGTGCCTTAACCAAAGAAGAGTTCAACCGTGTGTCAACAGCCACTTCTGCACATCAAATATGGCATACTCTTCAGGTAACACACGAAGGCACAAATAAAGTTAAGAAATCTAAAATATCTGTTCTTGTCCACAGGTTTGAATTATTCAAAATGGAGAAGAATGAAACCATATCCGAAATGGTTACAAGATTCACTCACATTACTAATTCATTAGCATCTCTTGGAAAGGACTACACCCAAGTTGAAAGAGTTCGTAAGATCCTTCGTGCACTTACACCAGAATGGGAGAAGAAGACAACCGCTATTGAAGAGGCGAATGATCTCTCAACTATGACATTAGAAAACCTAATCGGTAATCTAATGGCATATGAAGTGCAGTTAGAAGAAAGAAAGAAGGACGAACGACAACACCGCTCAAAGAAGAAAGAAATTGCCTTCCATGAATCTTCCGACATGGATGATTCCAATGACGATGAAAAGGAGATGGCAATGCTTTCAAAGAAATTCATGAGATTTCTAAAACAAGGTAAATTCAAATGCTTTAATTGTAATAAACCAGGTCATATGAAGATGGATTGCCCTTTGCTCAAGAAGAAAGAAAAATACAAGAGCAAAAAGTTCAGAAAGAAGAAAAACTACGAAGCATCATCAGAATACAGTGATTCATCTTCCTCGGATGAAGAAGAACCCACTGAACATGTCAACCTATGTTACATGGCACTAGAAGATGATGAGGTATCATTTTCTGAACTTTCTGATGCATTTCATGAATTGTTTATTGATCTGAAAAATGAAAAGTTGAAAAATAAAGTTTTATCAAAAGAAAATGAAAAACTTTTAAAGGAAAATTCATGTTGTGCTTTACAATATTCTTCTATAAATTCTCAACAAGATGAGTTTGAAAAAGTCATATCATCTTTGAAAAATGAAAATGAGAAGTTTATAAAAGAGAACATTTTTCTGAAAAAGGAAACTGAATTTTTGAATAAAAGGATTTCTATTTTAGATAAAGATATTTCAGTTTTCAAAAGAAATATGAAGATCTTTTGCAAAATGTGACTAAGTTCAATAAAGGAAAAGAAAAATTGAATGATTTATTATCTTTCAGAAGTTGTCACATGATAATCATTATGGTATTGGAGATAATGAAAAGTCTTCATATGTTAGTAATCCATATGTGAAAAGAAAGTCTAATCATGTTTCAAAAAATTAAGACAAAGTTTATGTGAATTCCTAAGAATTTAAGTTTTCATGATAAAAATACATATATTGCTTCATACATTCATGATATATGTGATTCTTGCAACTATGTGTATACTAACAGGTGAAAACCAAATTCTAAATGGATTTGGACTCCTAAAGGTTAATATGTTCTTTTATGTTTGGCACCATCTAACGTTTATCTTGCAGGTACCATATAAAAGTTGATAAGAACATATATATATATATATATATATATATATATATATATATATATATATATATATATATATATATATATATATATATATATATATATATATATATATATTGATATATTTGTTGCAGGGGGAGAACAAAGTATTTCTATATTTGTTATAACCTAATTTCTGCAGGGGGAGGAAAATATAACATATTTTCTGCAGGGGGAGCACTTGTGCACACAAAGCGTCATCATCAAAAAGGGGGAGAATGTTGGAACTTATTTTGATGAAGACTTTGTGAAGCATTTCATTTGGAGCTCTAACACATGAAGAATCAAGAATTCTACATGATCAAGATGTCCCAAAGAGAGTTGATATGATGTGGTTTGTAATTATGAAATAGCATGTAAAAAGCCTTGACACACACACCATATCAATGTCCATTAGTCGACTAATACCTATGACAAGTCGACTAATAACATGTGTAGTCGACTTGACCCATACCCTAGTCGACTAGTCAAGTGTCCAAATCAGACCCAACTCTCTGTTTTTGCATTAGTCGACTTGACAGTCAAACATAGTCGACTAATAGCAAAGTGTAGTCGACTAATCCCTTGCCCCTAGTCGACTAATAGCTGGTCCAGTCGACTTGAAAGTTAGTTGCAGTCGACTTGATTCAGTTATCCAAAAACCTGTCATTCGAGCTATTCATGACCTAGTCGACTTATAGTCAAACCTAGTCGACTAATAGTAGGAAATTTGCCTTGTATAGTCGACTAACTCAATAGGCAAGTCGACTATAGGCAGTTTCTGACTGTTGGACAGTTTCTGACTGTTGGTCTTTTGTGCAACGTTTCCCAACGTTTCTATCATTCAAAAGGCACCTGTAAACTACCCTAACTTACCCTAGAGTGCAGCTATAAATAGGGTGGTTAATCCTAAGGCCAAACAACAATCCAAAACTTCAGTTTTCTAAGATCAAATTCTGCCAAAACCTAAAAACTGATTCCAACTTCTGTTCTTCACCAAAATCCAATTCCTTTGTGAAGTTCTCTAAAGTTTCTCATATACTAGACCTTGTCCACGTTCATATACAATACCAAGGCTTATAGGAAAGTTGTAATACTCAAAGTAATCATTATACACGGGTGGCTTCTTGGTGTAAAGGCAGTTGTACAAGGTGAAGTTTATTCTCTTGGTAGAAGAGAAGGTGTTCTCTTGGTGGAAGAGAAGGTGTACACATTTGGCAAAGGGGATTTGTCAAGTGGTGTGCATGGTTGTGATTTTGGGTGTACAAAATCAAGGATAAAGGAAAATCTCAAGCGGGTGGCTTGGGGACTGGATGTAGGTCACGAGGACCGAACCAGGATAAATCTCTCGTGTTTGCGTTTGTCTAACTTTCTGAGATTTACTTTTTCTTTTATTGCAAGTTATTTATTTGCTTAACGTTAATCCTTCTTGTTTTAGTTTTGTGTTGACTTGGGTATTTTTAGATCTATAATTGCCAAGAGAGATAGTTCCGCATTTGACATCATCTCGGGGACCAACATTTCTTTATGCCAACACTGAACTGACCCAATATAGATAACCTAAAGTTTAAGTCCTATGTAAGAGAACAGCCTTTCTTTGACTGATTGCTCCTTTATAGGATTAGTCCCAAAGTTTAAGTTATCTATATCGATCATATAATATATGCAATGACCTGGCCATAATGATAACCTTCCTTTGGGCCGATTGTCACACGCATGGGCCACACAAATCTACGCATCAGGATTCTTTTTCTGCCGTCGGACTAGTTGATGAGGGTAATACAATATGGTCCTATAGTGTGACAACCTTTCTTTGGGCCGATTACCACACACCAAGATTCTCCCACTTGATATCAAGTATCTGACTCCGTACATAATTCGGCCAAATAATAATCTTCCTTAGGGCCAGCTATTATCCGCATGAACTATATAAGCAATTAAATAAGTTTTTTTATAAATTCTTTAACTTGAACATGTATTTATCTTTATCTGTGTGTTATCAACTGTAGTAATCATCAATATTCCTTATGCTAGAACAATACGAGCAATATAATAAATTTTAATGATGTGGAAGCATGAAAAGGATACATATTATCATGATAAATAAATACTTCAATGCCTTTTTTATATCAACTAATCACTGTTTTGTCATGTCTGGTGTATGTAATACTTTATTGCTCATCAAGAGCTTTAAAACGGTTATTTACATGCCCAAAACAGAGTCAGATGAGCCCATAACGGCTAATTGAAGTTTCTACTGGCAAAAAAAACGGGTCTGTAGTACTTATCGGGTCTGGATCAGACCCGAGACCTGACCCGCAATGGTTAAGTTATGGGTTTTCTTAATGGGTCGAGTTTAGTAAACTGAATAAAACTCGACTAGAATAATGTTAAATTAATTGAGATTAGGTTGTTGGCCCAAAGGCCATTAGCCCTATATCTTGTTGGATATTTTGATGATAACAAACCATATTTAGTTATGTATTTAACAATTTTGTTTAAAAGTATTTCAGGTTAAACAGGTTGATTTGACGGCTCCACTATCAAGACTCACAAGTTTGGACACCGCTAAAGATGTACATTCCCAAGCTAAGCACATTAGGAAGCTTCGGGATCAAGACATGAAGAAAAGACCAAGTCAAGATCAAGACAATGAAAAAGTCCAAGATTTGTATTTTTACTTTTCTTTTAGACTTTTTGTCAAAACCTAGATGTTAGAAGTAGAATTATGGGATTGTCACTTAAACACACACTTTAGTTTGATTCATGGCTTCAAAAACAATTTCTATTTCCTACTTAGTTTTAGAGATAACATGTTTTGGAAATTTGTTTTAGAAACTTTAAGTTTTGGAAAAACCGACCTTTGGAAAAACAAGTTTTTATCAAAGAGATTTTTATCAAAATGTTTTAACATGTTAGGGTAGTGACATATGATCATACTCCTATTTTTACAAGGTCCAAAACCCCAAACCACAAGACCAAAATAAAAGACCCAAGTTCTGGTTTCTGCAGTTCTGATTTTTCAGAACTGACAGGAGCCGGTCGACCGTCCGGGTCGACCGACGTGCACGCTGTGCATGTGTGTACGTCGGCCGACCGCTCGGGTCGACCGGGGCACTTACAGTGCTCTCTGTTTGTTCGGGTCGACCGGGGCGGTCGACCGTTGTCCCCCAACGGTCAGAAATATGACCGTTGGCGGTCGACCGTCCCGGTCGACCGGCAGCTGTCAGAAATTCTGACAGACTCCAACAGCTCTATTTTTTCTGATAGATTTTGTTGGGAACTCACCCCAACGAATCTCTCCAGCCTTTTTGCCCTGTTTCTCATCCCCTATATATAGGAGGTCATTTCAACATGATTAGACAACAATTTTACAACATATTTTCATAAGATTTTCAAGCCTTTCATTTGAGAAAAGATTTTCAAAGTCAAAATTTCCATACACCCTATTTGAAGCCTTTACCTCTACTTCACTCTAGATACTTGCACTACACAATCCCAAAAGTCTACATCTACATATTGTTATAGGATTGTGCTAAGTGAGCGATTTTCGATCAAGTGTGATCATTTTTTTCTTGTGTGAAGTTGTAGAGGCATCGGCCTCAAGGCGAGCTAGTGTGCTCCGGGTGGTGTTGCGGCATCACGAGAGATAGGACAAGTGTGTCCTTATATTGGCGATCCGGTGTGATCAACAATAGTGGAAATCCTTCAAGTGTGAAGGCGGAGACGTAGAGCGTGGCTCGAACCTCGGAAACATATACTTGTGTTTGCGTTTGCTCGAATTTTCTCTAAACTCAACTCCTTTATTTCTTGCACTACTATTGTGTTTATTGCTAGTCTTTTAATTTGAGCAAATTGTTAGTAGAATTTTTAATTCCGCATTATTGCCACATTTCATATAGCCATCACCTATTCACCCCCCTCTAGGTGATTTCATAGGTTTCTTTATTTGATTAGAATTCTACCACAAATTTTCTTAATAAACTATAATTCTATCTCAACCCTAAAACCCAAATCAATTTCAACAATTTAAATTTAACTTAATATGAGATTAATTATGAGTAGGTTTTTTCTTATTAAATTAAAAAAATTATATCTCCAAATTTTCTAATCCTAACTAATCTCATAATTCTACTTAATTAGAAAACCCAAAACAATTAATAAATTTTTTTGACCTCTAGCAGCCGGCCCATAGTGACTGACGGCTGTTGTACGCTAGTAGAAGCACGGGGGCCCTATACTGGGCCAGGGCAGGAGCGGGGCTCACGCGAGCACAGGGGCCCACGCGTGCACAGGATGCATTCAGGCTGCATGCCATGCAAGCCACGTGCTCACGCATGTCGCATGGCATTCATGACTGCCCTGCCAAAAAAAAAATTCTCTTACTGTGCGCGGAAGCATGTAGGCGTGTGCCTACATGCATGCGCTTGCATAATGCATGCATGCGGCATGCAGGGCTATTTGTTTCGCGTAAAAAGCTGTAATGCAGGGCTGTTTGTTTCGCCTAAAAAGCTGTAAAAGGCCGTAATTCATAAATGACTTACAACCCAATTACAACTATAATGTTTCTTTGGACCGTAATTCGTAAAAGACTTAGGCAAACCAATTACCACTCACTTGCGACCTAATACTGCTCACTTATAACCTATTTACAGTTAATTTTATGGTCATGCAAATTTATATTTTTTTATATTAATATTAATTTTTTTAATTTTTAGTATTTATTTGCAATATTTAAATTTTATAAATCACCAAATAGTTAATTCTGTGGTCAACTTTTTCACATACGACTTACACATTATGACAACCAAACATCGTAAAATACAATACACTTTTTCACTTATAATTTTACATTACTAACCAAACACCATAAAACTTACATGCATGTAACTCATTTACAACAAAAAGAGTTTACCAATTACGACCTACGAATTATAGTCAATTACGACAACCAAATAGACCCTATGTTGAATTGTTTTTTTAATTTCAAAAAAATCCGAATAGTAACACACAGAAAATTGATCCAGAAAAATATATACATGAATTAAATTTAATCATCTCAATTTAATTCAATTATTTGAGACACAAAAATAATCTTTATTAAATTAAACACAGAGATTAATAATTTTGATAGATCGAGATCAAGATTTTACTTTATATCCTAATGATTATGCATTTTATTAAATATCCATATTGATTATTGTTATGCATGAGTTAAGGGGGCTTCTATGAAGCTTAACTTTAGTCCATGCATATATAATTCTATGAGTTTTGTCATCATCAAAAAGGGGGAGATTGTTGGCCCATCACTCTAGTTTTAATGATGATTAACTCATGTAGTTATAATTTACTAATGATCTTGTGTTTATATAGTTTCAGTTATTAATCAAGATATTAGTAGGTATCTAGCTTCAACAAAGGAGTTTTTGTGCTAACACATGTAAATTCAAGAGCTCGCGCGTCAAGATCGCATCTAGCACTCGGTTAGAGTCAAGCTCTTTGGATCGTGTTTGGATCAGGTCGGCTTGTAGAAGGAGTTCTAAAAGAAGACTTCGGTTTGTATTTAGTTTAGTTGTGTTTAGATCTTATGTAAAGATAGATAGTATTGATATGCTCAAAAATACACATAGACAAAAATGCACGTTTTCAAAAGAATGATTTTTAACATGTTTGGTCTTTGATACTTGTTCTATATTTTTCTAAATATTTCTTTCACTGTTTAGAACTTGTATCTCATGGATAATCATGTTTTCTATCTCCCAAAATTCAAACAAAAATATTTTAAAATTTTATGTATCTTCAAAAAATAGCTTTAAAATCTGTTTTGGCCTAGGTCGGTCGACCGGGCGGTCGACCATGCCTATTACAGGCCAGAACGGTCGACCGCACGGGCGATCAGAGTTCTGGCAATTGGGGGTGTGCACGTTCTCGGTCGACCGGGCGGTCGACCGACTGTAACCAGTTTTAATCTCTGCTTGTTACAGTCGACCGACCGGTCGACCAGGGGCTAATGGTCAGATTTTTTGAATCTGCCGGTCGACCGGCCGGTCGACCCCCAGTGTCCCAAATTGGAAGTAATGGCTGTTTTTCTCTAATCAATTTTTAAACCATATTTAATTTTAAAACGTGAAAAGTTGATTTTGAGGGTCAATTTCGTCCTCCTTTATCCTGGTAAAACTATACTATTTTTACTCTTCCTAAAACCTATATAAAGGGATCATTAGGATTGAGTTCAACAGAACAACAATTCCATTGAAAATCAAAGTTTTAGGTTTCAAGAGAAAAAGTTTTCTAGTGCTATTTTGCCCATTTTCTAAAGAGTTTCAAAAGAGTTTTTGTGCTTCAAATCTTTATCTTTTATTTTTTTAAGGGTTGAAAAATCAAAGAAAAATAGAGTCTTTGAGAAATTAGTTTTGATCTTTATTTCTATTTCTATCTAGTATTTTTTCAAGTATTTTTCTTTGTGATTTTGATTTTCAAACACCTTGTTTTCTCACACTTAAGCTATCATCTCTATCCTATCTATAGGATTTTATTTTGGTGAGGAAAGTTGTTTGTGGTCTATTGTGATCACTAAGTGTTATAATCTCTTTTTTGCTTTGACTTTGTGCCTTATCCCTCTTTTGTAGAGGTGATTGTGCTGGAATTTTGGCTTGGGCCTTTATCCCTCTTGTGTAGAGGTGATTAAGTTTTAGCTTTGTGTCTTCCCTTTTGTGTAGATGTGGTTGTGTTGAGAGAGAAGTTGTATACTCTAAGTTTGTAATTGCGAATTTCTCGGTGGAGGTTCCCTTTATGGGAGGTCCTATGTAGACGTAGTGAAAATCCTTCTGTGTGAAGGCGGGGACGTAGAGCAGTTGCTCGAATCTCGAAACATATCTTGGTGTTTGCGTTTGATCCACCTCTATCTCTCTTTTATCTTGCATTACTTATATTGTTCATATCTCATACATGCTTGGTATTCTTTGTGTGCCCATACTTGTGTTAAACCAAGAGAGTTTCATATAGCACCTCGACTCTTATTTAGAGGAATTTAGAGGAGATAATTCAAAGCTCGTCACCGGGAATTCGGCTACACTCTTTGGTTACACATAGTGTGTTGCATTGATTTTTTAGTTCCACATCATTTGTCATTCGATTACCTAGTATACCTATTCACCCCCTCTCGGTGTATTTTCAAGCTCAACAAAACAAGTGCAAGTTACACTTAAACCATCAAAATTAAATAAGAGTAAGCATGGAGTAAAGTAATGTTAGCTTGTTAGAGAGTTAGGATGCTAGAGTGTTAGAATCCATCACCATGAGGTATCAATGGCTCTTACAAGAGTAAGGCCAAGTAGAGGCTATTAGAGTTATGTGGATTATCAAGTAAGAATTAGAAAGTTAGTGGTTAGTAGTTAGTTACCATGAGAAAAAATTAGCTATACATGTAAAAAGAATTAGAGAGAAGAAAACAAAAAGAGGTAAAAAGAGAACCTTTCATAGATTATCACCTTATATTACAAGCACTCTTGCTTTCTAACCATGTACCACACTCTTTCCTATTACAAGATCTACAAGAAATGAAAAATACAAAGGAGGAAGAAGAACAACAACTAACCTAAACTATCCTAAATTATAACATGGAGAAGAAAACTACACTAAAACTCCTCAAAACTTCTCCCCTCTGAGTTCTGAAAATCCCAGAGCTTTTATAGGCGAAAGGGGGCACCAGTGTACAGGTACGGATCCGCGCGTCAAATCTGGGCGCGTGACTGTACTAGGGCGGCGCACACAGTGCCACCTGCTGCGCGCTGCCCGCTTGTCCTCCTGTCAGTTGCATGTCCCGGTGTCAGGATTTGGGCCCCCGGTTTTGACGAAACCGCCCTCCAAGGTTAATGGTTATATTTGTAGGTTTTTAATCACCAATTAAATAGTGATTTTTGGGCTTCTTCTTCATTTCATGTCATGGATTTAGAAACATACAAGAGAGGTATTATTAGCAGAATTTTATATAAAATAAACGTGAAGATGTGATAAAAATTATGTAATATTAGAGGCTAATCAATATACCATGAAAGGATTGCATGCAAATTTGGAGCATGTTTCTTGTGAAACATGAATTCCAATCTCGTGTGGTTCATGGCATATTTGCTCAATGTGGAGCCTAAACAATCTACACTCTTTTTCAAAATACAAATATCATTATCAATACTTAAAGAAAATGTGGAGCATATAAGAGAAACAAAATTCTTATCACTAGGAGGTAAAATAATAGAATCATGACAAAGATGAGAAGCAAAATTATTTTTCAAAAAAATATTTTATAAAGAAATACATTTCAATTCTTTAGAAATCAAAACAATTTTATTTTTCAAAGAATCATTATCTTTTAAAACAAAATCAAGTCTAGAAGACAAAACATTATTTTTCTCTAAAACAACATCCATATCATTTTTACTTTTCAAATTATCACTTTCTTTCAAAATAAGATCAATTTGGGATTTCAAAGAATCTCTTTCACTTGAAACCTCACCCTTCTCTTTTAAACCAGATTGAGCTTTGAAAACAACAACCCATTTTCTTTCTTTAAATCAAAACCCTTACTTTTCAAAACCTTGTATTTTGAAAGCAAGTTTTTACAAAACATAGAAAGCTCTTCATTCAAGGCATGTGTATTAATAGTATTATCATCATTGGAAGAGCTAGCATAATCATCTAGATGAGTATCTGAAGTTACCTCAAAGGAGTTATTCCCTTGGATCATGTAGCAAACTTGGTCGGACTCACTCCAATAGATTCTCTCTCCGAAATGTTTGAAGCTTGTTCCTTGTAAGAGATCAAAGTGTTCTTTGCAAAGTGTGTGCTTTAGTGCATCCATGGCTTGGGCATTAGCCTCTAAATACTTACCATTATCAACATATGATTTCTTGGTAGCGACAAGATAAACTTGCAATCCTAAAGTTTTAAGGTAAGCACTCATCTTAAACTTACATATCAATGTTAGAAACATCACACATAGGTGGAGTAAGATAATCCATGAGTGTAAACAAATATGTGTGCAAAACAAATAACTAGATTAGCAAATTAAGGATCACTCCTAGGTGGTTAAACCGAATATCAAGAGCGCTAGCTCTGATACCACTTGTAGATCACCTAGAGGAGGGTAAATAGGTGATATGCTAATCAAATGCCAAATAATGCGAAATTAAAAACTATTACACTACCACACAAAGTATAACCAAAGAGTAAAACTGAATTCCCGATGAAGAGCTCTGAATTTCTCCTCAAGATTCCTCTAGACTAAGAGTTGAGGTGTCATTATAGCTCTCTTGGTTCAATACTAGCTTGAGAACAAACACAGTATCAAGCATGTAAAGAATAGGAAAGGAATAAGAGCATACAAGATATAAACACAATTGAGTTGAGAGAGAGATGAGCAATCACAAACACAGGAGAATTGTTTTGAGGTTCGAACCACTTGCTCTATGTCCCCGCCTTCACCGCAATGAAAGATTTCCACTAAAAATGATCCCGCAAGATCACTCGGTGCTGCGACATCTACAACGAGCTCCCTCAAGAACTCTTGGACTCGCAAGTCCCTCACTTGTTCCCGCAAAAATAACACACATGAACTTGCACGCTCGTTGAGGCCCCAACCTCTAAAACTCCTCCAAATATAAAATTTGTAACACTTGGTGATCACTTCTCTTGATTACCAACAAACACTCTTACAATAAGAATCCTATTAGGATTGGATATAGCAATGAAAAGCTCAAACTTGTATGAGAAAAACTAGATAGATAAGAAAGTGATAAACTCAAAAAAATCTTTTTGAAAAAGTCAAGAGAAACACTCCTGATAAACTCTCTTTTGATATAAAAATGAAGCTCCAAAGACTTGTTGAGAAACTCTATGGAAGATAAGAAAATAGGCTTTTGAAAAATCTTATTGAAAACTGGTCAAAACTTAATATATACATCCCAGAAAAAATATAGCTGTTGAGCTCAGAAAACTGGCCAAATTGGCCTGTTGGACGACCGCCTGGTTGATCAGCCAACGATCATTTTTATGACCATTGGGGTTGCCGGTCAACCGCACCCAAAAACTAGAGAGTCTTAACTCTCTGTCAGTCGATCGCTCGGTCGATCGGGGCCTACCAGAGAGTAGGTTTGAGCTAGTCAGTCGACCGCTAGTTGGGCTCGTGTACATGTGCACGTCAGTCGACCGCTCGGTCGATCAGTTCAGCCTTCAGTCGACCGCACGCAGAACCACATTTTGAACATCTTTTTAAATACATTTTAAATACTAATAAATCTCTATAAATTTTACAAAAATAAGTTCATGAAAATACAATGTAGCACAAATATGTGTGATCAAAAATCAACACATATTACAGACAATTGAACTATTTTTGCTATAAAGAAATATAGGCAAAAACCAAAAACTGTATTTTTCTAAAATTCAAACATTAAAATAGAAATCTAATTTTTTCTAAAACTTGTATAGATACAAAGACAAGATATTGAAATACATTTGAATCATAGTGTGTATGGATAGAATCCAATACATATAGCAAATAATATATACTTGTTTTTGACAATAAATACCAAAATAAGTTTTGATAAAAATAAAACTTAAAAACATGAACTAGATACATCAAAATAAATTTTTCTAAATATATATGAACTATCAATATATATGGATGAAATCTAACATACATATAAACTTCTTTTGATGAAATCTATTCATAAAAACAAAGGATGTATAATTAATATATCGAAACTTAAAACCGTATTCATGATAAACCAAAACTCATAAAAGTAAAATTTTCTAAATAATAAAGCTCTAATATGTGTAGATAGAATACAACACATATATAAACCATAAAACTTTTTCTATGTAGATATTAATCATGTAAACGTAAACTTTGAAACTAAAACGATTAACCGAAACAAAAACTATTTATCATGAAAGCGATAAATGAACTTGTGTGTGTCTGAACTTGAGAAATCCAATATACTATTCTATCCTTACACAAGATTTAAACTAATAAACAAACTACCAAAGTCTTTTTGTCGATCTTCTTCTCCAAGTCGACTTGATCCAAAACACGATCCATAGAGTGAGGACTCCATCTCGAGTACTAGATGTGATCTTTAAGCATGAGCTCTTGAATCAAGTTGTGATAGCTGCAAATCTTGACTTCAAGTCTTTTGTTGAAGCTAAAACACCAACTAAGATCTTAATCAATATCTAGAACTTAATAAACAGAAGATCAATAGTAACATAACTTCTTAAGTTAATCATCTAAAAACTAGGGTGAAAGATATTCGGGTCAACACATGTGTGGGCTGTCAAGCTTCGGCCACACGAGGAAAGAGGAGAAGCTTGAGGTGGAGGTGGAGAAGCTTGGTGATAGGGAAAGAGTAGGGAGTAGAATTGCACAAATATTCAACAAAAGAGAGAAGGTTTAGAAACAACCTTTGGTGCTTACTCACTTCAAAATGTATTCACAATGCTTAATGTACTCCTTCCGAATCACCGTAGTAGTATAGCTAATACGGGTCGATCCTCAGGGAGAGCTCGCGATAGAAGCTTTAACGGTCGAATGATGAAGAAAGAAAACGAGGGTTCTTCTTTGTTTAAAAAGAATCAAAAAGACATGGAAAAATAGGTGAAAGAAGTTGTGGTGGATTTATGCATGAAAATAAAAACGATGGAAAGGAAATGAAAAGAATTCGAAAACAAGACTTGCTTAAGAAAGAACACTAGAATAAGAAAAACTTGTAAAAGACTTTGAGATGTAAGAAACCCTGACTAGCTAACCTTTCTAATTTGCTAACTTACTAATCTCCATTATGGTGATGCATGCCTCATGTTGATTCATCGGCAAATGTATGTCTTACTTATTGTTCAAGTTACTTTCCAACTTGATAGATGGGTGATCTTCTTGGACTTGTCTTGTAGCCTCATTGATTTCATCGGCTCTCAAGATAGAATTTCAATGGTGGAATCGAGGAGTGTCACTCAAGGGATGCTAAGGAAGAAGATACAAAATTCATTAGTCATTCAAGGCCATACATCAAGTTAGCATTGAAGTAAGAAAGTTGTACAACAAATAACATATGGTTGGTGATCCATCTCCATGTTCCATCAAGGCACTTGTTCTAAAGACAAGCCTCTAAATGAGGCACACATGAATCATATAGAATTACAACAAGAATTCGCCAAGAATGAAAACAACCCATCATCTTCATCGGGGATGAAAGAGACTCAAAATTGCAAGATGAAAAGTTAGCAATCACCCAAGAGTTAGAAGTTAGTAAGGTTAGTGGTTAGCTAGTCATATTAGAAGAAGTTAGCTAGACATTGCCATGAAAGAAAACAACAATTCAATATAGAAAGTAAATGCTAGAAATGTAAAGTTTGAAGAAAGTAAATGCAAGAAATATAAAGCACTAGAAATTGCAATAGATGAGAAGGGAGATTGGATTAATCCTTGCTTCAAGTTGTCACACCTTGGATTACAAGCTTTCACTCTCTATCTATCTCTCTCTTGCAGAATTTCTAGGAGGAAGAAGAAGACTAAGAGCACTAAAAACCTAGAGAAAAACCTAAAAATTACAAGCCCTTTCCTCTAATCTCTCCTCCACTTTTCTCGCAGAGTCCTGGGGTCTATTTATAGGCTTCAGGGGGAGAGGCTCCAGAATCCAGACAGTTGGAGAAAATCTCGGGCTCAACGGCCAGATAACTGCCGCGGATCCGCGGCCAGAGCCGCGTTTCCGCGGCAGAATCTTGGCCGTTGCGCCAGAGATTTCTGTTGCCAGTTTGTTACGTTCTGTTAGCCACGTGGATCTTCTAGAATGATGACTGGGCGCGTGAATGTCTCCAGATCCTGGGCTCAACTCTTGGGCTTCTCTTTTGGACTTTGATTAATCCCTTTTAATTCTTGATATTTCCATGGATTATGGGCCTCTTCTCCATTAATATTGGACCTGCAAAAATAGAGAGAAAAAGAGTAAAAAAAACACATTTTTATTGATATAATGCATGGTATGGATGTGAAAAAATATGCAAAAATGAATAACAATCACACCCCATACCTATTCTTTTGCTCGTCCCGAGCAAAACAAGAAAAGAAAAAATCCTAACTAGATTATTGCACCACTTTCGTAGGTGACACGATTGCACTGAGCATGTGCAACAAGCCGTTAAACCTCTAGGTTACCCTAGAGGAGGAGTGTTGTCTCCTGAGGGTTTTCAGCGGATTGCACCCACAAAATCCATAAAGAAAAAAATAAAAGTGTTAGTGAAAATTTTGATCCATGTTTTCAAGAATCTTACTTGATTTATAGGGTTCAGGTTACCCTAACTTGTCATTCCTCTTATAAGCGTCTATTTAGAGTTTTGTTTTCAACTTAGGTTAAGTTTTTAAGGAAAAGATCAAAAACCAGATTTTGCATCAATCCTAGTATATATATATCTATATATATGAAGGATCTTTCTTAGACTAAGTTCATTTATTTACTAATATATATAACATTTTTTTTATTTTTATATATACAATATTTATTTATTTACATTTCCTTAGCATTCCTTAGGTTTTCTAATTTACCCTTGTAGCGAGTCTCTTACCGATGACTCCCAAACCAGTCGGTCTTAGGACACCAGATGAAGATACATCCCTAAGGTTCGATGACTCGAGTAAACTAGGCCATGAATACTAAGGACTTAACCACCTTTAGGCGTGATTGGCAATACTTTTTGAGGCACGGCTAACCAGCTTAATTAGTGGCTAAGTATTTATTTAGTTATTTATATACATATATTTTTTTTTCTTTTTTCTTTTTTTATTATATATATATATATGTAAATAAAGTCACAAAGTCTTTGATTAATCCTTCAATATGTTTAATGTATATATCCTAAAGAAAGAATTAAAATCTAGTTATCTTTCTTATCCTTTTTTACTTAACCTAAAAATCCAACAAAACTCCTCTTTTCAACTTATAATTAGAAATCATAGTTAAGAGTTTCCTTAATCCCTAAAGTCAAGCTTGATTCTTTAAACATAGATCAAGAATTTCTTCTTTTTTTATTATTCTTTTTATTTTTATTTTTCTAAAAAGTAAAATCTAAAAGAAAATAAAAAATCTACAAAGAAAGGTAAAATCTAAAAGAAAATAAAAACCTGAAAAGAAAATGAAAATAAAGAAAAATAAAAAGCCTAAAAATCCTAGGTTAGAATCTACCCCCCCATACCTATCTCATGCATTGTCCTCAATGTATGCAATATAAAAGATGCATGAAATAGGTAAAAGTATAAAATCACCCCCTCCGCCGTTTTGGACCAGCGGTGGTGCTGGGTACAGCCGACTGAGATCGCCGTAACCCTGCCTCAATGCGGTCCAACCTAGAGGATTGCTTCTCCACTTTCTTCCTTAGTCGAACCTGCCCCCTAAAAATCTTCTTGATGCCCTTCCAAATGGTGGACATGAAGGCACGTGAATCTGTTGGAGGATCCTGACGCCAAATTGAGGCTCATCTTCCTCCTCTAAACTTTCCTCAAAAGAGGACTCCACCGGCACATCTTCGGGCTGGACACTAGGGGTCCAAACCGCATGCAAACAACTGTTATAAAAGCTAGTGGGTCGCTCTGGTGTCACAAACACCCGGTCAAAAGAATCAAAGACAGCATCCGATAGGAGGAAAGTCCTACACAGACGCGTATTCAGAATGGGATGAGAATGTTTGGCACCCCGGGTGCGTGAGGAGTTGGCAAGTATTGCGTGGAAGATGGTCTTGTTTAAACAGACCGTGTGTTGCCTAGTCATCAAATCGTGAATTATCTGCAACACCGGGCGGTTGAATGAAGTTGTGTGGTCCAGCCCTAAGATGTTACATTGGATCCAGCGTCCAACGCAGTGTACGTTCCTAAAAGTGGTGCTGGCCTTTAACCCGCGGTCTTGCTCTGTACAGCGAGCCCCCATAACTGTCATGTAATCGATAAGTGGGAGAGGGTCGCTGTGCTGTGTGATACTAGGGACACTGGTGATTTCCTCAAGGAGAGGAAGCGTGATAAACAAGTCGCCCAAGGGCATGTGTACGGTGAATTGGTATGTGTGTATATCTACGGATGCATGGTCAATGGATGTGTAGAACAGTGCTACCAATTCAGGACAGTAAAAAGCATCGTTCTCAGAATTATCGTATACTAAAGCATACCAATCCCATGCCCTAATCCGATCTAGGAACATATATCCATAGCCATTAGGATCACACAAAATTTTCCCAAAATCTTTTTCAGCAAAAATTTTAGGTGCCATGCTATAAATTTAGATCAAAGCAATAGAATGGAGAGATCGAAATTCAAACCGCCCCCGGAATTCGTGGGGGAAAAAATTCCGATCTTGCAGAGGGCACAGAAAAGGTTTGATGGAATCTGTGGCACCAGATTGGCCACGAGCGTCAGAAATCGACTGGTGAAGACTTTGGCGGCGCTCTGGAAACGTCAAGGATGCCGCGGATCTGCGGCCAGGGTCGCGGAAGCGCGGCTGACAGGAAGTCTTTGGGGAAGGAAAAAATTGCAGAGGGTAGCGCTTGAAGGGAGGTTTCAGATCTGAGATTGTTTTTGCGTTTGAGGGATGAGGGGTAGGGTAAAGAGGATATTTATAGGAGGGAAAAGGTTGAGAGTCCTACTTTTATCCCTAGGTAAAAAGTAATATTTACAAACCTAGGGATTTGAAGTTTGAAAGTTGTGAAGGAGTGGAACTCTTGTTGTGGATTAGCACAAAAATCCCTCATTTTTTTTATTTCTTTATATTTTCTTTTTTTTATTTTTATTTACAAAAGTGTACAAAAATTATTTACAAGGAATATGTACAAGTGTGTCCATCGCCTAGGCTTTTCTTTGGTCGTTTCCCTCTGGCCCGTTTCCCATCGTTCCAATGTGTCTGTTTGCGCGGGCTCAGTTGGGAAACGAGTTGAATTATTTTCTGAGCCTTAGGCGTTTCTAGTTTCAATTGCTTATTGTTGTTCTTCCTCATTTCACCACAATGTTCACTAAAAATTTCTTCATCACCACTTTTTTTACTCTGAATTTCTTTATTCCCAATGTTAAGAAATTCCAGCTCATCTTCATACAACTCCTCAAAACTGAGGTCAACATTTTCCTTCAGAGATGTACAATTAGTTAACTGACCCCGAGTTGGCTCATCCAAACACATGATTTCGTCAGCGAAGAGGTCTTCAAAAGATATATCAATCGGAGGTTCTTGAATTGTATCCTCATGGGATACATTCACGGTTGGCTCACTGAAAGTGAAAATATCCAAATCAACTTTCCCTTTTTGAAAGGGTACTCGGATAACAGGATTTTCCACTTCAAGAGAATCACAAACTTGCGACTCATCTTTACTTTTCTCCTCACAATTGTTTCTGACAAAGTTAACCTCGAATGTTTGATCTTTTATCCTACGAGGTTGCATGCTGAAGACATTCACTTCTCTCGTCATGTCACCAAAAGTTATCCTCATTGACCCATTCCTACAATTGATGATGGCATTTGTTGTAGCCAAGAATGGTCGTCCCAAGATGACAGGAGTTTGAGCCCTATGATTGGTATTAGACACAGGTTGTGTCTCAAGAACTACAAAATCGACAGGGTAAATGAACTCCCCAACTCTGACAAGAACATCATGAATTTCCCCCTTGGGTCTCTTGACAGAGCGATCAGCCAGTTGTATCGTCATTTGGGTCGGTCGGAGATCGCCTAACCCTAATTGTTGATACACAGAAAAAGGTAGGAGATTGATACTGGCCCCCAAATCAAGTAGTACCCTATTGATGGTAGTCTGTCCTATGACATAAGAGATTGTCGGGCTCCCTGGGTCCTTGTATTTCTCAGGAATTGGCCCAGTGAACAACTCACTGATGTTGGATGCTAGGAAGACTTTCTTAGGGACTTGTGTTTTCCTCTTCTTGGTGCACATTTCCTTTAAGAATTTTGCATATGATGGCACTTGTTGTATTGCATCAAGAAGAGGTACATTGATTTGGACCTTGTTAAACATTTCTCTTATCTTCTCCATATGAGCATTCATCTTGTGATTTGTAAGCCTATTTGGAAATGGTACACTAGGCTTATAAGGTTGCTCATCGACTTTTTCTTTTCCCTTGGCTTTTGAAGTTGATGGCTCTGAACTAGAAGATGGATTGTCAGAAGTTGGTTGTACTGGGACTGGAGGTGTTGACTTTGGTACTGGCTGGGATGATTGATTAGAAACCCTATTTCTACCCTCTTTCCAGATCTCAGAATATGAATAGCGTTGCAATGACTGGGGCCCATGTCTTCCACTTCATGCAGAGGGAAGTGATGTTTGGGATTGGGCAATGGCTGGCTTGGTAGCATACCTTTTTGTCTCTCATTTACAGATTTAGCCAATTGCCCTATCTGGACCTGTACTTTATTCATTTCCTGATGCTGGGTTTTTATGAAGGTTTCTATCATTTTTTCCAACTTTGATATTTTCTCATCTGAATCATTCTGGGGTGGATGTTGATGGTATGGAGACTGGAAGTGTGTTTGGTAGTGTGGTGGGCTCTGATAAGATTGTGATTGTGGTGGACTTTGATATAGATGAAAATTCGGTAAATTTTGGTTGAAACTGTGTTGAGGAGGCTGAGCATGATATTGATTTGGAAATGGTGGCCTAGGTTGCTCAGGACCAGACTGACTCCAAGAAAAATTTGGATGGTTTCACCATCCCGAATTGTACGTATTGGAGTATGGATTGTTGTGGGGTCTGGTAAATGCAGCATTCGTATTCTCCTGATATGATTGAGACTGGTATACAGGACACTCCTCGAATACATGGTTGAGGTCATGGCAAAAGGTGCAACCTGGTTTGACCACAGGTGATGGGTTGACCTGATTGACAACAGAATGTTCCCTTGACTCAAGCAGTTCTATCCTCTTCATTAATTGTGTGATCTTAGCCTCAGCAGCTATGGAGGATTCTATGGAATGCATACCGATTCTGGAAGTGGTGGGAGTGGGTTTATCAGGGCATGACTCCCACTGAATTATTTTCTCAGCTAAGGCTTCAAAGAGATCCCACCCTTAATTCTCATCTTTCTTCAAAAATTCCCCTTGGCACATGGATTCAAGGAGTGTTTTCGTTTGGTAATCAAGTCCGTCATAGATAATTTGGCATTGACGCCATTTCTCTATGCCGTGATGAGGACATAGGGCTAGAAGGTCTTTGAAACGCTCAAATATTTCCAAAAGGGTTCGTTTGATTCCTGCTTGAATTGCATGATGTTCTTTCTCATGAGGGCTGTCTTGTGAATGGGATAAAATTTCTTAAGAAAGACTTTTACAAAATCATCCCATAAAGATATCGAACTGGCGGGAAGATTGTAAAGCCATTTCTTAGCTAAGTCCTTCAGTGCAAAAGGTATGAACCTTAACCTAACAGCATCCTCAGTCAATTGGGAAATTCTCATCATTACACATACTTCTTCAAACTCTCGAATGAAGAAGTACGCGTCCTCAGACTCTAAACCATGAAATCGGGGAAGTGTATTGATGAATTGTGGCTTCAGCTCAAAATGATTTCCATTGGTAACAGGGAGAAGAATGCATGACGGAAGTGAAGTGTGAATCGGGTAGAATCTATCTTGAAGCGAAACGTTGTTTTCCATTATTGGGATGGTGTCAAGTGGTGGTGTATGTGCAAGTGTAGAAATTCTAACAAGTCTTGCAGAATCTGGATCCCGGTACCACTCTTGCATATACAGTCACAAACAACGTTCACCGATCACACCAGCGAAAAGAAAAAAATGAAAATAACAAACAAGAAAAGAAAAATCAATCCAAGCTATCTAGGATTCCTGGACCTAGACGACTCCTAACTGTTCGATGAACCAAAGAAGGTTGTTGCTTGAATCAGACCACAGCTAATCAGCCAGGTAGGGGCAAAATACGGTGGGAGGTATCCGTGCGTAAGCAACGGGCCTTAATTACGCCAAATCACGGTATCTTCGAGCCTTAACCTCTTAATCCCTAGCCTTAGACACTGATTTCACCGGAGTATGAATCAAAAATAACTTCCAACTTCAGCCGATCTCCTACTGAGTCCGGATGTCCCTAGGGCCATCGTCTATCAGATTTTATTAAAAGCTTAGGATTGTGAGTGCTTGGAAAATGATTTTTGGGCCAAGGAAAGGGTGATGAAATCCCCCACCTTATCTTATTTATGGGGTGATGCCCTTAAAATCAGTTTGGTGCAAGTGTACAGTATAAGCAAACAAGGTTCACTTAAAGCGATATAAATCAACCAAGAAGTGAGTCCTAGTCAAAATGCAATGCGCACGTACCTTGCTCCAGCACTCTTCAACAGTAAAGTAAATGAATTGAAAAGACACGTACCTAAAAATGCAAACGTCTAATCAATTTTTAACTTTACAACTAATATTTTACTGTTGATTATTAGCAGGAATATGGTGAAGCATACAAGAATTAAATACTGCAGCAGCTGTATTTTTGCAGAGCAAGCAACCCTGCACAAAAACAGATTAGTAGTCAACTCATCATTGCCGCGGATCCGCGGCTTTGGCCGAGATTTCGCGGCAAATCCGAGGGCACCTGGTCTCTGCTTTCGAGAGCAGAGGCCCAAGCCACTTATATGTTACTGCAATGCTTGGATTCCTGTTTCTTCAACCTGTAACCTGCAACAGAGAAGAAAATTCGTTTAGTTCTTCAATTGAATCAAAAACCGTTGCTCTCCCCGGCAACGGCGCCAAAAATTGATAGGGAAAGAGTAGGGGAGTAGAATTGCACAAATATTCAACAAAAGAGAGAAGGTTTAGAAACAACCTTTGGTGCTTACTCACTCCAAAATGTATTCACAATGCTTAATGTACTTCTTCTGAATCATCGTAGTAGTATAGTTAATACGGGTCGATCCTCAGGGAGAGCTCGCGATAGAAGCTTTAACGGTCGAATGATGAAGAAAGAAAACGAGGGTTCTTCTTTGTTTAAAAAGAATAAAAAGACATGGAAAAATAGGTGAAAGTTGTGGTGGATTTATGCATGAAAATAAAAACGATGGAAAGGAAATGAAAAGAATTCAAAAACAAGACTTGCTTAAGAAAGAACACTAGAATAAGAAAAACTTGTAAAAGACTTTGAGATGTAAGAAACCATGACTAGCTAACCTTTCTAATTTGCTAACTTACTAATCTCCATTATGGTGATGCATGCCTCATGTTGATTCATCGGCAAATGTATGTCTTGCTTGTTGGTCAAGTTACTTTCCCACTTGATAGATGGGCGATCTTCTTGGACTTGTCTTATAGCCTCATTGATTTCATCGGATCTCAAGATAGAATTTCAATGGTGGAATCGAGGAGTGTCACTCAAGGGATGCTATAGAAGAAGATACAAAATTCATTAGTCATTCAAGACCATACATCAAGTTAGCATTGAAGTAAGAAAGTTGTACAACAAATAACATATGGTTGGTGATCCATCTCCATGTTCCATCAAGGCACTTGTTCTAAAGACAAGGCTCTAAATGAGGCACACATGAATCATATGGAATTACAATAAGAATTCGCCAAGAATGAAAACAACCCATCATCTTCATCGGGGATGAAAGAGACTCAAAATTGCAAGATGAAAAGTTAGCAATCACCCAAGAGTTAGAAGTTAGCAAGGTTAGTGGTTAGCTAGTCATGTTAGAAGAAGTTAGCTAGACATTACCATGAAAGAAAACAACAATTCAATATAGAAAGTAAATGCTAGAAATGTAAAGCTTGAAGAAAGTAAATGCAAGAAATGTAAAGCACTAGAAATTGCAATAGATGAGAAGGGAGATTGGATTAATCCTTACTTCAAGTTGTCACACCTTGGATTACAAGCTTTCACTCTCTCTCTCTATCTCTCTCTTGCAGAATTTCTAGGAGGAAGAAGAAGACTAAGAGCACTAAAAATCTAGAGAAAACCTAAAAATTACAAGCTCTTTCCTCTAATCTCTCCTCCACTTTTCTCGCAGAGTCCTGGGGTCTATTTATAGGCTTCAGAGGGAGAGGCTCCAGAATCCAGACAGTTGGAGAAAATCTCGGGCTCAACGGCCAGATAACTGCCGCGGATCCGCGGCCAGAGCCGCGTTTCCACGGTTTAATCTTGGCCGTTACGCCAGAGATTTCTGTTGCCAGTTTGTTACGTTCTGTTAGCCACGTGGATCTTCTAGAATGATGACTGGGCGCGTGGATGTCTCCAGATCCTGGGCTCAACTCTTGGGCTTCTCTTTTAGACTTTGATTAATCCCTTTTAATTCTTGATATTTCCATGGATTATGGGCCTCTTCTCCATTAATATTGGACCTGCAAAAATAGAGAGAAAAAGAGTAAAAAAACACATTTTTATTGATATAATGCATGGTATGGATGTGAAAAAATATGCAAAAATGAATAACAATCACTTGGCAAAGTTGTGGTAGTTGCAGGTGGGTGCGCACGGGAAAGGGGTTGTGGCTGCGGGGGCATGGTGCGGGTGGTGGATGTGGGCTGAGTTGTGTGAGGCGGTTGGGTGGAGCTTGGGGACGCACACACAGAAAAAGAAGAAGAGAAGAAGATGATGGAATTATATTAGGATTTGATGTGGTGGTTAGGATTGGGATTGGTTAGTTATGATTAGGATTAGATGGATATGATTATAGGGTTGGGTTGGTGGGTTGTATTTAGACTGGGTTTGGGCTCAATGAAAAATAAGGGAAAAAGGAAAATGATAGAGAAACATGGGCTAGGCTTTAGTTTAGACTCAGGTGAAAAAATAAAAATAAAAAGGAAATGAAAATTAATGGGAGAAGAGAAGGAAAATGATGTTGATCAAAATACCTATGTAATAATAATAATAATAATAGTTAATAAAGATTATAAAAAAATGACTAATAATAATTAACAATAATGACATATATAGAATATGATTTTTATCTCCTAACACATTTTATATAAATAGACATAAACAATAAGAATACAAGTTGTAAACATAATAGAAATAGTATTTACTACCAGCAATCATAATAAATTGTAATTGTAAAAATAATGGGTGATGGGTACTAAATCAAAAGACCAAGTAAAGTCAAATGATTGTTTAATAATTAGTAAAGTACATTAATTAGGGATATTACAAAGGCATTAAATCTAAAATTCTTTCATTATACTCAATCCCTTTGGTTTTCATCTCCCAAGGTTTATTATTGGACTCAGATATTCTTATGTTCTGAATTAACTCTGAATTTCTGGTATTTCAGTCACTCTCTTATTTCAGTGTCCCATACCACTGATAGTCCATACAAAAGGCCCGCACCCTTAGCAGAATCCATCCATATTAGAGTATGCAGGTACCCAAATTCGAACATAAGAGAATGGTTAAATATCCCGCATTTCAGGATTAATCATATGCGTAAGAATCCACTACCCCTCTATACTACCCGCATAAATTACACAAATATACATACATACACATTTACACAATCAATCCTTACTTACTATACCTGTCTAGATTGACCTTATCTAAACTCTGGCTCTGATACTAACTGTAACGGTCCCATATTCTAATTTTTGATTTAGTTTAATAATTTCCTATTTATTCATAATCTCCTTGAATTCTCAAAATTTTCGGCAGCACCTCTCCTAAAATATAGGCATGCTCAGATACATACAATGATAGTTTCGGCCCATACTGCCAACTTATCTTACAAAAATTATTTCGGCCTACATGGCAATTTAAATACAACTTAAATGGAAATCATCATCATAATAATCTCACATCCGTCACTACTATCCAAATGAACTACAAGCATCACATTTTCAACATCAATCATACATAAGAGGCTTATGATCCCATCTAAGTACACCAAGAACCAACTTACATATACCCAGTTTACACATATACATATAACAAGTACAATATCAAAAGTACAAACTAAGGAAAAAAGATGATTAACACAAGCAAATTACAAGGGAGTTGATCATTCCATCTCTAAGGTATTCCAAGTCTAAGTTGGACCCATACCTTTATCCAAACCTGAAATATATAAAAAGAAATGGAGTGAACTCGATAGCTCAGTGAGTAAACCATGTTAAAATTTGGTAAGTTAAGAGTTCCATTTTATCCATAACTTTTAGAAGTGATCTACATAGCTTTTACATGAATTACTATAAATTTTCACCCTAATATGCAAACCTCTCCTATCTATTCCCATAGACTTCACAATTATTATTTAGATGTCTCAACTACCATGAATTTCTCTTTTTATTAAGTCTTAATTATCTTTGCAGTTACAAGTTCAACCTTACGTGTGGGTTTACTATGTGTATATTCCTAAGTATATGTGATTGTTCATCAAATATGCATATTTTTAATCATATTTTCACATTTATTTTTATAAAATGATTCTATGTAATTGTATTTTTGCTTAGTAACGTGCAGACCTCTATAATTAAAAGAAAAAGAAGCCCAAAATATTAAAAAGAAGCCCAGCAAGACAAAGAAATTCAGTGATAATTCTAATACTTATTAGAGATAAAGGAGAAAATCAACTTAAATTCAAGTTGCTTAAACTCCAAGTTAAAGATAAAAAGGGAGAATTCAAACTCTTATTCAGACTAGATACCTTTTAGCATTTTGAGCATAACATTTGCTATAAAAGCTTAAATCTGATGATTCAAGATGATCCACAAAGATGATTTAAAGGGCTACAACTCTTGTATTGATCATTATTTACAATTCTATAATTTGTTCAATCATATTCAGCAATCAACACGCCAACTAGCTGCAGACCAATTCAGGTTTGAAGTTCCATATAAAATTTTAGATAACTCAATTCAAGTTTGAAAATAAGCGGAGGATTCAAATTCAGAAACAGATTGCTCCCCAAGTTAAAAGATAGGATATTATCTTAATATCCAAAGTTCAAATTCAAATTCTAAAATATATCTCTTGATAGGTACACAAGTTTTACCAGAAGTCTATCTACTACTTCTACTGTAAATAGAGAGGCAGAGCATAGAGGAAATGCCATCTCCAAGGTTATAGTTTTTTTTTAGTTTTTTCTTTTAATTTTCAAGTGTAATTTCTAAAATTTAGTTTGAGAGTTATTTTGTGGAGAAGAAGGAGTTCTTGTAATATACGGTGGCAACTTCAATAAAGATTCTTCTATTCTTTCCTTTAGTTTTTCTTTTTTTTATTTTACTTGCTTCAATTGCTCTATTTATTTTTATTTGTTTTCTTTATGCCTTTTTTAATCATGCTTTCTTATTAGCTTGGGCTACAAACAGTTACATGATTAAAAGAGAGAAAGAGTTATTGTAGAGTGACACTATTATAATCCTTTCTTAAGAAACTTATATTGAAGGTGACAATCCATAGAGGTTTTTCACTTTTTTTTATTGTGCTCGATCTCGCTGAAACCCTACTTTTATTTATTCTTCTCTATTGCTTTGCTTTACTTTAAGGTAATTTTTTAATACGATTCAACAACAAAGGTAAATACTCTTTTTATTCTCTTTTTCAGTTCATTAGTTTAGAGTCACAATTCTTTTTTTTCCTCTTATTTAGTCTTTCCTTTTCTTTTATAAATAAAACAATAACAATACCACCATCTCATTTTCTACCATCTCCTTCTTAACTTAACTTAACTATTTTTGTTTTCTTTTTATAAAACTGAGAAAATAAGTATTAATTAGTTTTGGTAAATTAAAAGAAAGAAGCTTACACAACGCTTCCATCGTTGTCCCTACATGTGATCACGACCCATCAGCCCTAGGCTACACGGTAGCATCGAGAACCTAGCACTATTCCTAAAAGTCTGTATTATTCTGTGCAGGTTTGGATCGATCATAATTTTGGCGCCGTTGTCGGGGAGAAACGGTAAGTTATCTTTCCTTTTTGATTTATTTTAACAAACTAATCTATTTTTCTTCTCTGTTTTATTATACATGGGCTAATATTAGAAAACAAAGAGTTGCAGTGGATATATTGCTACACTTAGCCTCTACTCTAGAAAGCAGAGATCAGGGCACCACAATTTTGGAGGACTACTAACCTGCCTTCTTGAGGTTGTCTGAAATTCAAAGTTTTACCCCTTATAGCTATTAGTTTTCTGATTTAGATCACTGTATATGCTAGTTTTAAATCAACAATAACTTGTTGCATTGTAAATGCTAAAATACGTTTATACTCTTGCATCTTAGGACATTTGTCTATTTCGTTTCTTTACATTATTATTGAAGAGTACTGGAGAAAAAGGTACATCTGCATTCCATATATCTTAGGAAACACACTTGTATATTATATTGCTTGGGTATTATTTTTGTTATATACTTGCACACAAGCACGAAAACGATCTTAGGGCATAAACCGTTAAACAACATAAGGTGGGGAAGTCATTACCCTCCCTTAGCCCAAAAACTATCTCCTAACTCACTAACCCAGTCTAACTTAAAATTGATTAAACGTTGGCCTTAGGGACATCTCGAACTCAAATAGGAATTGTCCTAAGGGGAAAGTTGTTAGAAGTTGACTCTTGTCAAATTGGTGTTGAAGGATGGGGATTGAGGAGCAAAACCCCGAAGGCTGGTGGTTTGACATAATTAGGCCCGTCGCATTAAGCGTGGATACCTCCCACCAATCTTGCCCCTACTTGGCCGATTAACTTGTGGTCAAGTTCTACAATATACCTCCTCTGGATAATCAACAATTAGAAGTCGTTTAGGTCTAAAAGTCTACCCTTACTTAGGCTAGATTTTTCTATCTTTTATTTGTTATTTGTTTGTTTTTGTTTGTGATATCTTTGTGATATGGATTACAATTATAATTTTTTTAATGCATGTAATGATCCATACTTCACCCAAACCTCTTCACAATTTAGATATTACCAACGGCATTACATAACTTTAACCAAGTATGCCAGATTAGTCTTATCCTAATCAATATATGCCCCAATCACAGTATTATGAGCAAGAATGGCACAATCGTCACCACTCTTCACCGAATCAATGGGGATACAACTTCCTCGAGTCTTACTATCTACAACCTTACCAACAAAACAGTTTCACATACTCCATACCAAGACCAACTATAGAAGAAAAATCTTCTTTAGAAAAGACTTTTGAACCTTTTTTTGAGTCCACACGACAAGTGCAAATTCAATTGAACTCAATGCTTCTAAACAATTCCCAAATCCAAAATTCTTACTCTAATTGTCAAGTCCAACCACAAAAAGAAGAACCTATTGACTTAGAAAAGAATAGGGAAGACCTGATTCAGTTCAGAAATAATGTTATCCAATCTCTCAATAGGCTAGAAGTAAAAGTGAGTCATTTGGTCAATACAATTACTGATAGGAATGAGAAATATCTACCTAACACATTTTCGACCATTCCTGATTCTCCTAATCATATTGACGAAGAACCATGGTATCTTGGAGATTTTAACCAAGATTCAGTTTCATCACAAAATGTTGAACTTGACCAATATCAATCCATTGACAAATTGGCAAGCTTTTATTTTAATGAGATTGAACTTGAAGATGAATGTGACACTGACTCCCAGTGTTGTGATTCAGTTCCACTTTTTAAATCTGTGCTGACTCTGGTAACCTTACCCGATTTAGACCCAATTTTGAAGCCAAAACTGATTACTATCCTTATAGAGCTTGAACATGAACCACCTATTTTGGATAGTCATATTCCATTATTGAAAAATGAATGTGAAATTCAATTTTTTGATTTGGACCAAACTCTTGAACCAACTCCAACTTTCGAACCTAAATTTGACTTGAGTTTTATTCCTGAGTCAGTATTAGTTCCTATTTCTTTCATTATTGAACTCAAATCATCCATTCCACAAATTCATATTCCATTATTGGACCAAGGTTTGTATCAATGTGACTCTCTGATGATATCCCAAGATTGGTCATATAACCGAAAAAATTCATATTAGGATCTTGCATGATCCTATTCATAGTGGGAATATAAAAATGTTAATAGAAAAGAGGTCACAAAAGGTGGGTTTCATGAAAATTCACATTATCTAGATTGGGCAGAAACGCTTGGCCCAATGAGACCACCACCGGAACCACTACCTTGAGATGACACTTTTCCTTCCCTTTCTCTTTTTTCATGTATTATTGAATTACATTCATACATTGAGGACAATGCATGAGTTAGGTGTGGGGAGGGTTTACTAACATACTAGCTTTACTAAATAAAAAAATATCCTTCTTTAAAATGTTTTTGAAAATAAAAATAATACTTTGACTTATTTTTGTAAGAAATTAAGTTAATTTCAAGGAAAAAGGGGATCATAATTAGGATTTTTTATACTTGGTCAAAATGAAAATATTTGTTTGATTTTTAAGGTTAGAAAGAAAAATTGAAAAAGTAGTTTAGTCTTGATTTTTACCTTGATAAAATGTGCATACTTTATACACTTACACACTTAAGGTTCAAAATAAAGATTTTTATGCTTATAAAAAAGAAAAAAATATATTTATTAAAATTTTTTTGATTAACCTGGGTATTTGTGCTTCATAAAGTATAAGTATTCATGCCTAAAAGTGGTTCATATAAATAAAAATTCTTAGTTTTGTGGTCTTATTTGCTCGAGTCCTAAATCCTTTGGGTGTTTTCTCACCCGGAGCCCTAAAACCGTCCGATTTGAAAGTCACTGATTAAGGCTTGTTACATGGGCGAATTAGAAAGCCTAATAGAGCTAAGCGATATTGCCGCCATAATATAAAAAAAAAATTAGGCATAAGAGTTAGAGTTGAAGAATCCTGGGTAAAATTTTCACGGTCATAAGGTGTATATGACTTGGGGTAAATTAATAGATTAGATAAGAAATACAATTTTAGTCATTATCTTGATTGAAAATAAGTTCTTGAATAGAGACTAAGTTTAGGAATGACTAAGTTATGATAATCATATGACTTATAAATTACTTTAATTCCTACATTAATACTTCAAATATTTTTTTTCCTACAAAATGCATTTTCGGAAATACTAATACTTTATTTTTCTTTCTTTATGAATTTTATGGATGCAATCTACTAAAAAATCCTCATGAGACAAAACTTATCCTCTATGGGTAACCTAAAGGTTTAACGGCTTATTGCACGTGTTAAGTGCAACTGTGATTCCTACGAAAGTGAGTTAGGCTAGATTGGTTTCATTTTTGTTCGCTCGAGGACGAGCAAAAAGATAAGTGTGATGGTGTAATTATTCATCAAATGTGCATATTTATAATCATATTTTCATATTTATTTTTGTAAAATGATGCTATATAATTATATTCTTGCTTAGTAATGTGCAAGCCTTTATAATTAAAAAAAGCCCAAAATATTAAAAAGAAGCCTAAAAGCCTAACAAGACAAAAAAATTCAGAGATAATTCTAATACTAATTTGAGATAAAGGAGAAAATTAACTTAAATTCAAGTTACTTAAACTCTAAGTCAAAGATAAAAGAGAGAATTCAAATTCGGATTCAGACTGAATACCTTCTAGCATTTTTAGCATAACTTTCGCTACAAAATCTCAAATCTGATGATTCAAGATGATCAAGAAAGAAAACTTATAGGGTTACAATTCTTATGTTGATCATTATTTTTAATTCTATTATTTTCTTAATAATATTCAGTAATCAACATGCCAATTAGCTGTAGATTAATTCAGATTTGAAGTTCTATATAAAATTCTGGATAAATCAGATCAAGTTTGGAGATAAGGGGAGAATTAAATTCAGAAATAGCTTGCTTCCCAAATTAAAAGATAAGATGTTATCTTGGTATCCAAAGTTTAAATTCAAATTCTGAAATATATTTCTTGATGGGTGCATAACTTCTATCAGGAGTCTACCCACTATTTTTACTATAAATAGAGAGGCAGAGCATAGGGGAAAGGACATCTCCAAGGATAGACAAAGCTTATAGTTTTCTTTAGTTTTCTCATATAATTTTTAAGTATAATTTTTAGGATTTAGTTTGAGAGTTATTTTACGAAGAGGAAGAAGTTCTTGTAATTGATGGTGACAGCTTTAATAAAGGTTCTTCTATTCTTTTCTTCAATTTTTTCTTTTTTATTTTACTTGCTTCAATTGGTCTATTTATTTTTATTTATTTTCTTTATGCCTTCTTTTTAATCATGCTTTCTTATTAGCTTGAGTTAGAGAGAGTTACATGATTAAAAGAGAGATTGAGTTATTGTAGAGTGACACTATTGTAATTTCTATTTATGCCTTCTTTTTAATCATGCTTTCTTTATGCCTTCTTTTAATCATGCTTTCTTTTTAATCATGCTTTCTTATTAGGTTTAATATGTAGGCGGCAGTCAACAGTGCATCTCCCCAAAATGATATTAGTAAATTCACCTGCGCTATTATAGAACGAACCATGTTCAACAATGTCTTATTCCCACGTTTCGCCATACCATTCTATTGTGGTGTGTAAGGAGTAGTTAGCTGCCGGACGATACTTTTGTGCTCACACAGTTCCTTGAACTGATTAGATAGATATTTCTGACCCCAGTCAGTCTTGACTATTTTCACACATATACTGAGTCTATTCTCCACCTCTGTCAAGTAAACGTGAAAGCAACCCAGTGCTTCAAACTTGTGGGAGATCAGATAAACATGATCGTATCATGAAAAATCATCAACAAAAGTTATATAGTAAGAGCATTCGTTCTGAGCCTTAACATTGAAGGGTCCACAAATATCGGAATGGAATAAATCAAGCAGCACTGATGTACATTTGGCTTTTTCAAATAGTTTCCTTGTTAACTTGCTTACACGATATTTCTCACAGGTGGGCAAAGTGGCTGAAGCTAGAGGACCAAGTAGTCCCCTTTTAACCAACCAACTCATCCTTTCAGCCCCAGTATGTCCTAGTCTAGTATGCCAGCATAACGAAGTCATTATTAACATGCACAGAATTAGCTGAACAAGAATCTCTTGCTTGTAAATTCACTAGCAGTATTCAAGTCTAAAAAAACATACCATTAAGACAAAAATCAACTAACTGTTTGTCAAAATCAAAAGTAATAATAACATTGTTTTGACCAATATCTATGCCTAAGCTTAAGTCTAATAGCTTCGACATAGAAAGAAGGTTGCACCGCATCCCAGGGACATGTAGCACATCATGGAAGAGCATGAATGAACGACCTCCAAAATCTAGTCCGAAGGCACCGTTGATGCTCACTTCTGCACTAGAGTCATTTCCCATGAATAGTTGCCTACTCTCAGTTGGGATACACTGGTACTTCATGAATTCATCTCTATCCCACTGTACGCGGTCCGATGACCCTGAGTCTACCACCCACAAATGAGGAACATTAGTGAAAGCATCAAAATATTGACTAATAACAATAGCGAAATAAAGAGGAGAGTACCTTTTTCTTCACCTACGGGCATTTTCGCGCAATGTGGCCCAAATCCGCGCACTTGTGACAAGACATCTTAGCTCTCTCCTTCTTGCTCGCACGCTTCCCATGCTTGGTCTTCATTAGCTTCTTCGTAGCCTTCTCATATGGATTTGTTTTCGATGGAACTTTTCTTTTAGCCACTGATATGCGCATGATTGAAGGCGGAGGAGGTGTGCTTTTTACATGAAGTGCCACCTTATCTGTTCCCTTGAACTTCTCCACAATAAGAATTTCATCTCAAGCTCGATATGAGGCTTGAAATCAGCAAACTTCTTGATAGTCTCTGAATATGCCATGTTGTGTTTAAAGAGATTCTACCCAAAAATATTCGGTAGGGAAGCTAAGATGCCTTAGATCTCCTCATCACTTTTGGTGTGGCTCGTCACCCTCAGGTTCCTAATCATCATTTGCATAACATGAAGATGTTTCTTCATGGAATGTTACGGCTCCTTATTATAGTTATCGAACTTAGTAAGCAGGGTACGCAGGTGCATGAAAGGCATCACTCCAAAGTTATCTTTGAGTGCATCCCATATGTCTTTGGCTAACTAATAGTGTTCGAACTCCCAATAAGATCATTATGCATGAAGCTCAGCATCATATATCGAGCTACCATCGATCTTCTTTCAGGTCTGATATTATTACTTCTCCTCATTAGAAGCGCTCTTAGTCGAAGGGTCCTTATTTTTAGATCATTAACACGGTGTCATCTACATTAAGCAGATACTGGATCTTACAGTGTCATATATCATAGTTATCGCCATCTACTTTCTCACCTTTCAAAATGTCAGCAATAATATTCTTCGCAACCATTGACCTAAACACAATATAATTTCACTGTTTAGTTGCAATCATATTTGCATTCTTATAGAATAGCCTAGTTATTTTCATAATTATCAATAAATCAAGGTAATAAAAAACTTAGTTGCAACAGAATCGTGACTTTGTGCAATGCTAAAAATCATCTCCCGTGCCTGAGACTAAATTTTTAAAGGCTAGATTTAATATTACACAAAAAATATCATGGTGATTTAGGAGCGAAATTTATAAATTCGCTACCACTACAAAGCACCTCCCACTCTTGTGATTTTTATTAGGGTATAATGTCAAAACGTGTGGATTTTGTTAATTTTAATTAAAAATTGGGTAAAAATGAACTTGAGAACAGATTAACCTTGTTTCCAAGCCCACTCATTCTGAATAACCAATAACGGTCAAGGTTCAATCCCCAGCCTAGTCATGGCGCCGTTGTCGGCGCACTCCCAGTGTAGGCCGCAGAGTTTTCATCATGTGGATGACACTATTGCAACCGGTGGCGGTGGCATTGCCGGCCATGCCATGCGCAGGCCCACAATGCTACCACTCGAAGCTGGCACTATTGCAGCAGCGTCGGCGCTATCATCAGGGTGCAGGGCATGCACACCCCCAAGAGCCGCTGAGAGGTGGTGCTATTGGCACATGATGGTGCCGCATCGGGCGCACCCTGCACTCACGCATGTAGCGGGGCCACCGCGAGGCGGCGTTGCTGCATGGCTCGGGTGGCAGTGCTGTCATTAGCGCACCCCACACCCGCGCAAGCAGCGCAGCCGTCGCGAGTGATTAACAGAGAAAAAGAGAGTAAAAAGTAAAAGTTATGGTTAAGAGATTTCTCTGTTTTCTCGCAATTAATCTATTGCAGCAGGAGCTAAATGGGTCGATCCTTAGAGAAAGATGCAATGCAACCTTTTTGATACGTTCTCTCTGTGTAAAACTTGAAAAGAAAAGATGATGGTTATAAAAGAGTTGATTTAAATAGAAAGAGAGATCATAGTTAACTAACCTACCACAACCAAGCACTAGTTTATTAAGAATAAATATCATATTGAACCTATAAAATTAACCCTAGAGTGTTGCTTCAAACTCAAGAAAGAAAAGTAGGCTAGAAAGTAAACCCTAATTAAAATACACTAGATAAAATTAAGCATTAGTTTATCAAAGTCTCAAAGTATAGCATAAGAAAAGTTATTTTAGACTTAACATTAAGCTATCAAAGTATCTAAGTATAAAATATGAATAACTATTAAATAGTATACCCTAAAACTAGTTTAACTTAATTCATCACTAGTCTTCAAGAATTATTAATTGATCCCAGAGTTTCAAATAGGCATAGAGTTCAATCAATTTATCTTTTGGAATTAGACTTTAGTTGGTGAAGAAATTAGCAAGGTACGAGAGAATTAGTTACTCATATTCATAGTGGAATTAAGCATGGTATTTAAAGGTTGCATAAAAGAAATTAAATTAGAATTGAAGAACAGAAATAAAAATAGCAAAAAGAGATATTAAAAAATAAGAACTTTTATTGAATTTGTCACCAATCCAACACAAAAAGCTTTCTCCTCTTTACAAATCTTCTTCAAAGTAGAAAAAATAGAAAATATAATAAAAATTGGAGAAAAGATGGTCTAAAGAAAATCCTAAACTTTATTCTCTGAGATGCCTATATCATGTTGCTCTTTAGGGGTACTTATAGGAGATCTTAGAAGTAGAATCTTTGTATAACACTTCTTCCCCAAACTGACACGGCCAGCCCTCAAGATTGCGGCATTTGCGCGGCAATTTAGGGGGAAATGTGGCACTTTTGAAGGGTCAGGACATGCATTTCGACGCGTGGCTTCATCTCGTCCATCCATCTAGAGATCTATCATTAAAATCTTCGTTGGTATTCTGGAATTTAAAATAACCTTGTTTCCTAGATAACTTAAGAAACAAGTTATCTTTAAATCCAAATTTTGAACTTGAATTCTCTCTTTTATCTTTGACTTGGGGATAAATTAACTTAATTTAAATTAACCTTCTCCTTTATCTCTGAATTAGGATAGGATAATTTATGAATTAACTTGGACTTGATGGGCTCTTTGGCTTCTCTTTAACTTCTTCTTTAGAGATCTTTTCTTTTCTCTTTTTAATTATAGAGGTTTGCGATTACTAAACAATAAAGCCATTAAATAGCAGTGCTTTATAAAAAATAAACATGAAATATGACTAAAAAAATATGCACTTTTGATGACCAATCACACCACCTCACCTATCTTTTAATAAGAGATAAACCTATTGAGAAAGTGTGCATATTGGATGACTATCCTAGATTTTTAGATAAAGTGATCAGAGATCATTTGGCTACACATAGATCTCGCAAAGAGTAAGTTGAATCATATTGCAAAGATAAATGTAATAATGATAAACCTATTGAGAAAGTTATACACATGCATGAAGTGTACAAATATGATGATAATTCTCTATGTTTGGATAACTTGTTTAAAGACGATTTGGTTACATACACACCCCCGAGGAAAAAATTAAATCATGCTGTGAGGATGTATAGCTGATGAGCCTCTATTTCTTGATGAATTGTTTAAGGATGAGTGCGATCATAGTGGTGAGAAGACATGTATTGAGGATTTTAGGTCTAGAGTCCCTTTTGAGAAAAATCTTGATTTGAATATCTTCACTTTTGAGGAGCTAACCAATGATCAATCACGCAAAAATATAAGTCAAGAAGATATGGTTACACATACACATCGTATGGAACAACTTGAAGATGATGAGGACTTTGAGTTTCAAGTGAAATTTGAAGATGAATTTCAAAAGTTTTATGCTAAGATAAGTGTTAAAAATTGTGAAGATCCCTTTATGGATGATGAGCCCATATTGCTTGATGAATTCGATCATATTGATATTCAGATTGAGATATGTAACGATGATCAATTTGTGATGAGTGAAAATGAAAAGACAATAAGGAAGAGGTTAAGAAAAATAAAAGGCAAATTGGAGAGGATGAGAGATAAAATGACAAAAAGATTGACCTCTCCAATTTTATCATTAAAGATGATACATTGGAATAATGAAAAACGAGCTCGAGGGAAGGAACCACCACTTTGAGGTAACATTTTGCCTTCCCTTTTTTTTTTTTCATGCATACATGCATTCATTCATACATTGAGGACAATGCATGAGATACGTGTGGGGAAGGGTTCACTAACATACTAACATAAGTAGGTTTACTAACAAAAAAATTTTCTTTTTAAATAAAATTTTTGAAAAGAAAACAATATTTTGATTTATTTTTGTAAAGAAAAAATTATAATTAGGATTTCTTAATACTTAGTCAAAATAAAATTATTTGTTTGATTTCTAGGATTGGAGGAAAAATTGGAAAAATTATTTCATCTTGATTTTTATCTTGATGAAATATGGATACTTTATACACTTACACACTTACAATTCGAAATAAAGATTCTTGTGCCTTAGAAAAAATATATATTTGAAAAATAAATAAATCTAATTATTCATTAGCTAAGTGTTTTGGCCTAAGAAAGCCTTGGTATTTACACAAAAGGTAATTGGTAAGTTTGAGAAAAAAATATATAAATATAATATATGTATTAACACATCTAATAATCAATTAGATAGGAATTAAAGCCTCAAGAACTCTTGATACTTACACAAAAGAAAATTAGACGAGATATACAAATTAAAAAAATAAGTGCTAAATAGGTAACGAAGTGGTAATACTTCAAACTTCTTTTAAAAAAGGCAGAAAATGTGTGTGTGTGTGTGTGTGTGTGTGTGTGTGTGTGTATATTAATATATAAGGCATAAGAGTTGAAGCTGAAGAATCTAAGTCAAAATTCACAATCACAAAGGTGCATATGACTTAGAGTGAAATAATAGACTAAGTGAGAAATTTAGTTTTAATCCTAACCAGATTGATAAAAATACTTGCATACAGACTAAGTAAAGAAATGAATAATTAGGCGACCATAAAACTTATAGATTAACTTGATTTTTGTAAAAATCTCTCAAATATTTTTCTTTCAAAATAAATTTTGAAAACACTAACATTTTATTTTCTTTTTTTATGGATTTTGTAGGTGTAATTCACCTAAAAATTCTCATGAGACAAAACTCGTCCTTTAGAGGTAACCTAAAATTTTGACGGCTTGTTGCACATGTTAAGTGTAATCGTGATTCCTATGAAAGTGAGTTACGTTAGATTAATTTTTTTTAGTTTTGCTCAAGGACGATCAAAATAGGTATGGGGGTGTGATTGCATCTCAATTTTGTATTATTATTGTCATATTTGCACATTTATCCTTGATTATTTTTTATTTAACATGTTGAATTTTCTTGCTTTGTCAAGATAAATGTGATCTAGAATTGACATTTTTCGCCTAGGAGCAAGTTGAGTAGAAAAGGATTCTTCCTTTTGCCCACTAACTAACTTATTAGATTGTCTATTGAGTTGGTTGTCACGGACTTGTATACTTGTTTTAAGATTGTTCTCATATGTTGGTTGTATGTCCTCTACCTCAACTTGTGAAAGTTGATGGGTCTCTTGATCTTGATCAAGAGTTTAGGTTGAAACGGGTTGATATTGATCAAGTTCAAAGTTTTATGGTGAAATTGAATCTTGATCAAAGTCTTCAAGATATCATGATTCTTGATTTTCATCAATATGATTAGAAGTGTTGGGAATGGTCAAAAATGTGTTAGGTAGAGTTTTCTCATTCCTATCTTTCACTATGTTGATTAAACGACTTATTTGTACTTTTAACCTATTGATAGATTGGATAAAATAATTTTCAGTTTGAATCAGGTTTTTCATACTTTCGTCTAAGTCCGTAGGTTATTCTTGTTGTGGTGAGACTTGAAAGGTAGAGTAAGGATTTTGAATTTAAAATTTCAATGGGCTCGTGCGTCTTCTATTTTTAAGTCATCTTCAAGCTCTTCTAAGTTTTTCATCTTATTTTCTCAGTCTATTGATTTTTCTGTTGGTTGTTTGGGAAAAGAATTAATGACAATGATTGTTGGAAAGATGATTGACAATATAGCTTGGGGGCATTGTATCCCCATCGACTCGATGAAGAGAGGAGATGATTATTCCTATTTTGATTAAAATAATGGGATTAAGGCATGTGTTTATTCAGATGAGACCAACTCGGCATACTTGGTTGGTTAATTTTATTGGTGAAAGTCAGTCCATGCCGGTTTGGTGTAATCCGAATTGAAAAAAGTTTGAGTAAAATATAAATTATTATTAGTTAAAAACTGTGGTTAGAATCATATTACTCAAGAAATGTCAATAAAAGAAAGAAAAGGAAAGAAAAAATAATCTAGTCTAAGTAAGGGTAGACCTTAAACCTAAATGACTCCTAACTGGTTAGACTGTCTACGGGAGGTATATTGTAGAATCTAACCACAAGTTAATCGGCCAGGTACGTGGCAAGATCAGTGGGAGGTATCCATGCAAGAGTGATGAGCCTAATTATATCAAATCATTGTTCTTCGAGGTTTCGCCTCTTAATCTCCTGCCTAGTCACCGATTTGGTAAGAGTTAAATTCCAACAACTTTCTCCTTAGGTCAATCTCTTAAAGAGTCCGAGATGTCTATAAGGCCAACGTCTACTCAGATTTTAATTAGGATTGGGTTAGTGAGTGAGGAGATGGTTTGTGGGTTAAGAGAGGGTAATGACTTTCCCACCTTATCTTGCTTATGGGTTTTGCCCTTAAATCGTTTTAGTGTGACGTGTGCAAGTAAATAGATAAGTAATCACTCAAAATAATTGTAAATCACCCAAAAATGTTTCTTATTGATTGGTCACTAATGTTGCATATTTAATATCATATGTTCATACTTATTATAGAATAAAAGCCTGCATTGTCCTAATTAATTGTTTAATTTATTTGCAGGCCCAATCATTAAGGAGATGAACAGAAATGAGCCCAAAGCCCACCAAAATTCTGAATTAAATCAGAATTAATTCGCACCAAGTAAATCAGGGCAAAATTAAGAGGTGGAAAATTGGTTGAGAAGAATCCTCTCAGAATCGATCGGTTAAAGCCAAGAATCCAAGGCCATTTCGTCAGAATCCGGGACTCAAACGAAGAAACCAACTCAAGATAAAAGCAGAGGAGAATACCTGGGCGACCCACCAACAGGGTGTAGCCACCTGGCCACACCCTGGCCGCGAAAACGCGGCCCTAGCCGCGTTTCCGCGGCATTGTTGGGGAGTTAGGGGGAGCGTTTGCTCCCCTGACCTCCCCGGGATCCTATAGATTGGGTTTTTGCCTATAAAAGGCCTGTACTTGCGCTGAAAATTGGACGACAATGCAGAGATAGGTTTAGACTAGTTTTCCATTTTGTAGTTTAGGTTTTTGTTTTTATGTAACTTGTATGTAGCTTAGGTTAGATGATGATTCATGTAAGTAAGAGAGAGAGGCATATGTTGAGAGTGACACCGATGTACCCTCCTCCTTTCTTCCATAGTTTCAAGCAATAAAAGGTAATCTTTTTGTGTTCTTCTTTACTTTCAATTTCTTTTGTTTTCGTCTTCCTCTTCTACTTTACCTCGTTTGTTTTTGTTGAGTTTACAAGTGAATTCCAAAGCACAAGTGCAACGATGTTATGTGAGTGCCAACGATAGTTCATGAAGGCGTTCTCCTCCTCAAGACGTATCACTTCATGCTTGTACTAGACTTGATGATATAATGCGAACGGGGACTGAGCTCGGGCTTATGATCTATGCGTTGAACGCCTCCTAAACAAAGGTAGAACATGCAAGGTTTCCAGGTAATTCATCACTCAATCTAGGTAAGTATTTCTTCAACCTTCCTTCTTTTCTTTTATTTCTTTAGTATATATCGTCACTCCTTCCAACTCTTTCTTTTCGACTCATTTGTACATAGTCGTTTTCTTTTGCCGTTTTCCGATTTTTTCTACCTTCTTCATCTCTCACTTTCTTCTTAACTTTAACTATTACTTCTTTTTCTTTTTGTTAATTTAAGAAACAGAGAAGAACTATCGTTTTGTTTTCTTAACGATTTCAATACAAGAACGTAAACACTTCTATCGTAAAACCCTCCTTGTGGATCACGACCCGCATAGCCACTTGCTATAGCGGAAGAAATGAGCTCTTGCACATCTTCATTCTAAATCTGAACTTCTTTATTTTTACGTGCAGGTTTAGCCTCAATCAAATTTTGGCGCTAGGGGTGACCTAGAGGTTTAACGGCTTGTTGCACATGCTCAGTGCAATCGAGTGACCTGCGAAAGTGGTCTAATAATTGATTCAAGTTAGACTGATGTTTTGCTCGAGGGCGAGCAAAAGATAAGTGTGGGGGTGTGATTTGTCACATACATTGCATTTATGTTGTCGCTTTACCACACTTGTTTGCTAATAAATGATATTAATAAGTGTCTTTTTTCTTTGCTAAATGTAGGCCCAAATGCTCAAAGAAATAAAAGAGGAACAAGCCCAAAAGCCCACTTTATTCTGAATTAAATCAGAATAAATTCGAAGTGAAGAAATTTGGGCTAAATCTTGGCAAATCAAGATATTGAGAAAAATCCTCCATGAATCGAGTGGTTGAAGCCAAAGAATCAAGGCTGTTTCGTCAACCGTTGGGAGCAGAAACTAAAAAACCAGCAGGAGATGCGAGCCACACTTCAAACCAGGGAGCTGTCACCTTTTGGTGTGGCCACCTGGCCACACCTAGGCCGCGAAAACGCGGCCCAAGCCGCGTTTCCGCGGCCTAACCACTTCTGTTGGGGGAGCGTTTGCTCCCCCAACCTTCCCGGGATCCTATCTTCAAGGTTTTTGGCTATAAATACCTCTTTCAGCAAGGAAAAATGCAGCGAAGACTAGGATTAAATTTTGCTTTTATTTTCTTAGGATCTAGGTTCTTTGTTACTAAAACACAAGTTGTAATTTTGTTGTTTATTTTGTAGTTCAGTCTAAAAACTTGTGAGAGAGAGGACTGAGAGCTTGTAATCGAAGATTGAAGTGACAGCAATACAAGAAGCAAGCCACCTTTTCTTCCACTCGTGTTTCGGTATGTTGTGCATATTTATGTTTGCTTTGTTATTTTCCATGGATAACTAAAAGGTTTTCTGGCTAGCTATCGACTCTTTCTTGTTTTCTTCTCTTCTGTTTTTAAAAGAAAAAGTCTTGATGACTCATATGCATGCCTCCCTTAAAAGCCTTTCTTTTTGAAAGTGTTCTTGAAGGCACATGAGGATGGGTATGGATAGTTGAATTCACCATTCTTTCTTGAACTTCTTGTGAATCGTTTTTAATTCATTCTTGCTTCTTCGCACTTTATATTTTAATATCTGATTCTAACTCTTTCTTGGAGAATAAGGACTCAACTCTTCTGCATCTTATGTGCTTTACTTAAAGCTTTCTAAAAAAAAAATCAACTTTAAGTTTTGCAAATGATAACTTGAGGGACTTAATATTTTAAAAGAAGAATGAACAATTGAGTAGTAAGATAGTAAGCCCAGATTTGATTTCTTATTATAAAACAACATCACAACTCTTAAGCTTTTTTTAAAATCTCCTTCTCCAAACCCTTTTCTGAAAGTTGAAATTTCTCTTTTTCATCTCTTTTCCTTCCATTCTCTTTTTCCTAAAAAATGAACACAAATTCCTTGTTTTTAAACGACTCATCGAAAAGCTTCCATCGCATCCCTCCTTGTGGACACGACCCGTTAGCCACAAGCTACACTGTACATTCTTAAAACTCATTGGTTGTTTCATTTATTTTAGCAACCAATTTTTGGCGCCGTTGCCGGGAGGTAACGTTTTTATTGAAATCTAAATTTTTATTGAAATTTTTTTAGAACTAAAACGAATTTTCTTCTCTGTTGCAGGTTACAGGGCAAGTAAAGCAGGAAAAGAAGATTGCAGTAACACATAAGTGGTCTTGGGCCTCTGCTGTAGAAAGCAGAGACCAAGGGCCCTCTGATTTGCCGCGTTTGCGCGGCCAAAGCCGCGGATCCGCGACAAAGAAGAGTTGACTACTAATAGATTTTGTGCAGGGTTGCTTACTTTGCCAAAAACATAGCTTGCTGCATCTTTATTTCTTATATGCCATCACCATAAACCTGCTAATAAACCAACAGTAAAAAGTTTGTTGAAAAAGTTAAAAAAAATTGATTAGACGTTTGCATCTTAGGCACGTGTCTTTTCAATTCCTTTATTTTACTGTTGAAGAGTGCTGGAGCAAGGTACGTATGCATTGCATTTAGCATAGGACTCACTTCTTAGTTGATTTATATCGCTTTGAGTGAATCTTACATATCTTGTACACTTGCACTAATTGATTTTAAGGGCACCAACCCAATAACAAGATAAGGTGGGGATTTAATCACCCTTCCTTAGCCCAAAATCAGAATCCAAGCACTCACTAACCCAAGCCTAACTTAAAATGAGTAGACGTTGGCCCTAGGGACATCTCGGACTCAATTAGGAGATTATCCTAAGGGGGAAAGGTGTTGGAACTTGACTCTTGCCAAATCAGTGTCTAGGAAAGGGATTAAGGGCCGAAAGCCCGAAGGTTGGTGGTTATTTAATTAAGGAACGTCTTTTGACGGAAAACCTCCCACCAACCTTGTCCTGACCTGGCTGATTAGCTTGTGGTCAAAGTCTACATTAAACCTCCCGTGGATAGTCTAACCAGTTAGGAGTCGTCTAGGTCTAGGTCTACCCTAACTTAGTTTAGAATTTTTTTCTCTTTTATTTGTTTGCTTATTTGTATTTTCTTTCTTTTTGTTTGTATTGTGTAATATGGCTTATAATAATAATTTTTTCAACTTCAATAATAATCCATATTACACACCGAGTTCATTTTAGGATATTACCAACCCGGCATATCATGACTTTAACCAACCTAGTGTGCCGGATTGGACTTATCCGAATCAATATAACCCATGTCCCCCATCTAATAACTATAATTTCATAACGATTTCAACTCTTCACAGAGTCAGTGGGGATTCACCTCCCCGAGCATAATTATCAACCAACTTGTCCTCCTTCTCCACCTAGTCCACAATATTTTCAAGATTCATACTCAGTTCCACCCGTCCAAAATAGAAAACTATCAATTTTGGAAATGAGTATGCGTGAGTCCAAACACAAATCTCAAAATCTGATGGACTCCCAATTTCACTACCACTTCCAAGACAATTCTTCATCTTTTCATCAAAACAATGAACCTATCAAGTATGAAAAGATACTTGAAGCCATGACTCAGGCTCAAAACACTCGTAATCGTGACATAGATATGATGGTCGAATCTCTACGTTCTCACCGTTGTTCTGATGTCACGAACCATTCTGTTAGAGCCAACGAGTCATGTAGTTTTAGAAATCAAGGTTCCATTTCAGAACAATCATTTGAACTTGCCCAAACTCCAAATTTTGATAGTTTGGCAAGTTATCCCTTACCTGAAATTGAACTTGAAAATAATATAATCATGAACCTCAATTTAGTGATTCAATTTTACTTCCCGATCCAATAATGACTCCGGTGTCTTCACCTGATTTCAATCTTTTTCCTGAGTCAACATTGAATCTTGTGCCAATTCATCATGAAATTGAATCACCCATTCTTGATGATCATATTGAACTTGACCAATTATACAATTTTGAAAGTCCTATTGACAAATTGGCAAGTTCTCAATTTTTTGATATTGAACTCAATGAGATATGTGACCTAGATTCTCAAATCTGTGATCCAGTTCAACTTTCTGAATCAATATTGACTCCTGTTGTGTTACCAAACTTGAGTAATATTTTAGAGTCAGTTTTGATTCCTCCACCTATCATTCCTGAACTGGAATCACCCATATTAGGTCACATCCCATTGTTAGAAAATACATGTGGACTTGAGTTTCAACTTCTTGACTTGGACCCGCTTCTTGAACCAATTTCGACTCCTGAATCTTTACTTGACTTAAGTCACCTTCCTGAGTCGGTATTAGTTCCTGTCCTTCCTGAGTCTAAGTCAACCGTTCTATCATTTCATACTCCATTCTGGGACGAGGTGGTTGACAAATTTGACTCCGAAATCAATTATGGAATATGGAAATTAGATGGGGTTAAATATTTAATAAAGATCCTTTATGGACACATCTTTTTAGTGGGTTATATTAGAGTAATTTCCGGTGGGTCCCCCCGAGACCCAAGAAAAGTTGATTGGGCCGCGTTTCGTGGACCAATGAGACCACCACCGGAACCACCACCTTAAGGTAACCATTTTCCTTCCCTTTCTTCTTTTTCATGCATCTATGCATTAATTCATACATTGAGGACAATGCATGAGATAGGTGTGGGGGAGGGTCTAACATAACTTTTCTTTTTCTTTAAAATAAAAAAACTAACATTTTTCTTTACTTTTAAAAACTTTTTGAAAAATAGAAACAATATTTTGACTTATTTTTGTAAGAAATTAAGTTAATTTTAAGGAATAGGAAAATCCAAATTAAGATTTCTTATACTTGGTCAAAATAAGATTATTTGTTTGATTTTTAGAGTTAGGAAGATAATTTGTCAAAGTAATTTGGTCTTGATTTTTACCTTGATGAAATATGCACACTTCATACACTTACACACTTAGGTTCAAAAACAAAGATTCTTATGCCTTATAAAAAAAAACAAGTCTAATTATTGATTAGCTAGGTGCTTTGGCCTAAGCAAGCCTTAGTATTTATGCGAAAGATGATTAGATAAGTTATAAAAAAATATATATATACAAACAAATCTAATTATTGACTAGCTAGGTGCTTTGGCCTAAGCAAGCCTTAGTATTTATGCGAAAGATAATTAGGTAAGTTTGAAAAGAAAAATCCTCTGATTAAGCTGGGTATTTGTACCTAATAAAGCATAAGTATTCACGCCTAAAAGAGGTTCATATAATAAAATCCTTAGTTTTGTGGCCTTGTTTGCTCGAGTCCTTAAGTCCTTGGGGATGTTTTCTCACCTGGTGTCCTAAGACCGTTTGGTTTGGGAGTCATCGATTAGAGGCTCGTTACATGGGTAGATTAGAAAGCCTAATAGAACTAAGGAATAATACCACCAAAAAAAAGTATATATAAATAAATAAGGCATAAGAGTTAGAGTTAATGAACCCTTAGTCAAAATTTTCACATTCACAAGGTGCATATGACTTAGGGTAAAGTAATAGACTAGATGAGAAGTACAATTTGACTCCTTACTTTGATTGAAAACAAATTTTGAATAGAGACTAAGTTTAGGAATGAAAAATTCGATTTTCCTATAACTTATAGATTGCTTAGATCTTACAATTATATTTCAAATATTTTTCTCTTTCAAATGCTTTTCGAAAATACTAACTCTTTATTTCTCTTTCTTTATGGATTTTGTGGGTGTAATCTGCTGAAAACCCTCACGAGACAAAACTCGTCCTCTAGGGAAAACCTAGAGGTTTAACGGCTTGTTGCACATGCTCAGTGCAATCGCGCGACCTGCGAAAGTGGTCTAATAATCCTTAGTATAGTTTAGTTATTTTGCTCGAGGACGAGCAAAAGATAGGTATGGGGGTGTGATTGGTCGCTAATGTTGCATATTAATATCATATGTCCATACTTATTATAGAATAAAAGCCTGCATTGTCCTAATTAATTGTTTAATTTATTTGTAGGCCCAATCTTTAAGGAGATGAACAGAAATGAGCCCAAAGCCCACCAAAATTCTGAATTAAATCAGAATTAATTCGCACCAAGTAAATCAGGGCAAAATCAAAAGGTGGAAAACCGGTTGAGAAGAATCCTCTCAGAATCGATCGGTTAAAGCCAAGAATCCAAGGCCATTTTGTCAGAATCCGGAACTCAAACGAAGAAACCAACTCAAGATAAAAGCAGAGAGGAATACCTGGGCGACCCACCAACAGGGTGTGGCCACCTGGCCACACCCTGGCCGCGGAAACGCGGCCCTAGCCGCATTTTCGCGGCATTGTTGGGGAGTTAGGGGAAGCGTTTGCTCCCCCGACCTCCCCGGGATCCTATAGATTGGGTTTTTGCCTATAAAAGGCCTGTACTTGCGCTGAAAATTGGACGACAATGCAGAGATAGGTTTAGACTAGTTTTCCATTTTGTAGTTTAGGTTTTTCTTTTTATGTAACTTGTATGTAGCTTAGGTTAGATGATGATTCATGTAAGTAAGAGAGAGAGGCATATGTTGAGAGTGACACCGATGTACCCTCCTCCTTTCTTCATAGTTTCAAGCAATAAAAGGTAATCTTTTTGTGTTCTTCTTTACTTTCAATTTCTTTTGTTTTCGTCTTCCTCTTCTACTTTACCTCGTTTGTTTTGTTGAGTTTACAAGTGAATTCCAAAGCACAAGTACAACGATGTTATGTGAGTGCCAACGATAGTTCATGAAGGCGTTCTCCTCCTCAAGACGTATCACTTCATGCTTGTACTAGACTTGATGATATAATGCGAACGGGGACTGAGCTTTAATGAATTCAAAATATCTTGTTTTTGTATCATGAAGAAGTTTGGAAAACAAGTTTTAGAAAAATACAAGTTTTCATTTGAACCAATATTTCAAACTTACAAAAATAGTCCAAATATTTTATAACATGCCTTGATTTTGTGCAAGCATGCGTTTGTTTATCAAAGTATATTGGTAAAACTATTTTTGTAGATTTTCTAAGTATTTATGGGATTTTTATATGAGCCAAAAGACCAAGTTTAAATCCCAGAAAACTGTTTCCAGGCTTCAACAAGTCGACTGTATAGTCTGAAATACACCTAGAGGGGGGTGAATAGGTGTAATTGCTAATCTAATGCTCTTTTTAAATTTTACTTAAGTGAGTGATGCAACGATCTCTCAAAACACGACTAAGAGCCGAATACCCCTTGCGAGGTTCTGAACTCCTTCCTCCCAATTCCCCTTAAATGGGTTAGAGGTGCGCAATGCAACCGTGTTGTATTGAGGTGTGATCGAACAATTCCAAGTATGAAATGCGATGATGAAATGCACACAAGTAATATAGCAAGAAATATTGAAAGCAAGTAAAATAAACAAGTATGGATAACACAAATAAAAGTTAGTTCACAAGCAATAGATTGGAAGTAATTTAAAGCAAGAAACTAAGCAAGAAGAACGCCAAGCCAATCGCAAACAAAGTGATTTGTTTCGAGGTTCGAGCCCGTAGCTCTAGTCCCCGCCTTCACCTCCGTGAAGGGTTTCCACTATCCCCTTAGGATCCCGTACAAGTTAGGCCTCCAAGACCTCAACCCGTAGCTTCACCTTACAAAGAAATTCCCCTTAGGAACTTGTCTCCACAAGAACAAAGAATTACAAATTGGTGATCTCAACTAGACCACACACTCTTTCTCTTTTACAAACACTCTCACACTTTTACAACTTCTCCTATAGAAAGAATATGAAATTTTGGCTCTATGAAGTGTTTGTGAGAAAGCTTCAGTTGTAGAGTGATATTAAGAATCAAACAACAACTGAAAATCAACTTAAAAGAATGGAAATGAAAGCTTTAAACTATTTTTCTCTTTCTCTTGAAAAACTATGAAAACTTGTATTTTTCTTGGTTCATAACTAAGGCCTATTCTCCACTATTTATAGGGAGAGAATAGGTTAAAAAACTCTGATTTTTCCAGCTAAAAACATCTGCAAAAGCACCCCAACAACTCCTAAAAACTCTGTTAAAGAGAAAACATAAAACAGATTTTCAGAAATACCCAAAGAGGAAAGAGCCGTTGGGCTTGTTGCAGGCCTACCGGTCGACTGCCGGTCGACCGGTGCTCTGCTGGCAAAAGAGCCGTTGAGGCTCCGGTCGACTGCCAGTCGACCGATCTCACAGAAGGAAACACAGTTTCCTTCTATCGGTCGACCGACCCAGTCGACCGAAAGATACAGAGAGCAGACCACAAAAATCAGTCGACCGATATTTAGGGTCGGTCGACCGGCAGACATGCACAGCCTCGTGCATGTCTGGCCACAGCAGCCGGTCGACTGATATTTAGGGTCGGTCGACCGGTCTGCCTGGAAAACAGTTTTCTGGGCAGATTTTTGAGTTAGAAAAATTTGTAAAAAATTCCTTTAAAAATCTTAAGCTAAGTGTTATGCTGAAAATAGTTTATATACATGTATTTAAACAAGTTTTGAAGATATAAGGCTTTGGGTACATGTATGTATGAACTAAGGCATAAACTTAGAAATACCATTCTCAAAAACATAGAAACATATATCATAAGTGTGTGTGCAAATCCTAGAGCCAAAATTTACATATTCTATCTTTACAACACTAAACTTACAAACTACAATGGTTTTCAAGACTTCAACTTGAGCTATCTTCTCTTGATCTTCAATATTGCAATTTGAGCCCATTTTGACTTGTCTTGAGTCCAATGTACCTTCCTTTAGGGAAGAATTCATCTCTTAAATATATGAACCTGAAACACACTTAAACAACAATTTATATTAGTACCAATAACTAATATGTTTTGTAATCATCAAAATACACTAAACATGGGTTGATTGTAACCTTGGGCCAACAATCTCCCCCTTTTTGATGATGACAAAACATACGAGTTATTAAACAAATAAAAGAGGAAAGAGCTTGGAAAGCTCCCCCTTAAACAATGCTATGTATTTAACATGAATATGAACACTATGTAAACATACATAAGGCATTGAAAAATATCAAACTATCATAAGGAATAAAGGAATAAAAAACAAACAGCATATATTTCCTCCACATATTTTTCCCAAACTTATATTTCTCCCCCTTTTTGTCATACATCAAAAAGGGTTAAAAAAAAAATCAATTTTACATATTAGAAAACAAAAAAACAAGATATTTTAAGTATCAATTTTACATACATTCAATTCACCACAAATAAATGAAAATCTTGCATAATCCAAAGGTTTTGTGAAAATATCCGCAAGTTGAAAATCGGTAGAAACAAAATCAATATCTATGTCACCTTTTTCAAAGTGATCTCTAAGAAAGTGATATCTAATGTCTATATGTTTGGTTTTACTATGTTGATTAGCATTTTTGGTCATGTGAATAGCACTAGTATTATCACAATAAATCTTAACATGATCAAAATGTAAATCAAAGTCGAGAAGAGTATGTTTCATCCAAAGTACTTGTGCACAACAAGCTCCGGCTGCTACATACTCCGCCTCGGCGGTTGAAAGGGCTACACTATTTTGCTTTTTGGAAGACCAAGACACAAGACAATTGCCCAAGAATTGGCAAGTGCCACTTGTGCTCTTCCTATCTACCCTACAACCGGCATAGTCAGCATCCGAATAACTAGTCATGGTAAATTGGTAGTTTTCGGATACCACAAACCTAAATCAATTGTGCCCTTAAGATACCTAATTATGCGTTTTACCGCTATTAAGTGTGATTCCTTAGGACATGATTGAAAACGTGCACATAAACATACGGAAAACATTATATCCGGCCTACTAGCCGTAAGATAGAGTAAACTACCAATCATGCTACGAAATAATTTGATGTCTACTTCCTTACCTTGTTCGTCCTTGTCAAGTTTCGTAGTGGTTGCCATGGGAGTCTTTGCTACTTTGGATCCTTCAAGCCCGAACCTCTTGATGAGTTCTTTGGTGTACTTGGCTTGGTTGATGAATGTCCCATCACTACGTTGCTTGATTTGAAGTCCAAGGAAGAAGTTGAGCTCCCCCATCATAGACATCTCAAATTCCCTTTTCATGCATGATTCAAAATTCTTGCAAAGTGAAACATTAGAAGATCCAAAATAATGTCATCACATAAATTTGAACTATGAGGATATCTTGATCTATATGTTTGGTAAATAATGTTTTATCAACTTTTCCTTTCTTAAAATCATTTGAAATCAAAAATGAAGACAATCTTTCATACCAAGCCCTAGGGGCTTGTTTTAAACCATAAAGTGCTTTATCTAATTTATAAACATAATTAGGGTGTGTAGGATCAACAAACCCGGGGGTTGTTCAACATACACCTCCTCATCAATATAACCATTAAGAAAGGCACTCTTTACATCCATTTGAAATAACTTAAAATCTTTAATGAGGCATATGCTAAGGTCATCCGTATGGCTTCGAGCCGTGCTACGGGTGCAAAGGTTTCTTCAAAATCGATCCCTTCGATTTGAGTGTAACCTTGGGCAACTAACCTAGCCTTGTTTCTAACTACATTACCCGATTCATCCAACTTGTTCTTAAAGATCCATTTAGTGCCAATAGTTGGTCTATCTTGGGGCCTAGGAACAAGGTGCCAAACTTGATTGCGCTCAAATTGATTGAGCTCCTCTTGCATTGCAAGCAACCAATATGAATCGGCTCTCGGCCTCGAGGACATTTTTAGGTTCTATGTGTGAAATAAAAGCAAAATTACCACAAAAATCTTGAATCTTAGAGCGAGTGGTTACCCCTTTTGATACTTCACCTATGACGAGGTCCTTGGGGTGATGAGGGTTGAATCTCCAATCCTTTGGTAGTGATTGAGAGTGCTCCTTTTCATTTGCTCGATGTTCATTTCCTTGAGCCTCTTCCACTTTGGCTTCACTTCCATCACCATCCTTTGGCTTGTCTCCCATGGTAGAAGCATCCTCCAAGGTCACTTTCTCCAAACCTTCATCTAAGGCATCAATTTCTACACAATTCTTAACAAACTTGTTAGATTCCTCAAATTTAACATGAATAGATTCCTCAATAGTCAAAGTTGACCTATTGAAGACTCTATAAGCCTTACTAGTATTTGAGTAACCTACAAAAATAGCCTCATATGATCTAGCATCAAATTTTCCCAAATAATATTTTTGTATTTAAAACAAAACATTTGCAACCAAACACTTTGAAATAAGAAACATTAGGTTTTCTAGAAAATACATCTCATAAGAAGTCTTAGTAGTATTTTTACATAGGAAAACACGATTTGCAATGTAACATGAAGTATGAACGGCCTCGGCCCACAAATAATGTGGTAGACCATATTCATTTAACATTGTCCTAGCCATCTCTTGTAAAGTACGATTTTTCCGCTCAACTACTCCATTTTGTTGTGGAGTTCTAGGACAAGAAAGTTCATGTTTTATTCCATGTTCCTCACAAAAAGTGGTAAAGGGAAGGTTAATGAACTCACCTCCTCTATCACTTCTTATTTTAATTATTGAGGAGCCATTTTCCTTTTCAACTCTTTTCTTAAAGGCTTGAAAATGTGAAAAGGTTTGACTTTTATGTTCAAGAAAATAAACCCAAGTAAAACGCGAAAAATCATCTACTAAAACATAAGCAAATCTACTCCCACTTAAACTTTTGGTTTGAGTTGGGCCAAATAAATCCATGTGGATTAGCTCTAATGGACGTGATGACATGATATCCTTAATTGATTTGAATGAGGACTTAGTTTGTTTCCCAAATTGACATGCGTCACAAACTCGGTCCTTTTCAAAGTTCAATGAAGGAATACCCTTCACCATTTCCTTAGAGTTAAGCCTAGAAATATGGTCAAATGAAACGTGGCCTAATCTCCTATGCCACAACCAAGAGTCGTCATCGAGGGCTTTTAAACATGTTATATTACAAGACATATTTAACATATCAATCATATAAACATTGCTTTCACGAAAACCGGAAATACACAAACATTAGAAGTTCTATCAATCACTTTACAAGAAACATTATCAAAAACAACATCAAAACCTTTATCACAAAGTTGACTAACACTCAAGAGATTATGCTTGAGGCCATCAACTAAAACCACATTTTCAATTAAAGGAGAGGTGCCAAGTTTTACATTACCAATACCGATGATTTTACCCTTGGCGTCATCTCCGAAGGTGACGGTGCCACCTTCATGATATCTTGATAGGGTTGCAAAGTTGTTGATGTCCCAAGTCATGTGCCTTGAGCAACCGCTATCAAGATACCATAAACCTCTACGTCTTTGAGCTTTGGAAAGTACCTACATCATTTAAAACAATAGTTGACTTTGGTACCCAAACTTTCTTGGGTCCTTGAAAGTTAGTGTTACGAACCCAAACATTATGGTGTGATGCACTTAGTCTATCATAACAAAAATTAGCTAAGTGTCCTTTCCGTCCACAATGTGAACATGAATACACTTTTCTATACATGAATGCATGGTGTGTATGTGAAGTGTGAGCATGCTTTGGGGGTTTACCATGATGCATAGGTTGTGTAGCATGTACATGAGCATGAGCATGAGCATGATGAATATTTCTCTTAGGAGCTTGTTTCTTAGGAAACATATTCTCCATCTTCTTCTTATCAAATTCACTACACTTTTTCAAAACAACATCTAATGAGTCTAATCTTTCCTTAAGCATGGCAATCTCATTAGAGTCTACAAATGGGGTCTTTCCTTTACAAGCAATCTTATATTTTTCAAAATCATTTTTAGTGGAAACTAAAGAAGAATGTAAATCATTATTTTCTTTAGAAAGATTTACAATTTGAATATTAAGAGATTCATTATCCTTTTTCATTTTAAATATTTCTTCTTTAAGAAATCATAATTACTAGAAAGTTCCATAAAAGCTTCTCCTAGCTCATCCATGGATAAATCTTCATCAAAGGAGTTGAGGGGGTTACCTTATTTGTGCTCTCATTTGCCATGAAGCACATATTGGCGGTGTCGATCTCCTCCTCGGATTCACTTTCGTCATCCCATGTTGCTTTCATAGCCTTCTTCTTGTATGGCTTCTTGGATGAAGATGGCTTCACTTGTTCCGGACACTCCGCTACTATGTGTCCCGGCTTTTGGCAATTAAAGCAAATGATCTTCCTTTCTTCCTTGCCTCCTTGCCATCTCCTCCTTCCTTGGTACTTTGCCTTGTTGTACATCCTCCGGACATTTTTGACTAGAAGTGAGAGCTCCTCGTCATCTTCTTCTTCGTCATCTTCGTCGGAGTAGGTAGCATGACTTTTGAAGGCAATGGTCTTCTTTTTGGTAGGTGCCATGTCCTCCCTTGCCTTTCTCTCCATCTCATGGGTCTTCAAGTTCCCAATGAGTCCAATGAGCTCAATCTCATCTTTCATTGAGTTCCTTCAATGTTGTAGCTTTCACTTCCCATGATGGAGGAAGAGCCCGGATGATCTTTCTCACCCTTTGATCATTGTTGATTTCTTCACCTAGAGAAGCAAGACCATTAGTAATCTTTGTAAACTTAGTAACCATATCATCTATGGTTTCATTCTCTTGCATGCTAAAATTCTCATATTGGGACCGAAGAAGGTCTATCTTGGCCCTCTTTACTTGTGATGTCCCCTCATGTGTTACAAGCAAATGGGTCCAAATCTCATAGGCGGATTTGCAATGGATGACTCTAGCTATGTCATCATCATTGAGGGCTTGTAGGAGTGCATAATGTGCCCTAGCATTGGCATCAAACTCCTTGGTCTCAATTTCGGACCAAGTAGATTCATCACCGGGGGGTACACTAAATTGTTTAGTCACGGCCTTTGCAACTCGACTACCTAGAGATTGCAAGAAAACGGTCATCTTAACCTTCCATATGGGAAAGTTAAGTCCATCAAACTTAGGGGTGTCTTAATACCATCGGCCATGTTTACTATGTGGAAATGAATGAAGTGATTAGCAAAATGAGGATCTCTCTAAGGTTGTTAAGCCAAATCCTAGAGTCCAAGCTCTGATACCAATTGAAATACACCTAGAGGGGGGGTGAATAGGTGTAATTGCTAATCTAATGCTCTTTTTAAATTTTACTTAAGTGAGTGATGCAACGATCTCTCAAAACACGACTAAGAGCCGAATACCCCTTGCGAGGTTCTGAACTCCTTCCTCCCAATTCCCCTTAAATGGGTTAGAGGTGCGCAATGCAACCGTGTTGTATTGAGGTGTGATCGAACAATTCCAAGTATGAAATGCGATGATGAAATGCACACAAGTAATATAGCAAGAAATATTGAAAGCAAGTAAAATAAACAAGTATGGATAACACAAATAAAAGTTAGTTCACAAGCAATAGATTGGAAGTAATTTAAAGCAAGAAACTAAGCAAGAAGAACGCCAAGCCAATCGCAAACAAAGTGATTTGTTTCGAGGTTCGAGCCCGTAGCTCTAGTCCCCGCCTTCACCTCCGTGAAGGGTTTCCACTATCCCCTTAGGATCCCGTACAAGTTAGGCCTCCAAAGACCTCAAGCCCGTAGCTTCACCTTACAAAGAAATTCCCCTTAGGAACTTGTCTCCACAAGAACAAAGAATTACAAATTGGTGATCTCAACTAGACCACAACACTCTTTCTCTTTTACAAACACTCTCACACTTTTACAACTTCTCCTATAGAAAGAATATGAAATTTTTGGCTCTATGAAGTGTTTGTGAGAAAAGCTTCAGTTGTAGAGTGATATTAAGAATCAAACAACAACTGAAAATCAAACTTAAAAGAATGGAAATGAAAGCTTTAAACTATTTTTCTCTTTCTCTTGAAAAACTATGAAAACTTGTATTTTTCTTGGTTCATAACTAAGGCCTATTCTCCACTATTTATAGGGAGAGAATAGGTTAAAAAACTCTGATTTTTCCAGCTAAAAACATCTGCAAAAGCACCCCAACAACTCCTAAAAACTCTATTAAAGAGAAAACATAAAACAGATTTTCAGAAATGCCCAAAGAGGAAAGAGCCGTTGGGCTTGTTGCAGGCCTACCGGTCGACTGCCGGTCGACCGGTGCTCTGCTGGCAAAAGAGCCGTTGAGGCTCCGGTCGACTGCCAGTCGACCGATCTCACAGAAGGAAACACAGTTTCCTTCTATCGGTCGACCAACCCAGTCGACCGAAAGATACAGAGAGCAGACCACAAAAATCAGTCGACCGATATTTAGGGTCGGTCGACCGGCAGACATGCACAGCCTCGTGCATGTCTGGCCACAGCAGCCGGTCGACTGATATTTAGGGTCGGTCGACCGGTCTGCCTGGAAAACAGTTTTCTGGGCAGATTTTGAGTTAGAAAAATTTGTAAAAAATTCCTTTAAAAATCTTAAGCTAAGTGTTATGCTGAAAATAGTTTATATACATGTATTTAAACAAGTTTTGAAGATATAAGGCTTTGGGTACATGTATGTATGAACTAAGGCATAAACTTAGAAATACCATTCTCAAAAACATAGAAACATATATCATAAGTGTGTGTGCAAATCCTAGAGCCAAAATTTACATATTCTATCTTTACAACACTAAACTTACAAACTACAATGGTTTTCAAGACTTCAACTTGAGCTATCTTCTCTTGATCTTCAATATTGCAATTTGAGCCCATTTTGACTTGTCTTGAGTCCAATGTACCTTCCTTTAGGGAAGAATTCATCTCTTAAATATATGAACCTGAAACACACTTAAACAACAATTTATATTAGTACCAATAACTAATATGTTTTGTAATCATCAAAATACACTAAACATGGTTGATTGTAACCTTGGGCCAACATAGTCGACTTGGTCTGACGCCTTTGTGCACTGGAGGACGGCCGACCGTGCCGGTCGACCGATCCAGAGAGCTCTGCTCTCTGGAAATTTCGGCCGACCGTACGGGTCGACCGACAGAGAGTTCTACTCTCTGCTCCAGTGGCTCGGTCGACCCGGCGGTCGACCGTGGCTCCAACGGTCGGATTTTTGATCGTTGGCGGTCGATCGTACGGGTCGACCGGCAGGCCTGACAGACCCCAACGGCTATATTTTTCTGGCCTATAAATTTGAGGGTCTTGTCATTGTTTTAAAATAAGATTTTAGGAGAGCTTTGAGCCAGATTTTCCCACTCCTTTAAAAGAGTTTTCTCCACAAATTTGAGAGCAAATATTTTCAATCAAAAGGAAAGTTTTTATCAAGAGTGTAAAAGAGATTTTCTTGAGTTTTTCACCATAGATTCTTTCCTTGTTTTCTCACACAACACTTGAGCTATCCATTGCTATATCTACCCTATAGGGAGTGTTATTGTGAGAGGATTTTAGGTGATCAAGAGTTATGATCACCAAAGTTCTACTTTGTTCCTTTGAGGAGGCGGACGTGTGTGTCCGCATTGTTTCGAGTTCGGGTGCGAACTCCGTGTTTGAGGTGCGGCCTCGGCAAGCTTGTGGGGCTTGCGTGTGTACGGGACTAGGGAGTCCGAGGGCTTGTAGGTGTTGCGGCACCGAGGAGAGATCCATTGGGATCTTGCATAGTGGAAATCCTTCGTGTGTCGAAGGCGGGGATGTAGAGCAAGTGTGCTCGAACCTCGAAACATACCTTTGTGTTTGCGATTGCCATTTCTCTCTCTCTCCCCCTTGTTTATATCTTGCATTCAATTATTGTCTATCTTTATATGCTTGATATATTCATTTGTGCTTAATTGATATATTGCTTGGGATTGTTTGCTAACACTTGTATTCAACCAAGAGAGCCAACGCGGCACCTCAACCCATTCAAGGGGAATCTAGAGGAGTTTGTCCAGAGCCCTTCACGGGAAATTCGGCAACACTCTTTGGTTATACGTAGTGTTTAGTGTAAAAGTTCAATTTGGTCATAATTGTTTTTAGCTTCCGCATCATTTTGCATTAAGTGACCATTAGATTAGCCATCACCTATTCACCCCCCTCTAGGTGAACCTTCAATTGGTATCAGAGCTTGGTACTCTGATTTGGTCTAACAACGTAGAGTTAAAGATCCTCATTTTTAGGCTAATCAGAATATTTTTGTACACACACCATGGACTTCATGTCACCACCCATGTTTGACATTGTTAACATCCATATATGGAAGGTGAAGATGTCCTTGTACCTCAAAGCCTTAGGTTATAATGTTTATCTTGCCACTACTAATAATGCATATTGTTTACATGGTAAGAATTTTGAGGCTAATGCAAAAGCCCTTAATGCTTTAAAGTCTACCCTAGATGATGTTTATTTATCTAGAGTTTCTAACTTTGATTCGGCTTTTGTAGTTTGGAATATCCTCATCTCCCTCGGTGAAAAAGATCAATACTATGCGGGGAGCGATTCGGACGTTGGAAGCAACACCTCCAACTTGTGCTATATTGTCCAAGGGGATAACCCCCTTGAGGTAACTACCGAATCCAAGGATGAGGATAATAACATGTCATATGATGAGCTATCTACTTTTTGTCAACTATTGCTTGAAAAATATGACATGATTAAGAAAGATAATAAAATTTTGAAAAAGAATTTTGATCGCATGCATATAGAAAATGACTTTTAAAAATAAGATTGCATGTTTAGAAAAGAGAATGAGGTTTTGAAAAATGAAAATGTTTCCCTTATGTCTAAATTAAATGATTTGTGTGAAGGGAACACTATTTTGAAGGATAAAATTATTTTGGTGGAAAAACAAAAAGAAATTGTTTTGCAAGTAAACACTTCTTTAAAGAAGAAAATTTTTGAAAAAGAAAATGAAAAAGTTAAAGTTTCTAAAAAGAAGAAAAATGATTCCATATCCCACTATAATCTTCATGCCACCATTTATGATAGTGAGATCACTCTTTTGAAAAATAAAATTAATAGTTTGAGTTCAACTTTGAGCTCGTGTGCATTCAACCATTCTAGATTGGAGTCCATGTTTGCAAAGAAACAAACTCCACATGTTCATGCACATCATCATCATGCATATGGTTATGTTGCACGTCACGATCACAATCACACTCATAAGCATTCTAAGGTGTACAAATGTATACATTGTGGCTGCAAAGGCCATTTAGCAAAATTTTGTTATGACAAGTTGCATGTTTTAAATTTTACTAATAAAAATGTTTGGGTGCCTTACAAAGCTAACCCCCAAGGACCCAAGAAAAAATGGGTACCAAAACCCCCACCCCATGTTTTTGATGTAGGTGAGGGATCTCTCAAGACGTGAGAGATTTGGTGCCTTGATTGTGGATGCACTTGGACTTGATGGACACATATATAGATGCATCGCTATCAAGGAGTTTTGGTGGGTCAACCACCATGATTGGAGCTTTGGAGTTGGTAACAATCTCTAAACTCCCATTTTATTTATGTTCATGCTTGTTCATTTATGATATTTTTAGCATGATCATGTTTTATTTATGTTATGTGCTTCATGTGGTAAAAACATGCTTAGATGTAGTTTTTATCAAAACTTGTATTATACATGTACAAATAGTGAGTTACACGTGACTTACATATGTTTGCACTTCATGTTCATTTGTACCCACTATATGCACATGTATAGGCTAGTTTTGATGATTCTCATTTATACATGCTTTGCCAATTTTTATGCTTTACTTCATGTATATGTATTTTTAATTCAAATCTAATAAATATACATGTATACCCGTGAGTCTCTTGCCTTCATGCAAATACATTTGATAGACTCTTTTATGTTTGGGATATGTATGTGTTTGTTAGTTTTAGATAAATCATACATATACCATGAAGATTAGTGTTTTTATGAAAGAAAAAAAAAGATTTTTCATGTTTTTTTGTTTTGTTAAAAAATAAAAAAATGATGATTTTTATTATTAAAAATGTGACTTATGATTTTTTTGAGCTTCAATGTCTATTTTCATGAATATGCTAAACACATGACTTTTGAACACTCACACTTTATTTATTTTGTCATGACTTTGATTCATGAACATATTTTTGAGCTTCATAGATCGAGTGTCAATTCTTGTATTTGGTATGATTCATGAAATATATATATGCTTTGATTTCATGTTTTGAAAGATCTTTAACTAGTTTTTCAAAAATTATTTTAACTAGTTAATTGTTCTTCATTTGGTAGAGTTTTTCAAACAAAGCTTATTTTTCAAATCTATTTTTGAAAACCCCTACCATCTATGGGAGGATGGATGGGCGATTTTGTCTTGTATGCTTTATTGAAAATCTTCTATCTTGAGCATATGAAGGGTGATAGTTATATGAGATATACACTTGATCTTATTGTTATGTCAATTGGTATCATTGGATTCTTCCAATTGGTATCTAAATTGATAATTTTTGTATATACTCATATTTTGTTTTTCTTATATATGTATGTATTAATGTCAATTGGTATACTCATTTCATACATATATATGATTTTCATGTGCTTAACTTTCAATTGGTTCACATTTTTAAAAAAAGCACAAAGTTTATGATGAAAAATAATATTTTTTTTGATCATTATGTTTACTATTGGTATCAATATGTTTCAACTTCATATTTGTTAAATTTCAATTGGTATCAATATGATTTACAATAATGATTATTTTCAATTTGGTATCTTAAAATTTATTTGTTTTACAAAAGCTCTGATACCTTTAAAAAAAATTTTGTTTAAGAAAATTCTCAAGATTTGTTTTATTGAGAAAATTCAAATTTTGTTTTAATAAAGAAAAAATCAAAAAAATGTTTTGATTTGTATTTCTTATATGCAAGGAGAGCTTAACATCTCTCTTACATATAGATTCATGTTGAGTATATTATAAATTGAGGAGCCTGACAACTCTTCTTTATATGATATACGTGTGTAGGGGGAGCTTCACATCTCCTCTTATGCATTACATAATATGTGTTATGTGAGTTAGGGCTTGTCATCCCTTCTTCATATAATGCATACGTGTAAGGAAGTTAACTTAGCGTCTTCCTCTTCATGAATGTATATCGCATATAGATTTTTATTGATTGATTTGTATTACCCCTTCTTGATCTCTTTGTTTTTGACAAAAAGGGGGAGAAAAATTTGTTGATTTGATTTCACTTTGAATCCTTTGTTGATGATTGACAAAAAGGGGAGAAAGATTTTGAGTTTATATGCATGGTTGAATAAGATTTATGTTTATGCATATATATTTTTTGTATTACAAATAGGAGAAAAAGATTTTGATTTATGCTTGTTGTATGTTTTATCTTCATACATTTGCATACATATTTATGAGCTTCATTGTCATATATTTTTATTTGGTATGCATGAGTTAAGGGGGAGCTTCTTTGAAACTTTACTTTAATCCATGCATATATAACTTCATGAGTTTTATCATCATCAAAAAGGGGGAGATTGTTGGCCCAAAGGCCTATCACCCTAGTTTTGATGATGATCAACTCATGAAGTTATGTTTACTAATGATCTTGTGTTTAATTAGTGACAGATTCATTATCAAGATCTTAGTAGGTGCATAGCTCAACAAAGGATAAAATGTCAAGATTTGGAGCTAGCACGGTGTGATCCAAGGAGCTTTTGGATTAAACTTGGACCAAGTCAAGAAGATGAGAAGACTTCAAGGGAAGATTTCAAGAAGATGAAGACTTGTGTCTAGGTATAAGATTTTTGTTTTAGATAAAATGTAAAGGATAGAATAGTTGGTGGATTGCACAAGTTCTTATCACACACACACTCTTGGTTTAATTGTCTTTTCATAAAAGAATTTTCAGTTTAGAAAAGACTTTCATTTTGGAAAAATACATGTTTGGTTTTTGGTATTTCTTATGAAGATGTTTTAACCAAAACCACATTTAGATCTTAATGCCAAAAATATAGATATTTCATCTTGATTGTGTAGTGGATCATATCCACACACACTATGCTTTAATGAATTCAAATATCTTGTTTTTGTATCATGAAGAAGTTTGGAAAACAAGTTTTAGAAAAATACATGTTTTCATTTGAACCAATATTTCAAACTTACAAAAATAGTCCAAATATTTTATAACATGCCTTGATTTTGTGCAAGTATGTGTTTGTTTATCAAAGTATATTGGTAAAACTATTTTTGTAGATTTTTTAAGTATTTATGGGATTTTTATATGAGCCAAAAGACCAAGTTTTAAATCCCAGAAAACTGTTTCCAGGCTTCAGCAAGTCGACTATATAGTCGACTTGGTCTGAAGTCGGTCGATCGGCTCGGTCGACCGACGTGCACGACGTGCACGCCTTTGTGCACTGGAGGACGGCCGACCGTGCCAGTCGACCGATCCAGAGAGCTCTGCTCTCTGGAAATTTCGGCCGACCGTACGGGTCGACCGACAGAGAGTTCTACTCTCTGCTCCAGTGGCTCGGTCGACGCGGGCGGTCGACCGTGGCTCCAACGGTCGGATTTCTGACCGTTGGCGGTCGACCGTACGGGTCGACCGGCAGGCCTGACAGACCCTAACGGCTATATTTTTCTGGCCTATAAATTTGAGGGTCTTGTCATTGTTTTAAAATAAGATTTTAGGAGAGTTTTGAGCCAGATTTTCCCACTCCTTTAAAGAGTTTTCTCCACAAATTTGAGAGCAAATATTTCCAATCAAAGGAAAGTTTTATCAAGAGTGTAAAAGAGATGTTCTTAAGTTTTTCACCATAGATTCTTTCCTTGTTTTCTCACACAATACTTGAGCTATCCATTGCTATATCTACCCTATAGGGAGTGTTATTGTGAGAGGATTTTAGGTGATCATGAGTTGTGATCACCAAAGTTCTACTTTGTTCCTTTGAGGAGGCGGACGTGTGTGTCCGCATTGTTTCGAGTTAAGGTGCGAACTCCGTGTTTGAGGTGCGGCCTCGGTAAGCTTGTGGGGCTTGCGTGTGTACGGGACTAGGGAGTCCGAGGGCTTGTAGGTGTTGCGGCACCGAGGAGAGATCCATTGGGATCTTGCATAGTGGAAATCCTTCGTGTGTCGAAGGCGGGGATGTAGAGCAAGTGTGCTCGAACCTCGAAACATACCTTTGTGTTTGCGATTGTCATTTCTCTCTCTCTCTCTCTATTCTCTCTCTCTCTCTCCCTTTGTTTATATCTTGCATTCAATTATTGTCTATCTTTATATGCTTGATATATTCATTTGTGCTTAATTGATATATTGCTTGGGATTGTTTGCTAACACTTGTATTCAACCAAGAGAGCCAACGCGGCACCTCAACCCATTCAAGGGGAATCTAGAGGAGTTTGTCCAGAGCCCTTCACGGGAAATTCGGCAACACTCTTTAGTTATACGTGGTGTTTAGTGTAAGAAGTTCAATTTGGTCATAATTGTTTTTAGCTTCCGCATCATTTTGCATTAAGTGACCATTAGATTAGCCATCACCTATTCACCCCCCCTCTAGGTGAACCTTCACTAACCTCACATGTATCCTTAGCCATCACTAGTCCTTGGTTCAAGAGCGTTTCAAAGTATAACCCATAAGATAACTCATCACATCAAAACTCAACAAAATAAGTGCAAGCTACACTTAAACATCAAAACCAAACAAGAGCAAGCATGGAATAAAGTAATGTTAGCTTGTTAAAGAGTTAGGATGTTAGAGTGTTAGAATCCATCATCATGAGCCATAAATGGCTCTTGCAAGAGCAAGACCAAGAAGAGGCTATTAGATTCATGTGGATTATCAAGTAAGAAGTTAGCAAGTTAGTGGTTAGTAATTAGTTGCCATGAGAGAAATTAGCTAAACATGTAAAAAAGTTAGAGAGAAGAAAATAAAGAGAGGTAAAGAGAGAACCTTTCATAAATTGTCATCTTCCATTACAAGCACTCTTGCTTTTTAACCATGTACCACTCTCTCTCTCTCCTATTACAAGATCTACAAGAAATGAAAATACAAAGGAGGAAGAAGAGGAACAACTAACTTAAACTACAACATGAAAAAGAAAACTATCCTAACTCTCTGGATATCTCCCAATACAGAAAATCAAGAGGGTATTTATAGGCACCAAGAGAACGGGGGCCAAGGGGACAAACCCTGGCCCGAAGTACTGGCGCAACGGCGCCAGTATAGCCGCGAAAATGCGACCAAAGCCACATTTTTGTAGCTGTACTAGGGAGACGCTGCGCGCGCCGACTGCTGCGCGCTGCCTGCTTGTCCCCCTGTCGGCTGCATATCCTGATTTCTAGATTTGGGCCCCCCGTTTTGATGAAACCACCCTTCAAAGTCAATGGCTATCTTTGTAGGCTTTTAATTACCAATTAAATGGTGATTTTGGGTCTTCATCTTCATCATGGACCTAGAAACATGCAAGAGAGGTATTATTAACATGATTTAATATAAAATAAATGTGAAGATGTGGTGAAATATGCAATTTTAGAGACTAATCACTTATCTTCAGCACTCTTCAACAGTAATTTAAAATAAATGAAATTAGATAGATGCTTATAATGCAAGTCTATCCATTTTTTAAACACTTCAATCAATGGATTAGTATTGACTTAAAAATAAAGAAGAAAAACAACTAACTTGTTAATAAAGAAAATATTGTTCCCTTTCTGACAACGGCGTCAAAATTTGAATGCCGAGAAAACAGAGATTAAGTTAAGAGTTAGAAAATGTTATCTGGATGAAGGCGTATCTTTGTCTTTCGCAATATATCCGCGGTAGAAAGGGCTATGCAGGTCAAATCCACAGGGAAGAATGCGATAAAAGGTTTTTGGTATTCTTTTTAAACACTAAATAGATTAATAGTTCTTCTTCAAAAAAGACAGAAAAAGTCTATGCTAAGCTTTAGAAGTAGAAAGAAGAATATGATTTAGTTTTGAAGATTAGAGTTTGAAAAGAATTAAAAGGAACATGACTTACTAATCATCTACCACCACTAACTTACTAACAATGCTAGATTAAAATTCACTTTGAAACTAGAGTTGCATTCAATTCAAGTAAGATACATAAGATGGAGAAACTTTATTTGAAATAATCACTAACAAAGACGTAACATTAAACTATCAAAGTTTCCAAGTATAAAATAAGAAGAATAACCAACACTAAACTATCAAGGCTATCTAAGCATAGAATAAGAAAAATCATTGGTAAGTATTAGCAAATAATAGATATAACTATCGTCATGTGTCTTCAAGAGTATTAGCTATTTCTAGAGTTTAAGCATGCATAAGATCCAATCGGCTTATTCTAACATAGAACTAGAAGAAGTGGTAGAAGAGACTAGTAAACCATGAAGAAGACTAGCTACTCTTGATGAAACTAAAGAAAGCATAATAGATGAGAAAGCAAGTAAATAAAAATAAATTTGAAAGAAAAATCTTATTGTTGATGCTGTCACCTGATCAGGGTAAACCGTGCACGAAAAGTGTGTATTTTGAAATCAGAAATTAAAGTGCATATGCTTTGGCTTCCTCGATATTTCCGTTATATCATAGAGGCTAAATGGGTCGAATTCATAAGGACGGGAGGCGATAGAAGCATTAACAATATGTTCATGTATGTGTTAACGGTTCTTCTATGTTTCAAAGAATCAAAAGAAAAAAAAATAAATAATGAAAATAGAAGAGTACAATGAAAATAAAGATAGAAACATTGAGGAGAACATATTTGTGATTTTTGAAATTATTTATAAAACAAAGTGAAAATAGAAGAAAACTCATGGTTTCTAACTACTAATGACTCCATCAATATGCTAACCTCTTAGTGATAGTTGCCTCACATGTATCCTTTACCATCAGTAGTCCTTGGTTCAAGAGCTTTTCAAAGTATGACCCATAAGATCACTCATCACATCCAAACTCAAATAAATAAGTGCAAATTACACTTAAACCATCAAAATTACACTAGAGCAAGTATGAAATAAAATAATGTTAGCTTGTTAGAGAGTTAAATGTTAGAGTATTAGAATCTATCATCATGAGCCATTCATGGCTCTTGCAAGAGCAAGGCCTAGTAGAGGCTAATAGATTCATGTGGATTATCAAGTAAGGAGTTAGTAATTTAGTTCATGTTGAGTCGAATAAACCCAATCTGGTCTATATGGTTAGTGAAAGTACACCTAGAGGGGGTGAATAGGTGTAAGGCTAATCTAATGACAAATGATACGGAATTAAAAACAAATTGCAACACACTTAGTGTAACCAAAGAGTGTAGCTGAATTCCCGGTGAAGGGCTCTACACTATCTCTTCTAAATTCCTCTAAATAAGAATTGAGGTGCTATGTAAAGCTCTCTTGGTTTAACACAAGTATGGCACACAATCAAACCCAAGCATATATATGATATGAACAATATGATGCAATGCTAAATGAGAGAGAGAGAGAGTTAAGAGATAGTGGATCAATCGTAAACAACAAGATATGTTTCGAAGTTCGAGCCATTGCTCTACGTCCCCCCTTCACACAGAAAGATTTCCACTATATCGTCTACACAGGACTTCCCACACAGGGAACCTCCACTGAGGATTTGGGTAATACAATCTAGGAGTATACAATTCCTCTCTCCAACAATGCAACCTCTGCACAAGAGGCACACACAACAACTATCACCTCTACACTTAGAGGGATGGGCACTTAGCCAAACAACAATCAACCTCACACAAGAGGGATAAGGCTCAAAGCCACAACTCCACAACAATCACCTCTCACTAGAGGGACAAGGCTCAAAGCTAACACTCCAACAATCACCTCTCACTAGAGGGATAACAACCAAACCAAACTCCTCCACAATCACCTTTCACTAGAGGGATAAGGCTCAAAGCCAACAACACCACAATCACCTCTACACTTAGAGGGATACCAAACTCAACCTCCACAATCACCTCTCATTAGAGGGATATCAACACAACCTCAACAATCACCTCTCACTAGAGGGATATCACAAAATAAAGAAGGTTTATAACTCTTGTGGTATCAACAACCACAAACCAATTTTCTCACAAAACTAGATCCTAATAGATAGGATAGGTATGATAGCTCAAGTGTGACAATGTAAAGTGTTTGGAAATGCAAACAACAAAGAAAAACACTTAGGAAAATCACAAGATAGATGTTGAAATAAAAATAAAAACAAATTCCCAAATACTCTATTTTTCTTTAATTTTTCCAACACTTTAAAACAAATAAAGATAGAACTTTTAAACCCAAAACTCTCTTAAAACTTGTAGCTAAAACACTAAAGATGATAGGAATTTTTGCTCTTGAAATTGTTAATCAAAACAGCCCAAAGGAATGTGTATTTATAACCATTCCAAAAAACTAGCCGTTGGGCCAAGACAAAGAAAAAATCTGCTGTCGGTCGACTGCTCGGTCGATTGGCCAACGGTCATTTTTATGACCGTTGTGCCTCCAGTCGACCGCCCGGTCGACCGGCCCCCACCAGAGAGTGGGGTACAGTCAGTCGGTCGATCGCGCGCGTCGTTCGGTCAAGCTGGCTGGCCATGTGCACGTCCACGTGCACATCGGTCGACCACTGGTCCGGTCGACCGCCTGTGTGTCTGGCTGGGATTATAGGATAGAAAACTTGTCTTTTAATTTCAAATAAATACCATAAAATCACATAAATTTCACAAAAATAAGTTCTTATAAGATCTTTGAAATACAAATATGTGTGATAAAAATTCAACACATATTATAAACAATTTGAACCATTTTTCTAATATTGAAATTAGGCTTTAAACCGAAATCGGTATTTTCCAAAAACTGAACTTTGAAATGGAAATCTGATTTTACAAAACACATGTAAATACAAAAATATGATATTGAAACAACTTTGAAGCATATTGTATATGGATGGAATCCAATATACATATAAAGATTTATTTCTATGTTTTTGACATGAAATCCAATATCAGTTAAACCAAAAACCAAAACTAAATAAACCTTAAATTTGTGTGTGTATGTGAACTTGAGCATATCAACATTATCTACCTTTACACAAGCTCTAAACACTAAACTAAACAAACTGAGGTCTTCTTGTAGAACTCCTTCTCCAAGTAAACTCGATCCAAACGCGATCCACCGAGCTTGACTCCAACCGAGTACTAGATGCGATCTTGACGCTCGAGCTCTTGAATCAATATGTGAAAGCTCCAAAAACTCCTTTGTTGAAGCTAATCATCAACTAATATCTTGATCAAATATCTGAAATTAAATATCACAAGATTATTAGTAAACTATAACTACATGAGTTAATCATCATCAAAACTAGAGTGATGGGCCTCTGGGCCAACAATCTCTCTCTTTCTGATGATGACAAAACTCATGGAATTATATATGCATGGATTAAAGTTAAGCTTCATAGAAGCTCCCCCTGAACTCATGCATAACAATAAACAATAAAGATATTCAATGTATGCATAAAACAATTAGCACATATTAACATACATGCTTTGATATTAACTGAAAACAAGACACATATGCTCTGATATCAATTGAAAAAAATAAACATGCATATAAATGACATAATAAACATGCATATAAATGACATAATAAACATGCATATAAAAACTCTCAAATTTCTCTCCCCTTTTTGTCAATCATCACAAAGGGGCATAAACAAAACTCAAAAATAAATGTTCTTCTTTTTGGTCAAATCAAATAAGAAGGATGTATATGCGATATACATTCATGAAGAGGAGAGACGTAAAGTTAACTCCCCCTGCATGTATGCATTACATGAAAAAGAGATGACTAAACCCTAATCACATAACGCATAATATATAATGTATAAAAAGAGATGTGAAACTCCCTCTACACACGTGTACTACATACCAAAGAGAGGTCAAACTCCTCAGTATGAGATACACTCAACATAAGTCTATATAAAGAGAAGATGTTAAGCTTCCCTTACATATAAGCTATAAAAATCAAAACAATGTGATACCAATTGAAAAAGATATCAATATGTGATAAAGGTATACATCGAGACATTATGATACCATTGAAAATAAACAAAATATTTTTAAGATACCAATTGAAAGTAAATAAAAATTTTAAGATACTAAAGATACCAATTGAAAATATCTTGATATCAATTTAAAAAGTCTTGTAAATCTTTGATACCATAGAAAATGAAACATTGTATGTTTTGATACCAATCGAAATATATATATATATTGAAAATCTTGATACCAATAAAAGTAACACCCATTTGAAAGTAAAAACCAAATTGTTTTAGGTAAACATAACTTATATCAATATAGATAACAATTTAAAATGAAACATGATACCAATATTGAAAATGTTAGCATATACCAAAATAAAGCATTTTTCATCATAAAGAATGGGAGTAAGATACCAATTGAAAATAAACTCAATTGAAAGATACTAATTGAAAGATACAACATGAATTTTCTCCCCCTTTATGAAATACTAATAAAAACAATGCGTAAGTTTGTATAAGATATCAATTGAAAAATAATTGACATTAAAGAGTAAATCAAGTTTAGCATAAACATAATTTGCGCTTTAGGATGTAAATATATTGTAAGCACAATCAAATTACATATATATGTATGAAAATGTAAATACCAATCGAGATTGATACTATTTGAAGTTTGAAGCATACATATATAGAAAACATATGAGTATAAAAGATAAATATCAATTGTGACACCAATTAAAAACACAATGAGGATCAATTGTATAATTCATAATTACGTCCCTTTCATGCACATGTCAAAAAGGTTTTTCATTTGAGCATACAAGGCATGGTCGCCCATCCGTCCGCCCTTGGATGGTAGGGGTTTTCAAAATAATTTTGAGCATAATTGAAAAACACTTCCAAAATGAAGAAATACGCAACTAGTTTTATGATAATCTTGAAAACTAGTACGAAATCCTTCAAGTAAGGAATAAAACAAAGGTATATCCATGAAAACATGAAAATCACTCAACAATTGACACTCAAAGTTTATAAAGCACATATAATACTCATGAAAATAAAGTCATAAGAAACATCAAGTAATATGAGTGTACAAGAATGATGTGAAAAGCATAATCATGAGAATAGGCAATAAAGCTCAATATGATATTCTTTTGTAAACATGAAAACATGAAAATTTAATTTTCATCAAAATAATCAAACTTCAAGGCATATGTATGTTATGTCAGAAATTAAAAGTATACATATATCCAAACATAAATGAGTCCATAAGAGAATTTTGCATAAAAAAATAAGTGACTCAAGGGTATACTGTATATCTTAAAGTTTTGACAAAATTGACATATACATGAGCTAAATACATTTTCATGAAAAATATGTACAAAATGGGGAATACAAGTTGAAATGTACTAATCATCGAAACTAGGCTATACCAGTACATCTAATGGGTACAAATGAGCATTTAAGCACAAACATATAATAATCTATTTGTGACTCACTAGATGTATAAGTGTATACACAAGTTTTAATGAAAATTTACATTTAAATATGTAATCAAAATATGAAGTATAAAACAAAAACCAATATGATCATTAGGCTAAATGCACATGTTTAGAGCCATGATATACACAATAGTTAAACTTAAGTGAGAACACATAATAATCTATATAAATATGGGTGTATCTCAATTACTATACATGTATGTCATAGGACTAATTTTCATGACATATAGCATAATGAGCATTAAAACATAACATGCTAAAAATCAATAAATGAAAGCATGTAAACAAATAAGGAGTTAGAGATAGTTACCAAAATCATTAGGGCACATCTCTATATCTCCAAACCATGATGGTTCTCCCACCAAACTACCCTTGAAAGTGATGCATCCAAAAGTGTTACGGTTTAGCTCGGAACGCATTCACCTCTAGGGACCAACACCTCTCACGTCATATGAGAGCCCACACCTACATCAAATAAAATAGGAGTAAATTTTGGTACCCATGCTCTATTGGGTCCATAGGGGTTAGCAACTTTTCTAACCCAAACAAATTTATTTACAAAATTTGAATCATTAAATCTATCATAGCAAATTTTGCAGGGTGGCCCTTACGTCCACAATATGTACATGTGTACACATGAGCATACCTAGTGTCATATGTATGAGCGTGAGAAGCATGTGTATGCCGTGATTTGTGTGCATGCATAGAAGGAGCATGTTTTTTGTGAAACATGGATTCCAACCGTGTGTGGTTCATGACACATGGCACATAGGCTCAAAGTGGAACCCAAACAATCAACACTCTTCTTTAACATACATATATCATTTTCAATAATAGTAGAAGAGGTGGAGCATGCAATAGATATACCAGAAGATGGAGCATGGAAAACATGTGAATCAATATCATTTTTCAAAGAAATATTTTTCTTAGAAACCAAATCCAATTCCTTTGAAATAGAAATAATTTTGTTTTTCAAAGAATCATTTTCTTATAAAACAAAAATAAGTTTGAAGATAGAACTTCATTTTCTTCAAAACTTCATCACAAGTATTTTTATTTTTTAAAATTTTATTTTCATTAAGAGCAAGTTCAAGTTGGGATTTCAAAGAGTCTCTTTCATTTGAAATCTCATCTCTCTCTTGCAAAGCAACACCAAGTTTAGAAGACAAATTTTTATTTTCTTCTTTTAATGCAAAGCTTTTCTTTTTCAAAAGTTTATATTTTTCTAAAAGGTTTTCACAAACAATCGATAGTTCTTCATCTAAAGCATCGGCATCAACATAATCATCGCCGGAAGAACTAGCACAATCATCTAGTTGAGTTTTCGAGTTTACCTCAAGGGAGTCATTCCCTTGGACCATGTAGCAAGCTTTTTCGGATTCATCCTCACTAGATTCCTTCTCCACAATATTTGATGTTTGAAATTTTAGAGATGTCAAGGTGTTCCACACTGCAAAAGCGGAATCACAATGAGAAGCCATAGACAAATATTCTTTACTTAGAGTGCTCCTAAGTGCCTTAAGGGCTTGTGCATTGGCCTCTATATGCTTGTTATTATCAGATAAAATTTCTTGATAGCGGCAAGAAAAACATGCAATCTTAGGGTTTTTAGGTACATACTCATCCTAAGCTTCCACATATCGATGTTAGAAATATCAAATATGTGAGGGAAAGGTAATCCATGAGTGTGTGTAAACAAATAAGTGTACAAATGCAAAACTAGATTAGCAACCAGATCTCACTCCTGGTGGTTAAACCTAATATCAGGAGCGTCGACTCTAATACCAATTGAAAGTACACGTAGAGGGGGGTGAATAGGTGTAAGGCTAATCTAATGACAAATGATGCGGAATTAAAAATAAATTGTAACAAACTTAGTGTAACCAAAGAGCGTAGAAGAATTCTCGGTGAAGGGCTCTGAACTATCTCCTCTAAATTCCTCTAAATAAGAGTTGAGGTGCTATGTAAAGCTCTCTTGGTTTAACACAAGTATGATACGCAATCAAACCCAAGCATATATGATATAAACAATATGATGCAATGCTAAATGTGTGTGAGAGAGAGAGAGTTAAGAGATAGTGGATCAATCGCAAACAACAAGATATGTTTCGAGGTTCGAACCACTGCTCTACGTCCCCGCCTTCACACAGAAGGATTTTCACTATATCGTCCACACAGGACTTCCCTTACAGGGAACCTCCACTGAGAATTTGGGTAATACAATCTAGGAGTACATACTCCTCTCTAACAATACACCCTCTACACAAGAGGAAGGCACAACAACTATCACATCTACACTTAGAGGGATGGACACTTAGCCAAACAACAATCAACCTCACACAAGAGGGATAAGGCTCAAAGCCACAACTTCACAACAATCACCTCTCACTAGAAGGATAACGCTCAAGTCAACACTCCAACAATCACCTCTCACTAGAGGGATAACAACCAAACCAAACTCTTCCACAATCACCTCACTAGAGGGATAATGCTCAAAGCCAACAACACCACAATCACCTCTACACTTAGAGGGATACCAAACTCAACCTTCACAATCGCCTCTCACTAGAGGGATATCAATACAACCTCCACAATCACCTCTCACTAGAGGGATATCACAAAATAAAGAAGGTTTACAACTCTTAGTGGTATCAACAACCACAAACTAATTTTCCCACAAAACTAAATCCTAATAGATAAGATAGATATGATAGCTCAAGTGTGAGAATGTAAAGTGTTTGGAAATGAAACAACAAAGAAAAATACTTGAAAAAATCACAAGATAGATGTTGAAATAAAGATCAAAAACCAATTCCCAAATACTCTATTTTTTTTTTGATTTTTTCAACACTTTAAAACAAATAAAGATAGAACTTTTAAACCAAAGAACTCTTTTAAACTTGTAGCTAAAATACTTAAGAAGATAGGAATTTTTTCTCTTGAAATTTTAATCAAAATAGCCCAAAGGAATGAGTATTTATAGCCATTCTAAAAAACTAGCCGTTGGGCCAAGACAGTTGAAAAAATATGCTGTTGGTTGACCGTCCGGTTGACCGCCCAACAGTCATTTTTATGACTGTTGTGCCTCTGGTCGACTGGGCAAAAGCGAACGGTCGACCACCCGGTCGACCGGCCCCCACCCGAAAGTGGGGTGCAGTCAGTCGGTCGACTGCGCGGTCGACCGGCCAAGCTGGCTCGCCATGTGCACGTCTTTGTGCACATTGATCGACCGCTCTGGTCAACCGACCACTGGTCCGATCGACCGGTTGGTCGACCGCCCGTGTGTCTGGCTGGGATTATAGGATAGAAAAACTTGTCTTTTTAATTTCAAATAAATCCCATAAAATCACATAAATTTCACAAAAAAAAGTTCTTGTAAGATATTTGAAATACAAATATGTGTGACAAAAATTTAACACATATTATAAACAATTTGAACCATTTTTGTAATATTAAAATTAGGCTTTAAACTGAAATCGGTATTTTCCAAAAGCCAAAGTTTGAAATGGAAATTCGATTTTTTCAAAACACATGTAAATACAAAAACATGATATTGAAACAACTTTTAAGCATATTGTATATGGATAGAATCCAAGATACATATAAATATTTATATCTATGTTTTTGACATGAAATCAAATATCAGTTAAACCGAAAATCAAAACCAAATAAACTTTAAATTTGTGTGTGTATGTGAACTTGAGCATATCAACACTATCTACCTTTACACAAGATCTAAATACTAAACTAAACAAACTGAGGTCTTTTTATAGAACTCCTTCTCTAAGTAGACTCAATCCAAACGCAATCCACGGAACTTGACTCCAACTGAGTACTAGATGCGATCTTGATGCTCGAGCTTTGAATCAACATGTGAAAACTCTAAAAACTCCTTTGTTAAAGCTAATCACCTACTAATATCTTGATCAAATATCTGAAACTAAATATCACAAGATTATTAGTAAACTATAACTACATGAGTTAATCATCATCAAAACTACAGTGATGGGTCTCTGGGCCAACAGTTAGTTCATGTTGTATATAGTCGGGTTGGAGTTATCCGAGTCAAATGAGGTCAGGGTAAAAAAAAAGATTCGTTTGGTTGGAAAAAAGTTTGATTATATTCCATTTTATTACATTGATCGCAAACAAAAAGAAAAACAAACAAATAAACAAACAAATAAAAAGAAAAAAATTCATAAACAAGCCTATACTAAGGTTAACCTAGACCTAGACGACTCCTAACTGGTTAGATTGTCCAAGAGGGGGTATATTGCAGCAATCTGACCACAAGTTAATCGGTCATGTAGGGGCAAGAACAGTGGGAAGTATTTGTGCTTGAGCCTAATTATGCCAAACACTGTTCTTCGAGGTTTCGCCTCTCAATCCCCAACCTTTGACACCAATTTGACAAGTGTTAAAATCTAACAACTTTTCTCTTAGGTCAATCTTCTAAATGAGCCTGAGATGTTCCTAGGACCAACATCTAGCAAGTTTTATTTAGGCTTGGGTTGTGCGAGTGGTGAGGTGATTTTTTGAGCTAAGGAAAGGTGATGACTTCCCCACCTTATGTTGTATCGGGATATACTCTTAAATTTAATTCGTGTAAGTGTGCAATATAGACAAGAATAACACAAAAGGCGAGTAAATCACCCACGTGTTTGTCCTATGTATATGCAATGCAATATGTTCACCTCAGTAAAGATCACAATAACAGAAGAATAAAATACAGTATATTAGAATGAAATCAACACGTGCCTAGATGCAAATGTCTAAACCATTTTAAAACATCTAATTGCCATATTTTAATTCTTAATTATTATAGTGTACAGGTAATCTAAATAGAAAACTAGCAGCAGAATACACAGATATAAGCAAATAATGTACCCCCACAAAAGATGAAAATCAAAGCCCAACAAATGCGGCGTTTTCACTGCGAAAAAGAGGCCTGGCCATGGTAATACAATGGGCAACAACTCCCTGCTTTCTTGAGCAGGGAGATATAGGGGAGTGTAGGCTTCTGTAGTTATTAAATTCTGAAAAATTTTTACTTGTACCCAAAATAAGAGAAAAAAGTTAACAAAAAGGTGAAATCAAATCATTCCCATCCTCGGCAATGGTACCAAAATTTGATCGGGGTAAACCGTGCACGAAAAGTGTGTTTTTTGAAATTAGAAATTAAAGTGTATGCGCTTTAACTTCCTTGATACTTACGTTATAGCATAGAGGCTAAACGGGTCGAATCCACAAGGACGGAAAGCGATAGAAACATTAATGGTATGTTCACGTATGTGTTAACGGTTCTTCTATGTATCAAAATATCAAAAGAAGAAAACAAATAATGAAAAGAGAAGAGTATGGTGAAAACAAAGATAGAAACATTAAAGAGAAGGTATTTATAATTTTGAAATTATTTCTAAAATAAAGTAAAAATAAAAGAAAACTTATGGCTACTAACTACTAATGGCTCTACTAATATGCTAACTTTTTAGTGATAGTTGTCTCACATGTGTTCTTAGCCATCACTAGTCCTTGCTTTAAAAGCTTTTAAAAGCGTGACCCATAAGATCACTCATCACATTCAAACTTAAATAAACACGTGCAAACTGCACTTAAACCATCAAAACTACACTAGAGCAACAATGGAATAAAGTAATTTAAGCTTTTTAGAGAGTTAGATGTTGGAGTATTAGAATCCATCATCATGAGCCATCCATGGCTCTGCAAGAGAAAGGCCAAGTAGAGGTTAATAGATTCATGTGGATTATCAAGTAAGGAGTTAGTAAATTAGTGGTTAGTAGTTAGATGCTATGAGAGAAAATTAGCTAAGCATGTAAAAGGTTAGAGAGAAGAAGAGATAGAGAGAGAACCTTTCATAGAGTATCATCCTCCATTATAAGAACCCTAACTTTCATCCTAAGGATCACTCTCTTCATTTTTATAAGATCTAAAAGAAAAATACAAAAGAAAAAAAGAAAAACTAATCTACACTAAAGAGAAGAACTACCATAAAAACCTTCCTCCCTTCTATTCTGCTCAACACTGGGGTATTTATAGCCAAAAGGACCTCTAGGGGTCAAGACGGGGCCAAACGTCGAAACTCGACGCGTGGCTAACCATATTGCCGCATTTATGTGGCCATACGGGCGCCGCGCGCCGGCGCCGAAGTGTGCAGCCAAAGGCTGCATACTACTCCATGTACTTGTTATCAGTTTCTTGATATCTGCTCTCAGATTTAGCAGATTTGGTCTTTAAAAGTCTTGGGCTACTTTTAGGCTCTAAAAATTCTCATTTAAATGAGAGTTTGGGGTTTCTTCTCCACTTCATACCATGGACCTAGAAACACATAAGAAGCCATTATTAACAGAATTTTATTTAGAATAAATGTGAAGATGTGTATGAAATATGCATATTTAAAGACTAATTATCACCTTCAATTACAAGAGCCTCCTCCTTCTTTACAAAGCTTGAACTAGAACTAAATCCTAAAAATTACAAAAGAAATTTAGAAGATAAACTAAAAAAAATTCTAAATTATGATCTCTGATGTGGAGATGCTTGATTATAAGAGATTTCAGCTCTTTAAATAGGCCTTAAAGCTAATCACAATAGGTTACAGATTAGAAGTTTAACTCAATCCTAATTCAATACAGAAATTCAATTCTGCAGCAAGTTGGCGTTTTGATTACTGAAAATGACTCATCAAACAACTAAATTAGATAAAGTGGTCAACATAAGAATTATGTCCTTCAAGTCCTCTTTCTATAACATTTTGAATCATCAGATTTGAATATCTGTAGTGAAAGATATGATTCGAATACTAAGAGATATCTAGTCTGAATCCTACTCTGAATTGATTTTGAACTCCATTTAATTTGAATTATCCTTCTTATCCCTATTAGGATTAGCTTTATCACATTTATCTTCTAAAAGTATGTCTTCTGATTTTGAATTTGAATTGTGAAGATGATGATTTATCCTTTCCTCCTCTTGATTTCAAATTTATTTAAATTGAAATCTAAATTTAGATAGGATTAGGGATAAAATAAAAGCTTCTTATATTTTATCTTCTCATTTAAGTAACTACACAACATAATCAAAAGGAGGGTCAAATAGTAATGTTAAATAAAAATAATTAAGGATAAATGTGCAAATGTGACAATAATAATGTAAAATTGAGATGTAATCATGAAGCGGTGTTGCCGCATGGCGCAGGTGGCGATGTTGCCATTGGTGCACCCCTCACCCACGCAAGGAACGCGATCACCGCGAGACAGCGCTGCTGCTACGAGCATACCCCACATTCGTGAACGCTACAAGGCGACCACTGCTTGTAAGGTGCTTGCTGCCACAAGTGCACCTCGCGCCCGCGCAAGCAGCGCAGCCTGCGCGAGATACACTCCTACCGCAGGTGCCTTCCGCGGCGCACGCAGACTAGTCATCGTGATGCAGTGCTGCTGCATCGCGTGAGCAGTGGTGATGATGTAGGTCTAGGTTAGGATTTCCTTTGGCCTCGGGTACGGCGCATCGAGTGTGCACCGCTCTAACAAGCCGGTGTGCTCAGACACTGGCTGAGCATTGCCACTTCAGTGTTTAGGATTTTGAGCATCTAGCGCTATCTACAACGCCGCCAAGGTTTGTAACACCCCGTTCCCGGAATACGTACTTAGTTGCGTATTCGTATTTTCAATCGTATTTTTCGATTTACTTCCTGTATTTGTTTTGTATTATGAATTCTTTATATGAACGTTTTGTCTTGGATTTGGATTCGTGGACTCGGAGTCAGCCCTAGTCTGAACCGAGGGCCCGATCCTAGAGTATTGCTCGATTTGGGCATTCCGGTATTCCGATTTGACCGATTTCAGTTTTAAACATCATTTTCCAATATTTTAGATTTTCTATGATTTTCTGGAATTTTCTTGGATTAAATGGTAAATCTTCAAAACCGGTGTCGGCCAGTACCGTTGACCGATTCCCAGATTTTTAATTTACAAACGGTTTGGAATTACCAAAAGGGCCTTTAGATATTATTTCTTAAAATCATATTTCCTATCTAAATTCATTTTCTGGGATTTATCAGATTTTATTGAAAACCCGGCCAATCCGGCATATACCGAGATTGACGGTTGACCTTATGATTTTTATCTTGAAAATGAGATTGAATCTTTGAAAACCGATTTCACCAAAAATCATTTTATAATATTTACTATTTTTGAGAATTTTTGGGAAGCTTTTCAAGTTACTTTATTTTTAGGACTTTTCCGGAGTTTCGGTGTTTTCCCAGATACCGGAATAGTGTCCAGATATTTCCCACTTTTTCTCTCTCCTCGCCAAAACGCGAGCTTCACTTCTGGGATTCTGCATTTAATGCAGAGATCTTTTCCCCATCTCCCCATACCGCATTTAATGCACCTCAGATCAAATCCCATCAAGCCATCATGACTTTCGTCCTTTTGTGAAACGCAGCCTTTTGCCTTCCTTGGACGCAGCTTTGACTCTCCCGCGTTTGGCACATTTGGCCTAAACGCAATGGTTGTGGGCTGCGTTTTGGGTGGTGAAACGCAATCTCTTTTGGTGTGTCCTTTGATTTGAAAGTGCTACCTTATTATATTCTTTTCCTTACCATTATATAATACTCCTCTCTCTCTCTCTCTCTCTCTCTCTCTCTCTCTCTCTCTCTCTCTCTCTCTCTCTTTGATTTTTCTCTTCTCCTTCTTTTGGCAGCCAACAGAGAGCTTTTGGCAGCCATGGCTTTGCCTTGGCCGGCCACTTCCCCATTACCTTCACCTTCCATTTTCCCCCACCATTTCTACCACCTACACCACCAACTTCTTCACTTCCTTCTCCACCACCACCTCCTTCATTATAACCACAACAAACGCCACCATGCCACCTTCTTCTTCCTCTTTTCCCACCATGAAACACTATGAACCCATCTTCTCCACCGAAACTTCTCCACCCTCTCCACCACCATATGCTCCACCGTAGCCGCCACCAAGTATAACGCCTTCACCTCCGCGGCGAGCTCTTTCATCCGAGCCAAACCATCGCCCCCCCCCCCCCCCCCCCCCCGCGGCACCGTTTGTAAAATCTCATTTTGACCACTTGAACTAGACTTGCACCATCACTTTCGTCTCTGGTAAAGACCGGTACCCTCCTTTTGGATTGGGGCCGTGCTCTTCTTCGTCGGCAAGACTCAAGGGCCGCCACTCCTTTTGGATTGGGGCCGCGTTCTTCTCCGTTGGCAAGACTTGGGGCCGGTACCCTCCTTTTGGATTGGGACCGAACTTCCCTTCGTCGGGCGCAGCAAGGAATCTTGTCGGCGAGTGATTTTCCTCGCCAAGACTTTCCTAACGCGGATCTCACCCCGCGTCTAGGCAATCCCTTAACGCGCTCCGCGCGTTTCTGTATTAACGCGACGCAGAACCCACGTCCGCGTCCGCGTTTCCCTCGCGTCCGCACTTGAACGCAGGTCTCGCGTTAGAGGCATCTATGCGACGCGAATCCCGCGTCTGCTATCCCGCGTCTGCTATTCTTGCAACGCGAACCCCGCGTCTGTGATTCCTGCGTTTGCTAATCCCGCGACGCGACTCTCGCGTCTGTGATTCCCGCGTCTGCTATTCCTGCGACGCGTCTCCCGCGTCTGCAACCCCCGCGTCTCACTTTCCAACTCGCGTCTCCCTGTGTCCCTTTCTCTCTCTAGGTTTCTCCCTCTTTCTCTCTCCTCTTCACTTTCTCTCTCCTCACAATTATATATTATTTTATGGCGCGTGCGCGAGTTCCATGGATTCCAGACTTTCGGCTTTCCGGTGATTTAGGCGAGTGTTCTCGCTCTCGCCTCCATTTGGGATTTCCCCGCTTCGTCGGGTCGATATGTATTTTACTTCATGTTTCCATGTATTTTGTATTGGGCTGAGTCCCTGTATTGTGTATGGCCGAGTGCCAATATCTGGACATGTATTGCTCTGTGACGAATGCTTGTACTAGGGTAGTTTCATCTTTGCACATACCATGCCTGTGATGTATTGTACTGCCTTATACCATACTTGGCTTCCGGATCCCTTCAGCCTCCGGTCACTCACTGTCTCGAAAGAGAGGTGATTGGGACTGGCAGGTCTCTCAGTTCAGCCTCCGGTCACTCACTGTCTCGAAAGAGGCGTGATTGGGATCGTCAGGTTTCTCAGCTCCGCCTGCTTGTTCAGCTCCGCCTGGTTATCATGATCAGCGTTCAGCGCTTTACCACTAGATTCGTCTAGGCGAGTTGCTGCCGGATTTACCGCCCGTACTTCAGTCGAGTCGTCCCGGTAACCTCGCCAGACGCTCCAGTGTTAAATACTGTTTGCTGTCTGTACTTCCAGCTTGCTCAGCTCCGCTTTGTTTGTGCTCAGCTACTATTCTACCCCATGCCATTACTTCATGCCTGACACCTGTCTATACTACTTGTCGTTTTCATATTACTTTTAACACATGTATATCACCTGTCAACTGACTTGTTATCACCTAACACTGACATGCTACTACTTGGCAACCCCTTGTTATGACATGACTTGCCACCGGATTATTATCAATCTCTTGACATGACTGGTTACCTGTCTAATATCATCATCCTGTCATGCTATCACTTGACACCCAGCATGATATACTTGACCTGTGATTATCACATTTACGGGAATCCTGCCTTGTTATCCTGTACTATGTACAGTGACCTGATATCCTGTATCATGATCAGTGACCTGTTATCCTGTATTATATACAGTGACCTGAACTCCTGAATTCCTGATCATGTCCTGTTCCTGTTATTCCCGTAAATTGATAATTAATCTAATAAATCATAAAAGGAACAACTTGCATCGGGTCGGGGGAAACATGCGGCTATCAATATGTGTTCGTATTTACAGTGGTATTAGGCATGTTGTGCAACTAAAACTTCCGGTCTGACCTGTGGGCCTCCAGGCAACCGAGGGAGTGCTGGCTCCCTCCTCCTGAATCATGATAAGGGCATACATAAGTCCCTCCTGTTAGCCTTGCGGCAGGTTCCGTCACCTAGCAACGGAACAATCCTGGGCCGTGGTCCCGGGTATGTACGGGACCCACTGTAAACATAGTTCGTTGATACCCCCGCTGGTTTCCAATAACAACCTTGCTTTACTCGGATATGGATCTATGTGTGCTGGGACGCTAGTTCACATAGCTAGATATCAGGGTAAGACGAGTAATAATAAGTGTCAAGATAATAACCGGCTCTTTAAGTTGTAAGTAGAGGTATGTGGAATGGGACGCATACTGAAGCCTGCAGCTTAAACGGCTATGAATCTGTGATATGCCTTACCATATTTGCTTGTCCTGGATTTTACTTCGGATTCCCGGCTTTATGAGTATTATGGTATTAATTGCTCATGCTCTGCTTTATCCCTGGTATCCACCTGCCTCCTGTTTATTTTCTTATCATGCCCTGAGTGCAGTCGGATTGTATGTGCTTAAATTATGGTGACATAAGATAAGGGTATATAGATGAGGGTTTCCTTGTTTGGATTATTCCTTCGACGTACTAGTCTTATGGAGCCGTGATCTGAAACCATACAATCAGATTTGCTCGTCCTCGGCTTTATTTGGTTCTATCTCTATACATGTGCTTACCCTTGCTCGCCACTTGGCATTGTATCACCACTCGCCTGGGGAATTTCATCTGACTCCCCTGGATTCTCATGTCCAGGTCAAGGAGCTTGGAGCGTGTGGATTCTCCCAGTTGCTGATCAGAGTGGCGCAGCGGTAGCGTGGATCTCCAGCAGACTGTTTAGAGCCACATCCTTCCAGGCCCCCTGTGTGCCTCTCGAGTTTCCTTTAGTAAACTCGTGAGTGCCCTTTTATACTATTCATCCATGTACATCTGCTTGTAATCTCGCAATTGCGCATGTCAGTGATGTAATATTCATGTAATATTGGATCACCTCTGGTGATAACTTTGTAATTGTACTCATGTGTTGGAATGTATAATGCACCACTTACTTCCGTACTCTGATTCTTGCTTGTACTGATGCTTAGCGTATATACGTGAGGGTATTTCTGACCTGCGTATATACGTCGCAGTGACGTCCCCGTACCCGCAGGATCGGGGCGTTAGAGGTTGGTATCAGAGCTTAGGCTCTCACCTCCTCAGTACGTCCAGACGGCAAATTAATGGTAAAGAAATTTGCAACTGGAATGCATGAGTCTTGGTTATACAATCCAACTACAAGTACAAGGTTATCCATTCTCTCTTGATAATCTCATTCTGGAATTCTGAAGTTCTCCCATCCTTTCATACTTCAGTTTCTTGTCATTCTTGGACCAACTCGGACATGAAAAGATGGGGAAATCGTAACGGTTCTGGTTCTTCTTAGGGTAGCCCTAGCGGAGAAAATCTTGATTTGAGACTATTTCTGCAAGATATGATGAGACACGATCAAGTACAGGCGAAGGCCCCGCACCAAGGATCATTGGTTGCACTCCGGGAACAGAAGCCAGGCGACATGTTAGATTTCAGGAAACTACAGCCGGCAATCTTTTCAAGCATGGAGAAGCCCTGGATGCATAGCAGTGGTCAGTAAACCTGATGGATCTTCTAAGTCAACTTGGGTCCCTGACGAGAACTAGGTGAAAATGATCAAGATTCAGTTAGAAGATGTAGCCTGGATGTAGTAGTTGGCGGAAGCAGCGAGACTGGGAAAGCCCATCACTTGGGACTAGTTCTTGAAGAATTTTTATAAGAAGAATCTTCTCTGTAATAACTCAGAAAGAATGAAGGAACGATTTATCTAATTGCAGTAAGAAGATTGAATTGTAAATAAGTACACTGCAAAATTCCTAAGGCAAAGTCGGTCGGTGTTTTACATGGTGGCCGATAAGGAGAACCGAGCAAGCAATATCTTAAGTGAGAAATGAAGATGAAGAGCAGGATGTTTCTTATCCCCAAGCAGCCCAAGGAGTATTCTCAAGTTCTTCAGTCATCATCCGGGAAGTGGAATGGACCCAAAGGAGAAAGATTAGGATGAGTTGCAGATGAAGTTGGTGAAGAGACCCTCATAATTGATGGAAGTAAAGGCTCAGACAGGCCTCTGGACGCCCTACTAGCTAAGCCATCCCTCTAACCCTGCCCACAACATATGACCGGTGGATATTGTCTGGAGCTGGGCATCTACAACACAACCACCAGAAAGGTTATGAATTATGTCATACGCGGGTTCAGAGATTAGTTGAAAGGTGACGGTCTGTTCAAGGAAGCAGAGAACATTACACCGATCAGATCAACCCATCCAGTATCACCGTCGTGAGGGAATCTAGGACCTACTGTTAGAATAACCTCACTTCATCCCCAGCATCCAGCATGGAGTCGTATACAAAGGAGACTAAGAGTTAAGGCACGTGGTAGAAGGAGGCAAGCATGAAATCTGACTGAAGAGGAAGTCAGGATGCTCAAGATGATGGAGTAAGAACAGGAAGGATGCTCAATATCTGAAGGAGGAATCCTTGAAGGACGGACCGTAACCATTGTCCCCATTTTAATATGTCCGGGAGTTGGTAAACTTCTCTATATCATATCCTCCTCATTGCACTATCACCATCAATCCTAGTCCGTCCTATCTCTCTCCCTATTTCATGATTCCTATCTTTCCTATTTTTGCTATTCTGATTTTTATAAACTTTATGCCAACTTAAGATATGCGTAGCTAGAGAGGTAATAGCAGGGCAGATGTAGTCACTCTCATTATGTTCTGGCATTCCTCGACTCTGGTATATCACATTGTCTTATACTGGGCAGATCTTCGGCCTCGCATTATATTCTTGTATTTATGGATACATCATGGGAGACTGGTACATCAAGCAGAATAGTCGTCACTTATATAGTCAGATAGATTGCATCATTTCATGAGGAGTGTCAGTATATAACAGTAATTCAGAATCAGGACTTCTGGCAGACAAAGTTATGATATTTTCTATTACTCTAATAGCGATCATGATTTCTTCGACTATGTTCACGGAACTCGGGTATTCTCAGAGCTGATTTGCAGTCAGATTATTATTTAGAAGACAGTATTCGAGACTCGTTTTGATTCTTGTGATTTCTTGGTCATGTTCTCAGAGCCACGAACTTCTGGTGATCCTTATTGACTTGGCAGAACCTGGGCTCTGCTAGCCTCGCTAAGCGAGGGTCGTGTTCTAGTCATCCGTGAACCTAACCGGATGTGAGTTTCGCTGCACCCTGGTGCTTAGCATTTAGCGTTGTGTTACGCGCTGGCTTCGTCGCGTGAGCTTCGCCATACGCGAGCCTCGCAAAGCGTTAGCCTCGCCGCACCCTAATGTTTAAACACCTGAGCTGTGTTACGCGATGACCTCATCTAGGCTTGGTTTCATCCGTGGCTAGTCCCTTCGGTGCTTAGCACTCTAGCCCATTCCTCGGATTTCTTCTGCCCAGCGTGCTTTCATGGATCTGCTGAACAGAATTTCATCACTATATCTGGACTATCGCCATGACCTTTGTTAATGGTCCATTCCACCAATCTTGCAGGGCTCAGATATCTTCTTCATGTTTCATCTGCAGACGGGTTATCATTCAGAAGTCAGTATTCAGAATTCTTCACAGTTATTCTATATTCTTGGCTACGTCTTTCAGAATTAGCAACGCCCAGTTTACGGAAATTCTTAATTATTGGTCTTCTTGATTTATACTCATCATTATCAAGGTTTTCTTTATCTTGGGTATTCTAGTTTATTCCCGGGGAATTAATATGTATATGGCACCTCAGTAATTCTACTGCAAAAGGACAACATCTTACTATGCAGGGTTTTATATTATAATATGGACTTCAGCACTATGGATTTCATTAGCTTTAGCTCACAGTCTGATCGAAGTATTATTGATTATCTTACCAAGTCAGCTCACTTTATATTGTTCAGAATGGGTTAGTCCTTTGAAGTTCTGGCAGTGTTCTTTTATAAGCAGACATCAGATCAGTATTATTATGACACCGTCAGAGGTTATATGAATGCGGCAGAAGTGCAGAAATGCCTTGAGATAGTTGTTCAGTCTGGGAGGACAGCTCATAGTTATTCATATCTTGATTGGCATAATCCTCATCCCTATCTTTTTGTGTTCATTCCACCCCTTATCGAAATTGCGAGGACGCAATTTATTGTAAGGTGGATAGAATGTAACACCCCGTTCCCGGAATACGTACTTAGTTGCGTATTCGTATTTTCAATCGTATTTTTCGATTTACTTCCTGTATTTGTTTTGTATTATGAATTCTTTATATGAACGTTTTGTCTTGGATTTGGATTCGTGGACTCGGAGTCAGCCCTAGTCTGAACCGAGGGCCCGATCCTAGAGTATTGCTCGATTTGGGCATTCCGGTATTCCGATTTGACCGATTTCAGTTTTAAACATCATTTTCCAATATTTTAGATTTTCTATGATTTTCTGGAATTTTCTTGGATTAAATGGTAAATCTTCAAAACCGGTGTCGGCCAGTACCGTTGACCGATTCCCGGATTTTTAATTTACAAACGGTTTAGAATTACCAAAAGGGCCTTTAGACATTATTTCTTAAAATCATATTTCCTATCTAAATTCATTTTCTGGGATTTATCAGATTTTATTGAAAATCCGGCCAATCCGGCATATACCGAGATTGACGGTTGACCTTATGATTTTTATCTTGAAAATGAGATTGAATCTTTGAAAACCGATTTCACCAAAAATCATTTTATAATATTTACTATTTTTGAGAATTTTTGGGAAGCTTTTCAAGTTACTTTATTTTTGGGACTTTTCCGGAGTTTCGGTGTTTTCCCAGACCGGAATAGTGTCCAGATATTTCCCACTTTTTCTCTCTCCTCGTCAAAACGCGAGCTTCACTTCTGGGATTCTGCATTTAATGCAGAGATCTTTTCCCCATCTCCCCATACCGCATTTAATGCACCTCAGATCAAATCCCATCAAGCCATCATGACTTTCGTCCTTTTGTGAAACGCAGCCTTTTGCCTTCCTTGGACGCAGCTTTGACTCTCCCGCGTTTGGCACATTTGGCCTAAACGCAATGGTTGTGGGCTGCGTTTTGGGTGGTGAAACGCAATCTCTTTTGGTGTGTCCTTTGATTTGAAAGTGCTACCTTATTATATTCTTTTCCTTACCATTATATAATACTCCTCTCTCTCTCTCTCTCTCTCTCTCTCTCTCTCTCTCTCTCTTTGATTTTTCTCTTCTCCTTCTTTTGGCAGCCAACAGAGAGCTTTTGGCAGCCATGGCTTTGCCTTGGCCGGCCACTTCCCCATCACCTTCACCTTCCATTTTCCCCCACCATTTCTACCACCTACACCACCAACTTCTTCACTTCCTTCTCCACCACCACCTCCTTCATTATAACCACAACAAACACCACCATGCCACCTTCTTCTTCCTCTTTTCCCACCATGAAACACTATGAACCCATCTTCTCCACCGAAACTTCTCCACCCTCTCCACCACCATATGCTCCACCGTAGCCGCCACCAAGTATAACGCCTTCACCTCCGCGGTGAGCTCTTTCATCCGAGCCAAACCATCGCCCCCCCCCCCCCCCGCGGCACCGTTTGTAAAATCTCATTTTGACCACTTGAACTAGACTTGCACCATCACTTTCGTCTCTGGTAAAGACCGGTACCCTCCTTTTGGATTGGGGCCGTGCTCTTCTTCGTCGGCAAGACTCAAGGGCCGGCCACTCCTTTTGGATTGGGGCCGCGTTCTTCTCCGTTGGCAAGACTTGGGGCCGGTACCCTCCTTTTGGATTGGGACCGAACTTCCCTTCGTCGGGCGCAGCAAGGAATCTTGTCGGCGAGTGATTTTCCTCGCCAAGACTTTCCTAACGCGGATCTCACCCCGCGTCTAGGCAATCCCTTAACGCGCTCCGCGCGTTTCTGTATTAACGCGACGCAGAACCCACGTCCGCGTCCGCGTTTCCCTCGCGTCCGCACTTGAACGCAGGTCTCGCGTTAGAGGCATCTATGCGACGCGAATCCCGCGTCTGCTATCCCGCGTCTGCTATTCTTGCAACGCGAACCCCGCGTCTGTGATTCCTGCGTTTGCTAATCCCGCGACGCGACTCTCGCGTCTGTGATTCCCGCGTCTGCTATTCCTGCGACGCGTCTCCCGCGTCTGCAACCCCCGCGTCTCACTTTCCAACTCGCGTCTCCCTGTGTCCCTTTCTCTCTCTAGGTTTCTCCCTCTTTCTCTCTCCTCTTCACTTTCTCTCTCCTCACAATTATATATTATTTTATGGCGCGTGCGCGAGTTCCATGGATTCCAGACTTTCGGCTTTCCGGTGATTTAGGCGAGTGTTCTCGCTCTCGCCTCCATTTGGGATTTCCCCGCTTCGTCGGGTCGATATGTATTTTACTTCATGTTTCCATGTATTTTGTATTGGGCTGAGTCCCTGTATTGTGTATGGCCGAGTGCCAATATCTGGACATGTATTGCTCTGTGACGAATGCTTGTACTAGGGTAGTTTCATCTTTGCACATACCATGCCTGTGATGTATTGTACTGCCTTATACCATACTTGGCTTCCGGACCCCTTCAGCCTCCGGTCACTCACTGTCTCGAAAGAGAGGTGATTGGGACTGGCAGGTCTCTCAGTTCAGCCTCCGGTCACTCACTGTCTCGAAAGAGGCGTGATTGGGATCGTCAGGTTTCTCAGCTCCGCCTGCTTGTTCAGCTCCGCCTGGTTATCATGATCAGCGTTCAGCGCTTTACCACTAGATTCGTCTAGGCGAGTTGCTGCCGGATTTACCGCCCGTACTTCAGTCGAGTCGTCCCGGTAACCTCGCCAGACGCTCCAGTGTTAAATACTGTTTGCTGTCTGTACTTCCAGCTTGCTCAGCTCCGCTTTGTTTGTACTCAGCTACTATTCTACCCCATGCCATTACTTCATGCCTGACACCTGTCTATACTACTTGTCGTTTTCATATTACTTTTAACACATGTATATCACCTGTCAACTGACTTGTTATCACCTAACACCTGACATGCTACTACTTGGCAAGACCCCTTGTTATGACATGACTTGCCACCGGATTATTATCAATCTCTTGACATGACTGGTTACCTGTCTAATATCATCATCCTGTCATGCTATCACTTGACACCCAGCATGATATACTTGACCTGTGATTATCACATTTACGGGAATCCTGCCTTGTTATCCTGTACTATGTACAGTGACCTGATATCCTGTATCATGATCAGTGACCTGTTATCCTGTATTATATACAGTGACCTGAACTCCTGAATTCCTGATCATGTCCTGTTCCTGTTATTCCCGTAAATTGATAATTAATCTAATAAATCATAAAAGGAACAACTTGCATCGGGTCGGGGGAAACATGCGGCTATCAATATGTGTTCGTGTTTACAGTGGTATTAGGCATGTTGTGCAACTAAAACTTCCGGTCTGACCTGTGGGCCTCCAGGCAACCGAGGGGAGTGCTGGCTCCCTCCTCCTGAATCATGATAAGGGCATACATAAGTCCCTCCTGTTAGCCTTGCGGCAGGTTCCGTCACCTAGCAACGGAACAATCCTGGGCCGTGGTCCCGGGTATGTACGGGACCCACTGTAAACATAGTTCGTTGATACCCCCGCTGGTTTCCAATAACAACCTTGCTTTACTCGGATATGGATCTATGTGTGCTGGGACGCTAGTTCACATAGCTAGATATCAGGGTAAGACGAGTAATAATAAGTGTCAAGATAATAACCGGCTCTTTAAGTTGTAAGTAGAGGTATGTGGAATGGGACGCATACTGAAGCCTGCAGCTTAAACGGCTATGAATCTGTGATATGCCTTACCATATTTGCTTGTCCTGGATTTTACTTCGGATTCCCGGCTTTATGAGTATTATGGTATTAATTGCTCATGCTCTGCTTTATCCCTGGTATCCACCTGCCTCCTGTTTATTTTCTTATCATGCCCTGAGTGCAGTCGGATTGTATGTGCTTAGATTATGGTGACATAAGATAAGGGTATATAGATGAGGGTTTCCTTGTTTGGATTATTCCTTCGACGTACTAGTCTTATGGAGCCGTGATCTGAAACCATACAATCAGATTTGCTCGTCCTCGGCTTTATTTGGTTCTATCTCTATACATGTGCTTACCCTTGCTCGCCACTTGGCATTGTATCACCACTCGCCTGGGGAATTTCATCTGACTCCCCTGGATTCTCATGTCCAGGTCAAGGAGCTTGGAGCGTGTGGATTCTCCCAGTTGCTGATCAGAGTGGCGCAGCGGTAGCGTGGATCTCCAGCAGACTGTTTAGAGCCACATCCTTCCAGGCCCCTGTGTGCCTCTCGAGTTTCCTTTAGTAAACTCGTGAGTGCCCTTTTGTACTATTCATTCATGTACATCTGCTTGTAATCTCGCAATTGCGCATGTCAGTGATGTAATATTCATGTAATATTGGATCACCTCTGGTGATAACTTTGTAATTGTACTCATGTGTTGGAATGTATAATGCACCACTTACTTCCGTACTCTGATTCTTGCTTGTACTGATGCTTAGCGTATATACGTGAGGGTATTTCTGACCTGCGTATATACGTCGCAGTGACGTCCCCGTACCCGCAGGATCGGGGCGTTACAAGGTTGCAGCTTGATTCTTCATCATAAAAAAATTGTTTTCTAGAGTTTTCAACATTCAATCTTTTCCATAAACAATTGAATTTTGAAAAACATCATCCACACAAGATCAATATTATCAATTGATAATCAAATATAGCAAATCTAATTGTGCAAAATTGATTTTCAAAAGAAAATAACCCTTACCATGGCTCAGATACAATGTAATAATTTCAGGCATCTACATATGCATGCATATAGATTGTATGAATATCATAGCGAAAGCGTATCTTTGGTGCGAAGGGGTTTCTCTTCAAAGTGTGTTTTCTTATTGACAATGGAAGGATCGACAGTAGGCCTCGCGAGAATCCTTCGTCACGATTCACGATCTAAGCAGAATAGGCTACTATTGTGAGGCTTGAAAAAGATGAGGAGTTGTAAGTTGTGGCACATAATTATATGTAGTTGCATGTAAATTGAGGGAGAGATTGTCTTCCTTATATAGGGAAGGTCAATCCTAGTGCTAGCCCTTGTAAGAATATCCTAATCTCTCAGTTGATCTCATATGTTGACTGATCTGACAGCCCATATTAGGCATTCTATTAAACCAATCTAATTTAGAAATATTCTAGCCTTTTGGACTAAGCCAAATTACTGACTGGGCTTGGGCTTGAGTCCGGCTCCCTTGTGGGCGGGCCCATCCAAGTTTAACAAATATAATTAACCTTAATTAATAAAAAAACTTTCTGCTGTTTCCTTAATAGAAAAATGTGTTCATAACCCGGTACTTCTTTTCAAATTTATCTTAAGCACCCATCAACGTCTATTCATGTCTTCTTTGGCCTCATATCTATTATCTATCTATTATTTTGACAAAAACTTTTCAGATTCAGCGGTTTGATTAACAAATAACTTGTATTTTAAAATATATAGCTTTTCTAAAGAAAACAGCTCATAAACTTTTGTATGTACTTGTTTTATATGTTCTCATTAATAGAATAGACGGTCATATTTCACTTTTTTCTTTGGAAAAAGAAGCTTTCAAGGGTAATTGTTGAAATTTATGAAAAAAGAGGTAAAAAGTACTAGAAAACAAACGATAAATAAAGGAGAACAAAGTTTAGGGAGGGTATAAAGATAAAAATTCCAAAAGAGAAGTGTTGTATTTATATATTCCCCCTTTATTATTAATTCACCTACTTTTTATAAGTTGGCCCCCATCCCTCAAGTTTCTCCCCAAGCGGG